>JAMPIV010002260.1:0-505000 GCA_024509875.1 Oreohelix idahoensis | reverse complement strand
GTTAAATAGACCTATTGCCGGAATAACCTTGAGGAATATTCCTGGTCTTCGTGAATGCACTAAGTAAGATATTGAAAAATGGGAACAACATCATCTTATCAGTGCAAATGCTGTCACGACCAAAGCTCAGGCTCATGCTGAATTAGATCAGCACGACCAAAGTGATAATGTGGTAGACGAGGTGATGAATGATGAGAGTGAAACTGAGGAGTTGGTGACTGATGAACAGAATAATGATGAGGTGAAGGAGAATAATGATGAGGTGTAGGAGGAATATGATGATAATCTACAGGTGGGACTTATTGATAAAGATTCCTTTATTCAGAGACAGAGGGATGATGATTCCTTAAAGACATTTTTTCATGTTGTAAAATCATATGATGCAATGATTGATGATAATGCTATTCATTGGTACACTTTAAAGAATGGAATTTTTTTTAGAAATTTCCAAGATTCTGCATCTGTAAAAAAACATATTATGGTACCAGTTTGTTTTCGCCCATTCGTTTTACGACATGCTAATGATAATAATTGTGCAGGTCATTTAGGTATTGCTAGAACAAAACAGAGGGTTTTGTCGCAATTTTTTGGGCCTGGTGTAACTAAAGATGTAAAAGCTTTTTGTTGCAAATGCAGAGTTTGCCAAGGAGTGCAACAAAAAGGCCTAAGCATAATGCTCCTATCCAGGCATACGATATTTCTTTGCGTCCCTTCGCAAAGATGGCTATTGACCGTATTGCTTTATTAAAGGTCACGTCAGCTAGAGGTCAGAAATATGTGCTGACATGCATTGATATGTGCACCCGCTGGCTAGAAGCGATACCTCTTAAGATTATATCAATGGTTGACGTAGCGGATGCGCTATTTTTAATTTTCAGCAGATTTGGTTTTCCAGAAAACATTCTTTCAGATCAGGGAACTCAATTCGTCTTGGACGTAATGAAGCAAATGATGAAAGAGTTCGATATTGATCATTCTCTTAGCTCGATCTATCACGAAGCATCGAATGGTAAAATTGAGCGGCTCAACATGAGTTTGAAGCAGATGTTGGGTAAAGTTACTACTAAATATCCACAAGATTGGGACAGGCTATTGCCCGCAATTCTATTTTCTTGTCGAGAAATTCCCAACGAACACACCTGATCGCGCAATTTGAGTTAGTCTTTGGTGCTAATCCAGAGGAACTATTTCCATTTTAAAACAATTGTTGATTGGAGCTGACGTGAATGAAGATGTTCAAAACTCTTACCAATATGTTGTCAATTTGAGGACAAAAAATATCGACGCATGCCAAATAGCAGTAGAGGCGTCGGAAAAGAAACATTGAAGGCTAGATTGTTTGTAAACCAAAACAGAAAATTACGCCAACTATGGCCAGGTAATGGGGAGTATGTGTTATTGCCAACTAAAGACAATATATTACTTGTGTCATGGAGAGGACATTATACTAATAGTATATTGATAAGTGTCAGATGTTGACTATATTTTATCTATTAATGGGAAGAAAAAACCTTTCATATCAACTTGCTACAGCAAATTCATTCTCGTCCTCCGCATCTAAAATCGGTAGGTGGCTATTGACGAATTTATTGATCGTCGCTCTTCTTTAGCAGTCATACAAGATGAATTGTCTGACGCCGGATGGTACTGAACCACTTTTTATCTTTGCCCAATTTACCTCTATTATCTACGGAGAGCTGGAAAGACATCTCTATTGCTCCAGCTCTGGCTTCTCGTCAGAAAAAGCAAATTTCTCTATTACTACACTTTCTTTGATGTGCTCACGGATATTCCTTGGCAAACAGATATCATTCACCATGGTATCGTGCTGACAGATTTCAGACTATCAAACTGAAAGCTTATCTTATACCTATTCATTTGTAATCGCAGCTACAGGAAGAAATAAAGGAGATGATAAAATTAAATTATATTGCTCTATCTCATTCACCATATAGATTACCTATAGTCTTAATTAGGAAGAAAGATAAATCCATTAGGATCAACATAGATTTCAGACGTTTAAAAGCTGTCACTATTCAAGACGCAGAACCATTACCATTGTTAGAGTCTCTGCTGGATAGATTGGCGACTGCCACATTCCTTACTAAATTTGACTTGTCAAAAGGTTATTGGCAAGTGCCATTATCAGACAAAGCGTAACCTTATGCGGCTTCGCTACACCTCTAGGTTTGTTTCAGTTTAACTTTATGTCACTAGATCTTGTCAACGCTCATTCTACCTTTGTTCGCATGATGCGCAGACTTTTCTCTGATCGGGATGACTTAATTACATATATTGATGATATTTGTCTATTCAATCAATCCTTGGAGGAACACGTTCTCGGAATTCAGTCTTTGTTAAATACCTTGTGTCTTCATAATCTTACTGCTGGACCTTCTAAGACAAGAATAGGATTCACTGAAGTTTCTTTTCTTGGTCATAAAGAAGGAGGTGGGTTTCTAAAACCAGAGGATTCTACTATCTCGAAAATCTTGAATCTTGAAATTCCTAGGACTAAGAAACAAGTTCGCAGTCTGTTAGGCTTGGTGAATTTCTATAGAAAGTTCTTACCTTATTTTTCGGATATTACCCAGTTCTGTCCGCGTTAGTAAAAAAGGACTCGCCAAACAAAATTATAAGGTCTCATGCGTGCGATGTCTCCTTAAATATACTAAAAATTCGCTTCTCCAAATCACTGATTTTGAGATTATCTGACGCTTGACTTCCTTTTACCCTCAGAGTAGACGCTTCTGCAACAGGAATCGGTGGAACGTTGATGCAGCAGTTTGGAGACTATGTGCACCCAACACTATATTTAAGCCGGAAATTATCGCCTACAGAGCAGCGGTATCCCATTGTGGAAAGAGAAGTGCTTGCTATCGTGTTCTGTTTTACCAAGCTTAAAACATTACCTGATGGGAGCACGATTAACCTTGGATACAGACCAGAAAGCATTGTCATGTCTCAAAACAAGAAGATTCCGCAACGAAAGGGCCGCTAGAGCCTCACTCCCAATTCAACCATATGATTACGACATAAAGGCCGTCAACGGAAGCCAAAATGTCTTGGCTGATGTGTTGTCACGGTGAATTAAAGATCCCATATCTCGTATCAACTCTGCGAATACAATTGACTCACATGATTCAAATTAATCTATGAAATTACTTCATAATGTGCTGATCAAAGAAATATTGCGTGTGTGATAACGTGTTTGTATGACAATGGTACATTTGATCATTAACTATTATGTTGGAGATTACTGTAACAATCTGCAGGTTCCTAATACTGAAAACTTATCTATATGTTCACAATTTGAAAGAAAAAAAGTATGTAACATTATATACATTATGGATCGGTGCACATGCCACATGATGATGATGAATTCTGAAGTGCTCAAAATGGTATTATATTTCTATCAACTCAGCGCTTTGATTACATGGATCGTGCCGTAATGACAGTGCTCATATACAATTGAACAGCTTATGCATTCAAAAAATATGAAATGCTCACATTACGTTGACTTATGGATATTTTCGTACAGATATGTATTGTCAAAATAAATAGAAAAACTAACTTCGGCAGATTAAGGGACACAACTCTGAGATGACTAACTCGCAGTATCAATGGGAAGCAACAATAAAATTTGCTATCTTACTATTTTTCGATTTTAAAAGTGCTTTGGATGTTAACGGTTGGTTTCGTTCTAATTTGCTATCACATGGAGAACAATCATGGACATTGATAATAATGTATTTCGACATACTTCTAAAAACGATGTATGAACCTTATTAATTAGTGGAATGACATTGCACTATTGACTTTAACTATTATGTGTAATATTAAGAGGTGATTAATTTGAATTCACCAGAGATTGTTGAGTCTTTGACACAAATGAATGTCACATTCACACTAGATTTTGCAACATTAATTGACTAATATGCCGTACCATTATCTAGTTGTACAACTCAAGGGTATAGTCTTGTCTGTTGCTCACACAAATGTGTTAGATACAGGACTACCTTGCTTCTCTTACCATTAATATGTTATATTGATGACATATAATTTTGATGCACACATAATTTTAATCAGTTGACAAAAATGTCGCAGTCACTCATTTTATTAGTTGTTTGTCTGCCTCATGTCATCTATTGTCTTTATTACATTATTGTATTAATTGTAATGCATTATCATTATTATTTAATATGAGATTTATTGACTACTGTTACCTGACGGGACAGATAGGTGTTGTTTTGGACAGTGTGCGGTACGAAACTGCATGGACCGCTACCATCATGTATTTCTTATGTTAGATGGTTTGGTGATAGCTACCTCACATTGTTGTTAAAATGAGTTATGTCCTTTATAGTCAATGGTTTTAGCATTCTTTGCTACTGTCCACACATTGAGTGTTTATTTGCCTACCCTGGAGCACAAACCTGGGTGCTATGCTAGTTCATACTAACGGTGAAATTTGATGATACCTTCTCTTCTCTCCAGTGATGTTATACTCACAACACGGAAATAATGCAAACTCCGTTTCCATTATTTGACTGGGGAAGGAGTAATGTTATGAGTTAAATTCATAACATGCTTGTCGATATCAAAACGGTTCGACTTGCAGTCATATTTGTGACTACAACCTACAAAAGCCAGATTCAAACCTCAGAAATGAGGTATCTGAGGAAGGTGGTTGAAGAAACAAGAAGAGACATGGTCTGCAACCAGACGATACGTCAAGCCCTAAAATCCCACCCCCTGCAGACCCAAGAAGAACAGTGCCAACTAAGATGATTTGGCCATGTCTGCAGAACGGGAGAAGATCGGCTACCACGACAAGCATGGGAAACAAAGAGCCAGGGATCTAGACCTCCAGAACGACCCAGAATCCGTTGGGAGGACAACGTTAGACAATCTTTGAAGGACCGAGGACTAGAATGGAACCAGGCCAGGAAGAAGACAGCTGATATGATAGTCTGGCGCTCTCTCTTCCAAACCTCTACACCTCATGGTAGAAGGAGAACGACTAAACAAGTAATACCCTGGGTAACAGAAGGTACGTCTTTGCCTTTTGGCCGAGTAGCAGACGCCGAGTTTGCTGTCTGCTGATGTCAGCGATCTGTCGCTGGGTTTTTCAGTTAGTGTTTTAAGGCAGGTTGACGCATGTGTGTTGAGCTCCTAATTACTCTACTACTTCACTACAGGTTCCTTGCATGTTTTGACCACTAGTTCATCCATTTACCTCCGTGTGATGAAGCTAGGTTATTGTATGAAAGGAATTCTTAGTATTGTGAACGTGAGTAAACAAACTTTATGAGAAACCTGTCTAGGACAGCGTTTTAGTGACAGACGACATGGAAGTTTGCTGAGGACTGAATTTCCATATTTAGCCAATGTATTGTATGGCTTTACTGAAGAGGTTTGAGGAACATCGTGTCGTTTATTAAAATGTATATTTGAATCGTCCAACCTGGCCTTGGTGGTGATATTATTTGTTGGTGAAGATTGGCTGTGAGCGGGGTCCATTTTCATACCTCTCTATGGACATTGGCCTGAGTAGCTGTAATACTCACTACAGAATATAAACACCCTGTAACAGTCTAGAAATATTTTCTCTTATGACGTGTGATCCAATTCCTTAGGTTTCCAATCTTGATATTTAACGTCCTGGTCCTTTAAATTTACAGTCTTTGTATTTAATTATGCAGGTTTACTTGTAAGTTCCAAAGTTGCCCAAATACTCGTTCTGTCACTTATAATTATGGAATTCTAAGTCTGATGTCTCACTGGCTTCTGGGAGTTTCCTAATTTGACGACATGATGAAATCTCTGATCTGTGTCTCTGATTTTGCTAGATTTTATTTTCAGCTTCCAGTTCAAATCACAGGTTGTGCTTCCAGAGAATTTTCCAATGACATTTAATGTATATTCCTGCTCTCTTAATCAACCAATGGTTAGCTCTCTAGCACTATCTGGGTTGAGATGTTTTATTTCATAATCACCACCGCGTGTTTTAAAATACTACATTTTAAAATTCCATTGCGCGGCCTCTTTCAATATGTCATAATTCTTCCGCCAACTCACAAAAAAATATGTGAAGACTGTTACGTGCAGTCTTGGATATCTTACAATATTATACATTGGTATTCTTGTTATGTTCGCAAATATTTTGTAAACAAAATAGTGCTTAAGGGAAAGTCATTATTGAGTTACTTCCCTTGAAAGTTGTGTCGGGTCTCTTCGATCGAACTCCGCGGATGAATCCATTTTACTGCGATTTATTCGTTGTTTGGGTAGTAATAGATTGTTCTTGCTTCAGAATATCTATGGCCTGAATTTATGTGTATTGTTTGTCTGAGTAGGACGAGTCTGTCTTATATCTGTATATCTTTACATATCTAAGTCGAACTATATGTTCTGTTGTCTCTAGAGAGGTCAAAGGCTATTCGGCGGATGTGTCGCTAGAGTGTGGTGTGATTTGGCTTCGTCCCGATAGGGACTGTGTTTTCTATGTCGGCTTGTCGCCGGGAAAAAAGTGATCTCAGTATTGGTGGGGAAAGTGATAGTCGTCTAGACCTATCGTGTATGCTTTGCCCCAGTGTTTATTCGTATTGCCAAGGAATGGCATTTTCATATTTCTGATACCAAGGTAATAATAGACACTCTTATGAACTCTCGTACGAAGCCACCATTTTCGATAGGTACGATTTGAATGTCTAAGAGAATATATTTGACTCGATGAAAACGACTTCGATACCTAGCAGCACTATATCCTGTAGATTGCAGTCAATTGTTCATGATCAAATCTACAGAGCAATGAAATGTTTTATGAATGACTAACTTTAGGACAGATTCATTATCTGTATCCAAACGTGAGTGACAGCTCACGAGTGAAGCCATCTTGGAACCAAAACATGTAGTGACTTTCAAGAAGAGAAAAGGGATGCCCGTATTATCGCTTGTTTAGTCCAGAGATCACTGCTACACATGAGAACCCGTTATTAGCGGTTCAATATTATTATATGGGAAAAATATGTGCTGATCATTATGTTGGAGAATCGTCGCTAAACGAGATTAGGTTTAGAAGCCATCTGAAATATTGTTTATAAGCTGACGTGCTCAGTCAGTGAAGTCAGATGATATATATGTATGGGCGATACTGAGGGCTTGGCTACTGACAGTCCTTTATACTATTATTCTACATGAGTGCCCATGTAACATTGCAAGACCATTTATCCACTGTACCATGATGTATTATGCCAACCTGTGATTTGTCACTATCTGTGCTGTCGAGTGTGTACGTCCAATTAAACTTTAGAAAAGGTACACAGTCGTTGGTGTCGATGACTTCCAGCCATACATGAGTGTGAGAAAAGAACATTTGTCAACACCACGAACCCTTATTAACATTCGCACATTATACACTCAATCCATGTCTACACACCACTGCGTAGGTCAAGTTGATATTCCATACACTACAGTGGAGCAAACAACACCATAGAGATCTTATCAACTGATGATGATGATGTCTGCTTCCATCCACTTATATCTATCTTTTGGTGGATATCATTAACTGGAATAAAAAAACCAACTTTATCAACTGCCTTATCAACCTTATCAACTGGTGGACCAGCTTTCTGGGTTTGACCTCGCAGAAGTTCAGAAGTCAACAGAGTACCGATACCAGACCGTTTCCTGTGGCTGATACGACACACTTGCAGTATTGGTTTGCTATTTGTCAACACTTCGTCACGTGACCTGTCAAGTGAATGCAGTATGTAGGTCAGCGTTGTTGACATTTTTACATTAGACATTACAGAGTTTCACAGAACAGTTGGATCAATTCTTGTCAATATTAACAGGAAGACAGTATTTGTGAACTAAGAAGTCCTATTTTCATCGATGGATCTTCTTGTTTTCCATATATGAACTTTAATATTTAAGGCCAGAATGTTTAATTGAATAAAGTGGCAGTTTGTTTATTTTCATAAAAATAACTTTGCCATTACTGTAAAACTGAGCCTATTTTGCAACACATACTATCATACACATAATTTATATATATTTATGTTTACATGTTATTTGTTTGTATAGTATGTTAGTTTCTATGTCAGCGGGTTGTGTTTAAGGTTGGGCGGCGTCCTCACAACAGAATATCCCACGTCATAGAGGGTCCGTTGTGGGCGTTTTCTATAGGTGCAATTTTCTTGATTGAAAATTTGCTGCGACAACTGTTGCTTTTGTGTTAGCTGTGAAGTCTGTAATTATTGTTATTTTTGTAATATTTCTTTGTTCTTTAGTTTTGTTTTGATTTGTTTGTAATTTGTTGGTCTAACCTTTTCTATCTTTCAGTTCTATTCACAATTTATATTCATATATTGTGACGTCATTTGTGTTGTTATTCTTTGCAGATTCAGTGATTATTTTCATTGATTTCCCTATTTGATTTATTTTGATTTCTGCAAACGTTCTTGTATTGTCAGTCTTATTTGTACTTTATGTATTCTGTTGGTTGACATATGTTTTATATAGGTATTTTCATAAGACACAATTGCCTGTGCACTGCACTTGGATTATGGTATAAACCAGTACCTGATTATTATTACTGTTATACAAGACCTTATTAAGGCTTGTGACCCACAGATATTGAGATAGTATACTGATTAATCAAGTCATTAAGAACTTGTGGTATTATTATTATTTCAGGTGATTAGTATTATTGTTAGACATCATGTCTACATTGGAATACTTCATTACACAAGGGAAAGCCCTTGATAAGACTGGTCAACAATTAGAACAATGGGCTGTTGCTCAATATGACAAAGCATTAGCTGCAGAAGAGAGAAGAGCTATGGCAGAAGAGAAAAGATTAGAAAGAGAAGCTGAGGCTGCTGCTGAACAAAAGAAATTACAGATGCAGGTGGAGGAAAGGAGATTTGAAGCTGAACAAAAAAAATTAGAAAGAGAAGCTGCTGCGGAACAAAAAAAGATTAGACAGGGAAGCTGAACAAAAAAGATTAGACAGGGAAGCTGAACAAAAAAAGATTAGACAGGGATGCTGAACAAAAAAGATTAGATGCTGAAGAGAAAAAAGCAATAAGAGAACATGAATTTGAGTTAGAGAAATTGAGATTGACAAGTATGAGTAATGTTAATCAGGCATCTAGTGGTAATGGTAAACCTTCTACTTACAAGGTTAAGGTTCCACCGTTCAATCAGTCCAGTGACGATATTACATTCTGGCTGGATAGATTTGAACGTTCTTGTCGTACACATAATGTGGATAAATCACAATACGCTAATCAATTATCAGAAAACTTGAAAGGTGAATCTTTGACTAGATTATGCCTTGTAGGAGAAGCAGATAAGGATAATTATGATGTCATTAGGGCGGCTTTGATAAAAAAAATATCAGCTAAGTGAGGAAGGCTATCGCCTTTTATTTAAAACGATGGTGCCTGAGACGGGTGTAGAATTCTCAGAATTCACTGCAAAGGCACGTCTCACAGTTGATCGTTGGATTGAGCTTTCCAAAACAGAAAAAAACGTATGAAGGACTTATGGATTTGTTGCTCAGAGATAAGATTATGTCATGTGTGAACAAACCTTTCCTTGAATTTATACATGAGCGTAAACCCAAATCTCTAAAAGAAATGGAAGAATATTGTTCCCAATATGTCACTGCACACCCCGACGTGACTTTTGGCAACACTAAGATTAAGGAGAGTATGCCAGTTGCTTCAGCAACACCATACAATCCCAATTATTCACACAGATTTCAGGGACCTCAAAACAGATTTGATAAAAAAGGTAACCATAATAGTTATCAAAACCAAGGTAACCAATCATTTCAGGGTTCTTCTTCAAAGAACTGGAGACGAGCTGATAGCTCTCGACACAGGGGTGGTCATAATTATAGGAATTTCCGTAGAGGAAGTAATTATAGAAACTATCAGGGTTATCCGTCTTGGAGTCAACAAGATCATAATTACAGAGATACTCATTATAATGAATATGATAATGGTAACCAAGGGAACTATGACTCAAACCCAAATAGGGGTTACAATAGAGGTAACAATAACTACAGAGGTGATAATAACCGAGATAGATCTCAATACAAAAGACATAAACCACATTTTCAGGCAAACTCTGCACAACAAGAGTCCAATGAAGCCTATAAACAGAGTAAAGATAATAATGATGCTAGTAATATGGCATGTGCCGCTTTTGATTTTGGGAGAGCATCTCAGTGCCCCCAATGCAAAACGCTATTTGAGCCAACCACAGTGTCTACTTTAAGCTGTGGCCATCCTCTTCCTGCTCTTCCGGCATCAGTCGCGCATGATGGAAGAGGTTCTCTTGTCTTACATAAGGGTTTAGTGAATAACAATCCAGTCTCTGTGCTATTTGATTCTGGATGCACCACAATTGGTGTTAGGCAGTCACTCGTAGATCCTTCCCGTGCCACTGGACAAGTAGTCAAATGTGTAACATTTGGTGGCACATTAGAGAAATACTCTACTGCTATCATTAGGATTGCTACTCCTTTCTTTACAGGAGATGTACACGCATGTCCTCTTCCGAATCCGATCGCTGACCTCATCATCGGTCGCATTCATGGAGTCAAAGAATTCACTCCGCAACAAATTTCCACGTGGGAAAGGCAAAACATGCAGATTGCTAACGCTGTAGTCACTAGAGCTCAGGCTCTTAATATGCCTCAAACTTCATCTACTGAAGATAATGAAGTGCATAACCAAGATAATCCCTTGGTAATTTCTCGTGACTCGTTTATAAAACAGCAAGAAGATGATCCCACTCTGAAGAAATTCTTCATTCTTGCAACTAAAGGTGATCCGAATAAAGACACAAGTCGTAAATCGTGGATTACAAAGAAGAATGGCGTACTTGTACGTATGGTTCAAGACTCCATTACGTCAAGTCATTCTCAAATCCTGGTTCCCAAGAATTTGAGAGTTAAAATTTTGCAGCACGCTCACGACTCTCAGTGTGCTGGACACATGGGTTTTTCCCGTACTAAGTCAAGAGTCCTTGCGGCTTTCTTTTGGCCATTGGTAAACAAGGACATACGGATTTATTGTCGATCTTGTAAAGTATGTCAGGAAGTTAAATCCAAAGGTCCACGGCATGCTGCACCCATTCAGGCGGCGGACATTCCTATTCGGCCGTTCCAAAAAATGGCCATAGACATAATTGGTCCATTTAAGATCAAGTCTGCCAGAGGACATCAGTTTATCTTGACGTGTGTTGATATGTGCACACGTTGGCCAGAGGCTATTCCTCTGAAGAGCATTACTACTGCTGATATTGCAGATGCTCTTTGGCTTATATTTTCTCGTCTGGGGTTCCCCGGAGAGATATTGTCAGACCATGGCACCCAACTAATATCAGATACCATGTCTCAAGTAATGTCTACTCTGCAGATAGACAGATCTTTAAGTAGTATCTACCATCCAATGTCTAATGGTATGGTCGAACGCCTTAATAGAACACTTAAAAACTTACTGGGGAAGATAACTGAGGATCATCCTCAAGACTGGGACAGAGTTTTACCTGCGGCCCTCTTCGCTTACAGAGAGGTACCCAATGAACATACAGGATTTTCTCCCTTTGAACTCGTCTTTGGCGCGCGTCCGCGTGGCCCTATGTCGTTGCTTCACGATCTCATTACATCTGACAATATTGACGATGACACAAAGTCATCCTACGAATATGTCATCGCGTTGAGACAAAAAATTATCGAAGCATGCAAATTAGCAACTTCTTCTTCTGAATTTGCGAAACAGAAGGCAAGGCAATTTGCCAATAAGAAGAGATGCTTACGACAACTTTGTCCTGGTGACAAAGCATTTGTATTACTACCTTGTAGGGAAAACAGATTACTTATTTCTTGGAAAGGTCCGTACGATATAATATCGAAAATTTCCGATGTCGACTATATTGTCGATATTGATGGGAAGCATAAAACCTTCCACATCAATATGCTTACTGAATTCCATGAACGTCCGGATTATTTGCAACCCATTTTCCAAGCAACGGACAATTCTCCAGTACCACATGGTCATTACTCATCACTGTCCGTGATACAGGATGAGGAAACAAGTTTTTCAGATGTAAATCTTCCTCTTCCAATGATCCCACTTCATTCTAGTGAATCATGGAAGAACGTTACTGTCTCTCCTGATTTGTCTCTAGGAGAACAGTGACAAGTTTCAACTATGTTGCAAACATTTCAGGATGTACTCACTGACATCCCTGGACAAACGCATGTCATTGAACATGACATTGTTCTAACTGACCATACTCCTATTAGGATTAGACCTTATCCTATACCTATACATTTTCAAGCACAGGTCGAGAAAGAGTTGGATGAGATGGTAGATTTGAAAATAATCGAACTGTAGTGAAATTGACAGAGATACAACGGTAAAATATCTCCAAAGATAACATTTAAGGATAAAAACATAATGCGTAGGCTGCGAATAGTACATGATCACCTAGACCGCGGGTCATCATCCTCCATAATAATTGACTTGCTAGACAGGAGGGGAACGGCGGATCAAAAAGGAAAAAAATATGACTGGAAAGATTGCGTGAGACTAGAAAGGCTAAGGAGACGCAATTGGGGGGGAAACGGAGAAAAGTCACGTTTCCCAAGTTGACATAAAAAGTAAGCAACTCGACAGAAGGGACCATAGATATAATACGCCACAGTCATTTATTGGACGCTTTTGCAATACCAAGCCCTTGATTTGAATTCAGCGGCTAAAACGCAGATGTTTGGAATATTACAAAATTTAAAAAGTACTTTTTTCTTAATATTAATGTTAGGAATATAAAAATTAGCTGGCCGGATGGCCTATTCTGAGCAGTGAACTAATATGTTCTTAATTTTACAGACGGATAGATAATATTGAAGATAATGACAAAAGACAGTGTTGTTCACATCATCGACAGACTGTATTGAATCTAAAAGTGTCGCTAATTGCACAAAAAAACACGACCTCGAAACGCAGGTGTTCAAATTTACTTAGTATGGAGGAGAGGGTTTTTGGGTGGTAGCTGTGTCTAAATATAACTTTTAACGACAAAATTTTGGAGGGGAGAGAAAGGTTGGTTCAAAAATCAAGTACATTTTGTAGAAACACAAGTAGAGACGGACAGACTAACAGATAAACATCCATACTTGACTGAAGCATGACTGAAATGACTTTAGTGTAGGAAATTTGAAATTCAAATAAACCTAGGCAGTGATTGGCCACAGACAAGCATATTGTCGGCGCTTAGACGCGGATTTGGGGTCATTTCTCAATAGTTGTTCAGTGATAGACACAGATTTTAAAGTGTGATTTCCATCTGAAAGAAAGTGTAAGAAGTTTAGGGACGCCATACTATAGCCAGCAGCTCAGCTGAGTTTTGCTAGCAATTCTGTGTTATTTATTCATAATCTGGTAAGATTGAAATTATTTCCTTATATATTTTGAATATTGTTTCATGTTCGAGTGATTTGATACTGCCATATCGAAATCTAGCCTTACAAACAAGTAGGGATTTGCTCTAGACCCCCCGCCCTAGTCAGGGTCTAGGGACCAACAATGTACATAAACTCCAGCAGGGGTTAGGCAAGACAGATCAAGTGTTGAGAATAATGAAACATATTACCTATCCTCTTTTAGGGCAGACAACTAATAAATATTTTTCAGAACCTATAGTCTGGGAGGATCTATCTGATGTAAAACCACCATGGTAAATGTGCTGTTTGGTCAGAGAGATCTGACCTGTCTGTATGATGTGGTTGTTGTGTCAGCGTTGTGTCCAGACGTGGGTAGAGAATAGATTTTGACACATGGCCCATACTTTGATTGCAGAGCTGGGAGTTTCTGTTGTCAACAAAGCAGTGACTATTCAGTTGGTGACTTTACTCGAGTGTATCTGTGCAGTACTTGTGACAGAGACCACCATTATTGCCCGCCAGCACGGAGAGGTGGGACCACCTGATTTCAGCACCAGAGCTACAACGACAAGATGAGTGAGCCTCTGGTCTGCTGGACATTCACCAAAGCCCTTTAGTTACTAATAACCCCATAAAAATTCCCACCATTTTCTGGACACTGTGTAGTCAATATAGACAGGTGTGATGAGGCCACCCCAACAGCACAAACAGTAACTATCCTCCCAAGTAGATGACTACTAGAACATTTTAATAAAACTAACTAGTATAGTACATATATATGTACACTATTGCATTTATGATATAATATTCCATGCATTTCTTTCATAATTTCTAAATCCTTTTAAGTTCTGGTCAACCTAAAAAATTGATACAGAACAAAATAAATGTAATATAATTCTATCAAAAAATTTTACACTATTGAGTTAGTTCAGTGTGTTGTAATATTTATTAATATTATTAGTCTTTTTAAATATCTGTGGGTATATCTATAACCTATTACACCACACTACATATCATAACCCTAGACACTTTACGTAGCCACATTCATTAAAAAAAAAAATTAAGTGTGAGGTCGTAGTGGTAGCAAGAAAGGCCTTCTGACAATTCTCAACTACATTTTATTTCAGGAGCCTTCACAGCTGGCCTCATACAATTACATTTAGTAATATCATCATCATACAATACCATCAACACCACTACATAAATTGGGGTCTTGTCCAGGGATAATTAGCCCAACAGTAATATTAGGATCTCCTGGTGGGAGAAATAAAAGTAGGGAAATAAATTGTAAAATTTCCTTTAAAATTAAAAGTGTCCCTGCAGATAAAAGTTGGTGAATCTTCACAGCCAGTAATAATTAATTAGTTAACTGGTTAGTTAGAATTAGTTAGACTATAGTCATAAGAAGTACTTAGTGTATTTACTGGTTAGAGATTTATCTTGTATATTATTATATTGTCTAAAAAGTATGGCGGAGCTGGCAAAATTTAGATCAGCTGCTGTGCTCACCGCGAAGGAGATGGGAATGGATGGTCAGATTTTAATTCAATACGTAACGGCTGAATGTGATAAATATATTGAAAGGGAAGATAGAAGGTTGCAAAGGGAGGCAGAAGAAAAAAGGTTGACTGCCGAAAGGGAGGCAGAAGATAGAAGGTTGCAAAGGGAGTACGAATTACGACTAAGGGAGCTGGAATTACAAGGCCAGGCTCCTGAAAATGGTGCCAGCCCTTTTGCCTCAGATGCTACGCCCAGTCTGGGAGCCTCAAACTCAGCTATGGGGTTTCATTTAGACCATTTTGTTGAAAAAGACGATGACATAGAGGGGTACCTAGGACGTTTTGAGTTATTAGCTACTACATATGGGTTAGAGAGAGAGAGGTGGAGCTTAAAGCTATCACAAGGATTGAGAGGTACTTCTTACGAAGTATTTGCCAAAATGAACAGGGAAGACCAAGACAATTATGACATGTTAAAGCAGGCTTTGTTATTAAGGTACGAGAAGAATGGTGAATTTTATCGTAAGAAATTTAGAAATGCCAAACTGTTGTCTGGGGAGACATACCACCAATTCTCTGCTAGACTAGAAACCTATTTGGAGAAATGGACGGCTCTGGGGAAGACCCAAGATCTTAAAGAAATGATCATGATTGAGCAATTGAGAGAGTCCATGGCTCCAGACATGAGAAAATTTCTCATGGAACAAGGTGCAGAGAAGTTGGGGGAAATTTTAAATGTTGCTGAGAGGTATCAGGCAGCCCAGGCAGAGGTAAGTGGTGCTAAGAAGAAGCACATAGACAATTTTAAAGCTCCACAGCAATTTAATAAATTTGATAATAGAGAGCAGGGAAATAAAGGTAGGACAAACTTTGAGCGGCCAAGAAATGACTATCGCGACAGAAACTCACAGTTCAATGACCAAAGGTTCAATGAAAGAAAACCGTTGAACCAAGGAAAAAGATGGTGTAAATGGTGCAAGAAGGATAACCATAACACCGAATTTTGTAGAAGGAAACCTTCAAACATTGCTGCAATGAAGTCGGGGACGCGAAGATTAAAGGTTAATCCTAATAGACAACAGGAACCTTATCACCCCCCAGTTTGTGAGGATGTTATTTGTAATGGGGTCACCATAAGGTGCCTTTATGATACAGGTTTGGATTATGATTCAGTTGTGAAGTCTAGCCTAGTGGACCCAAGTCAGTATACCACAGAAACAGTGGAAATACAAGGGGCGACTAAGGACATACCACTCATGACACTTCCCATCGCAAGGATAACGGTGAAAACTCGCTATGTGGAAGGAGAAATCAGAGCAGCAGTGATAGATGAACCAATCTACCCTCTGATATTGGGGTGTAGATACGTCTTCTTGGGGAATCCCGAGAAACCTGTGATCATGGCGACAGTGCAGACCAGGTCACAGAAGAAGGAGGAAGAAGGTGAACCTATAAATGCTCATCCAGAGGAGATGAGGAAGATGCAGGCTGAGGATAGGACACTCAAGCCCTGTTTTAAAAAATTGCCCAAATGCCACACACCTCCGAGCAAGGGGGAATATTTCATGAAGAACAAACTCTTATACAGGAAGGCCGGAACTGGAACAAATGGTCACAACCAGCTGGTTCTTCCCACTTCATATAGAGATAAAGTGATGGAACTCGGGCATGCGATTCCCTTCAGTGGTCACATGGGGATCAGCGCCACAGGACAGCGTATAGCTTGTCATTACTTCTGGCCAGGGATAACGGAGGATATAAAAAGATATGTCAAATCCTGCCCAGAATGTCAAAGGGTAGCTCCAAAGCACTGGACTGCTCCTGCAACTCTAGGGGAAATGCCCATAGTGGGAACACCTTTTGAGAGGGTTGCAGTGGATATTGTAGGACCTCTCACTCGGACCAAGAGGAGGAACAGTTACATCCTTACTCTGGTGGACACTTGTTCTATGTGGGGAGAGGCGGTAGCCCTGCCATCAATTGATTCAAAACATGTAGCAGAGGCACTACTTACAATATTTACCCGATTAGGATTCCCGCATCAAATCTTGACGGATAATGGATCTCAGTTCAAGGGGAAACTAACGGAAGAAGTTTTTAAGCTATTTCAAGCCAGGCACTTTCATTGTAGTCCGTACCATCCACAAGGGAACGGCCAGGTAGAGAGGTTCAACGGGACTCTCATTTCTATCCTGAGAAAGCTGGCACACGAAAAACCGGATCTGTGGGATCAATTCCTGCCCGCCGCATTGTTTGCGTACCGGGAGGTACCACATAGTTCAACCGGGATGGCTCCCGCAACTCTGCTATTTGGGAGGCCAATAAAAGGTCCTTTAGAAGCTTTATTAAGGACCTGGACAGATGAGAAGGCGGAAGAGACTGTTACCTCATCGTATCAATATGTGAACGAACTGACCAATCGTTTGAAAGCTGGATGGAAACTGGCAAATGATAATTTGAAGCAAGCCAGGAAGAAACATGCAGCATATTTTAATAGGAAGGCAAAGGACAGGGAACTGGCAGTCGGAGAGAAGGTGCTGCTTCTACTACCCGGAAGCCAGAATAAATTACAAATTGGTTGGCAAGGTCCATATACGGTTCTAGAGAAGATGTCTAGAACAAACTATAAAATTGACAAAAAGGGGAAGGAAAAAGTTTATCATGTAAACCTGTTAAAGAAGTATCTGGACAGACCACTCCAGGAAAGCACCCCCTTATTGACCCTGGCTATTGCAACCCAGATGCAAAAAGAACCACTCACCTCACATGAATACCCATTACATCCTTGTGAAACCGCAGCACAGGTAAAAGTCAGTAAGCACCTGACTAAAAACCAGAGGGAGAGAGTTCAACAGGTTCTGGAGGAACATACAGAGGTATTAACAGATAAACCAGGCCATACAAATTTGCTACAGTATGACATGAAACTGGTAGACTCAAACCCAATCTGTATGAGAGCCTATTCTATTCCGTTCGCGAAGGAGAAGGCATTGAAGGAAGAAATAGAGTATTTGTTGAAGGAGGGGATTATTTCGCACAGTGAATCATCTTTTAGTTCTAGTGTCGTTTTGTTGAGAAAACCGTCTGGGGAACACAGACTGTGCATAGATTACAGGAAACTGAATGCTGTCACAGAAGGACAAGTGGATCCATTACCAGACACAAAACAGTTATTTGCCAGACTGAACAAGGCAAAATACTTTTCAAAGGTGGATCTTAGTAAAGGCTATTACCAGATCCCAGTGAAGCCTGAAGTGAGACCTTATTTGGCTTTTAGCACTTCGGATGGACATTATGAATTCAATATGCTACCATTCGGACTGAAAAATGCTCCGAGTGTGTTTTCAAGGATGATGCGAAAATTGTTGGATCCCCTGAATAACCCATGTATCACGAATTTCATGGATGATATTCTCGTCGCCACAGAGACATTTGAAGAACACATTGAAGCTCTGGAGATGTTGTTTGATAGACTTCGGGAGGCGAACTTAACTGCTAGGCCAACAAAATGTTGTATTGGTTGCAAAGAGTTGGAATTCTTGGGACACACTGTATATCAGGGTAATATGACCCCTGATCCTAAGAACTTGGAAAAACTGCAGAGAGCACCTAGGCCACAAACAAAAAAGGACGTGCGATCATTCGTGTCGTTATGCGGATTTTATCAGAAATACATCAAAAATTTTAACGCTATTTGTGCTCCTCTGACTGATCTGACTCGCAAGGGACTTCCAGATAAAATTATTTGGACTGCACAATGTGAACTAGCGTTCCAAGAGTTAAAGGAAAAACTCACTAGCAAGCCTATTCTCAAACTGCCTGATTTGACACAGGACTTTGTCTTAAGAACCGATGCAAGTAATGTAGGACTCGGAGGGGCTTTGTTGCAAAGATCATCTTCACCTGATGGGGAACTGAAACCAGTCGCTTATGCAAGCCGTAAATTGAATAAGGCGGAACAAGGATACTCCACAAGCGAAAAAGAATGTTTAGCGTTAATCTGGGCAATAAAGAAGTTTCAAATCTATCTGTATGGTAGGACATTTGTGGTGGAGACGGACCATCAGCCTCTCGTATTCTTATCTCAGGCTAAGCATGAAAACGCAAGATTGCTGAGGTGGTCTTTATTGCTTCAACCTTATCAGTTCAGTATCCAATATATCCCAGGCAAATTGAATGTCGGTGCAGATTTCCTCAGTCGGCACCCCTGTGATCAAAATTAGAGTAGTAGCAGACGTGAGGAGTAATTTTACCTATGTGTATCGCTGGTTTTGGAACTTGCCATAGGCATGTTTTCAAGTGGGGAGATGTGTAGTGAAATTGACAGAGATACAACGGTAAAATATCTCCAAAGATAACATTTAAGGATAAAAACATAATGCGTAGGCTGCGAATAGTACATGATCGCCTAGACCGCGGGTCATCATCCTCCATAATAATTGACTTGCTAGACAGGAGGGGAACGGCGGATCAAAAAGGAAAAAAATATGACTGGAAAGATTGCGTGAGACTAGAAAGGCTAAGGAGACGCAATTGGGGGGGGAAACGGAGAAAAGTCACGTTTCCCAAGTTGACATAAAAAGTAAGCAACTCGACAGAAGGGACCTTAGATATAATACGCCACAGTCATTTATTGGACGCTTTTGCAATACCAAGCCCTTGATTTGAATTCAGCGGCTAAAACGCAGATGTTTGGAATATTACAAAATTTAAAAAGTACTTTTTTCTTAATATTAATGTTAGGAATATAAAAATTAGCTGGCCGGATGGCCTATTCTGAGCAGTGAACTAATATGTTCTTAATTTTACAGACGGATAGATAATATTGAAGATAATGACAAAAGACAGTGTTGTTCACATCATGGACAGACTGTATTGAATCTAAAAGTGTCGCTAATTGCACAAAAAAACACGACCTCGAAACGCAGGTGTTCAAATTTACTTAGTATGGAGGAGAGGGTTTTTGGGTGGTAGCTGTGTCTAAATATAACTTTTAACGACAAAATTTTGGAGGGGAGAGAAAGGTTGGTTCAAAAATCAAGTACATTTTGTAGAAACACAAGTAGAGACGGACAGACTAACAGATAAACATCCATACTTGACTGAAGCATGACTGAAATGACTTTAGTGTAGGAAATTTGAAATTCAAATAAACCTAGGCAGTGATTGGCCACAGACAAGCATATTGTCGGCGCTTAGACGCGGATTTGGGGTCATTTCTCAATAGTTGTTCAGTGATAGACACAGATTTTAAAGTGTGGTGATTTCCATATGAAAGAAAGTGTAAGAAGTTTAGGGACGCCATACTATAGCCAGCAGCTCAGCTGAGTTTTGCTAGCAATTCTGTGTTATTTATTCATAATCTGGTAAGATTGAAATTATTTCCTTATATATTTTGAATATTGTTTCATGTTCGAGTGATTTGATACTGCCATATCGAAATCTAGCCTTACAAACAAGTAGGGATTTGCTCTAGACCCCCCGCCCTAGTCAGGGTCTAGGGACCAACAATGTACATAAACTCCAGCAGGGGTTAGGCAAGACAGATCAAGTGTTGAGAATAATGAAACATATTACCTATCCTCTTTTAGGGCAGACAACTAATAAATATTTTTCAGAACCTATAGTCTGGGAGGATCTATCTGATGTAAAACCACCATGGTAAATGTGCTGTTTGGTCAGAGAGATCTGACCTGTCTGTATGATGTGGTTGTTGTGTCAGCGTTGTGTCCAGACGTGGGTAGAGAATAGATTTTGACACATGGCCCATACTTTGATTGCAGAGCTGGGAGTTTCTGTTGTCAACAAAGCAGTGACTATTCAGTTGGTGACTTTACTCGAGTGTATCTGTGCAGTACTTGTGACAGAGACCACCATTATATCCCGCCAGCACGGAGAGGTGGGACACCTGATTTCAGCACCAGAGCTACAACGACAAGATGAGTGAGCCTCTGGTCTGCTGGACATTCACCAAAGCCCTTTAGTTACTAATAACCCCATAAAAATTCCCACCATTTTCTGGACACTGTGTAGTCAATATAGACAGGTGTGATGAGGCCACCCCAACAGCACAAACAGTAACTATCCTCCCAAGTAGATGACTACTAGAACATTTTAATAAAACTAACTAGTATAGTACATATATATGTACACTATTGCATTTATGATATAATATTCCATGCATTTCTTTCATAATTTCTAAATCCTTTTAAGTTCTGGTCAACCTAAAAAATTGATACAGAACAAAATAAATGTAATATAATTCTATCAAAAAATTTTACACTATTGAGTTAGTTCAGTGTGTTGTAATATTTATTAATATTATTAGTCTTGTTAAATATCTGTGGGTATATCTATAACCTATTACACCACACTACATATCATAACCCTAGACACTTTACGTAGCCACATTCATTAAAAAAAAATTAAGTGTGAGGTCATAGTGGTAGCAAGAAAGGCCTTCTGACAATTCTCAACTACATTTTATTTCAGGAGCCTTCACAGCTGGCCTCATACAATTACATTTAGTAATATCATCATCATACAATACCATCAACACCACTACACGAACCATACACCTCTGCATATTCTTCGCCGATGGTTATTGTTCGAAAAAAAGACAATAACATACGTCTTTGCGTTGACTATCGAAAATTGAATCAAGTAACGAAGTTCGATGCCGAACCTATGCCTTTACTGGAAGAGCTACTTACTCGACTCTCCAAATCTCATTTTTTCACTAAACTTGATTTGTCTAAAGGATATTGGCAAGTTCCTTTATCTGAACGCGCCAAACCTCTCACGGCTTTTTCAACACCTAGAGGTTTGTTCCAATGGAATTTTATGCCTTTCGGTCTTATGAACGCACCAGCTACATTCGTACGCATGATGCGCCGAATCCTATCTTATCGGTCAGATGTCATTGCATATCTAGACGACATCTGTCTTTTCAGCGATACTTGGGAAGATCACTATTCAGGGTTAGACGAATTGCTGTCTACTTTGCGTGAGCACAACCTGACAGCGAAACCCTCTAAAGCCTATATTGGTTTTAGCGAAATTTCTTTCCTAGGCCACCGAGTTGGTCATGGTTTCCTAAAGACAGAGGACCATAATACTAGTAAGATACTTAACATCTCAATCCCTAAGACTAAAACACAGGTGAGAAGTCTGTTAGGTCTTATTCAATTTTATGGCAGATTCATTCAGAATCTATCCTCTATCATGGCACCTCTCTCAACACTTCTAAAGAAAGGTTCGCCTAATGTGGTCCACTGGTCTCAGGAATGCCAATGCTCTCTGGATAAGATTAAAACACTGTTTTCAACACCACCTATTTTAGTGCTACCTACTAAAGATAAGACATTCGTTCTTCGTAGTGACGCTTCATCCACTGGGATTGGAGCGGCACTAATGCAAGAGTACTCTGGAACTCTGCATCCTGTAATGTATATTTCCAGAAAACTTAACGCGGCAGAAAGGAATTATTCGGTTTTAGACCGTGAGCTATTAGCTATGGTTTGGTCGATCCTCAAACTACAGAGATTCCTTCTAGGCGCACATTTCATAGTAGAAACCGACCAAAAAGCTCTTACTGCTATACAGAGTAAGAATTTGAAGAGCTCGAGGTCTACTCGATATGCAATTGCTCTTCAACCTTTTCATTTCTCTGTGCGAGCTATTCGTGGATCAGATAATGTGATGGCAGACATTCTGTCAAGATGCCCACATGATTCCACATAACTATTAGGGCTTAGACTTCTTGATATGTCTAGTTCTATAGTAGTTCCTTTTCTATATCATGATAGATACACATTTGTAATTTAATAATATAATGATTGTATCACTACATAGCGGTTCATTGATGTTTATTCACCGCTGTGCTTTGATGATTTTTTCTTCATAAATCATAAATTTAAGATATCTAATACGAAATGATGATATGAATTTTTTAGGCATTGTGTAATTGCCAGAATTGTATTATACTTTGATGACACCTTCCTGGAAAAATATACTTGTAGAGAAATAATTTCTCTCAGTTTATGAGACACATTCTCACCAGTCGCTCCATAAGTCGACTTAGCCTCATATTAGGCGTTATAGGTATTCCTGATATTTTCATCTGCGCATTATTCATGCGTTGTGAGCCTATTGTACGTTGCTCCTAGATGTATTTCAAAAAAAAAATTCCATTTTTTTTTCCCGGGAGGTGTGGTAAGACTGTTACGTGCAGTCTTGGATATCTTACAATATTATACATTGGTATTCTTGTTATGTTCGCAAATATTTTGTAAACAAAATAGTGCTTAAGGGAAAGTCATTATTGAGTTACTTCCCTTGAAAGTTGTGTCGGGTCTCTTCGATCGAACTCCGCGGATGAATCCATTTTACTGCGATTTATTCGTTGTTTGGGTAGTAATAGATTGTTCTTGCTTCAGAATATCTATGGCCTGAATTTATGTGTATTGTTTGTCTGAGTAGGACGAGTCTGTCTTATATCTGTATATCTTTACATATCTAAGTCGAACTATATGTTCTGTTGTCTCTAGAGAGGTCAAAGGCTATTCGGCGGATGTGTCGCTAGAGTGTGGTGTGATTTGGCTTCGTCCCGATAGGGACTGTGTTTTCTATGTCGGCTTGTCGCCGGGAAAAAGTGATCTCAGTATTGGTGGGGAAAGTGATAGTCGTCTAGACCTATCGTGTATGCTTTGCCCCAGTGTTTATTCGTATTGCCAAGGAATGGCATTTTCATATTTCTGATACCAAGGTAATAATAGACACTCTTATGAACTCTCGTACGAAGCCACCATTTTCGATAGGTACGATTTGAATGTCTAAGAGAATATATTTGACTCGATGAAAACGACTTCGATTCCTAGCAGCACTATATCCTGTAGATTGCAGTCAATTGTTCATGATCAAATCTACAGAGCAATGAAATGTTTTATGAATGACTAACTTTAGGACAGATTCATTATCTGTATCCAAACGTGAGTGACAGCTCACGAGTGAAGCCATCTTGGAACCAAAACATGTAGTGACTTTCAAGAAGAGAAAAGGGATGCCCGTATTATCGCTTGTTTAGTCCAGAGATCACTGCTACACATGAGAACCCGTTATTAGCGGTTCAATATTATTATATGGAAAAATATGTGCTGATCATTATGTTGGAGAATCGTCGCTAAACGAGATTAGGTTTAGAAGCCATCTGAAATATTGTTTATAAGCTGACGTGCTCAGTCAGTGAAGTCAGATGATATATATGTATGGGCGATACTGAGGGCTTGGCTACTGACAGTCCTTTATACTATTATTCTACATGAGTGCCCATGTAACATTGCAAGACCATTTATCCACTGTACCATGATGTATTATGCCAACCTGTGATTTGTCACTATCTGTGCTGTCGAGTGTGTACGTCCAATTAAACTTTAGAAAAGGTACACAGTCGTTGGTGTCGATGACTTCCAGCCATACATGAGTGTGAGAAAAGAACATTTGTCAACACCACGAACCCTTATTAACATTCGCACATTATACACTCAATCCATGTCTACACACCACTGCGTAGGTCAAGTTGACATTCCATACACTACAGTGGAGCAAACAACACCATAGAGATCTTATCAACTGATGATGATGATGTCTGCTTCCATCCACTTATATCTATCTTTTGGTGGATATCATTAACTGGAATAAAAAAAACCAACTTTATCAACTGCCTTATCAACCTTATCAAACACATTTCCTGGCGTTATACTTTCCGCCCAGATTGTCTATTCTGTTATCTTTTCTGTAATAATTACGCAGGAATGGTCAAGGGCAATCGCTTTACGTATTTATCACCTGTGATTTCGCTCGTTCCTCAGATAGCTTAATCAGACAGACTATATGGCTTTCTTTAAGTCGATCTGGCGAGACCGTCTTGGGTAAACAGGCAGCGTCGCTATCAAAAGGTGGTCAGATTGACTGAAATGATAAGCGTATAATGCACTGACTGGTCTAATTACTTGGTCATACGATTCACCTGTTGGAACGTAAACAGTCTGGGAGCTGCATCAGGGCACAAATAATGGAATGTCAAAATATGTCACATAATAAGCGATGAGTGAGAAAAAAATGAAGGAAAGAAATGATACTGCCTGAGTGGATGAATGAGTGAGAGATGGGTCAAAAGAACATGTACAATCTAGAAACTTTTCAACGCACATCTGAAACAAAGAGAACAATATAAACGAAATCCAAGAATGTATACACTTTTGTAAAATGAATGCTTTTGTAGAATATAAAGTTTGGAAACGTATGACAAGATTTTGAATGTGACACTAATGGAAAATCGCGTTTTCATTCTATCTCATTTTTACTATTATAAAAGGGTTTATATATATATATAATTTGACAGAGTGGAAACATTGCCGAACGCTTGTAGTAAAATTGGAGCGTGAGATGGTGAATAGAAATGTTTAAGTAGGTCTTGTGAATTATATGTTTTTTTAACTTGCCTTTTATCCTAATATTTCATGGACATTATTTGTGAGATATAATCTATCACTCACTGAGAAGTGTGAAGTGAAGAGAAAGAGACAAGTACAAAGAGATGGAGAATAAAGTTGATGAGGATGGCAGAATGGAACCATCTCGTTAGAACTTCTCGGAGGTAAAGATAAACTGGTTTCAGCTCTTGTAGAACATATCGTAAGTACGATTTGAAGATCTAATACTGTATTGTAAATAAGGTGTGAACCTATAACACTGTATTGTAAGTACGATGTGAACATCTAACAGTTACTGGAAGCAAACACGGATACAATGCTTTATTGAAATCTGGCGTGTCAGACCAAAAGGCGGAGACAGCTCAATCCAGCTTAAAATACTTCAATCGTTATTATCCACCGCTATCGTGCATTCTAGGTTCAACTCTCTTAGCGAATTAATTATTCATAAAGCTGCCGCCAGTCTCCGGTCACGAAAACAATTACGTACGTTTTCATTCATCCTTACAAAAGCTGGGTCGTTGGAAACTTTTCCATCACAAAAACGGGTTGATGCCGTGTAACTAAAACGTACGGTAATCTGTTCTTGCTTCGTTGAGTTATATCCAAGCATGGCTTCTCATCGGTTATTGTTTATGTTAGTGGTAATAATTCTTTTCCTTGCTGGTAAGTATCAAGTGTGGATTTTTTCATGATCACATTTTCATGTATTATTATTACACCGTCATCGCATTTTTTGTGAGAAATACTATCCTCCAGACTTCGAGTGTTTCAAAACTTGCATAATTAACAATAGTTTTCTAACAGTAATAAATGTAAACTGTGGATTTTGATTACTTTGATTTTTGCGGGTAGAAAGACATTTTGTTATGCTTTTGTGTCGCATTATATTAAATTATCTCTCTACAGTGTAGCCAATAACTTTGAAATTGATAATGAATCCACTGAGTCCAATTGTAGATTATTAGATTCATAAATAAAACGTATGAAGATATGACATGCAGAGTTCTTTACGAAAGACAGATCGGATTGGAATATAAACTGGTGTGAGACAGGGATACCTTGTGTCTTCATCATTTTTTTGTAAATTGCTATATACTATGTAAGGATTAAAGCAAATCAACTTCACTAATCACACAAGGAATCCAACGGACTTTGGCTGAACATATTGATGATCTATATTGTGCTACAACCTGATTTTCCTGTTTCATAACAGAAGCATAATAAAATAAAAGCGCTTGATGTGAGGTCACAGCACGTGAGTCTGAAAATAAACAGAGAAAAACAAAGACGAAGGGAATAAATGCAGGAAACTATACCAATATTACACTTAAAGAAACGCCATTACAAGATGTAGAATCATACCATTTTTTTTTTCCATTAAAGAAATTTTTTCTTCTTTCAGCCTAGAAAGTTATATTAGGGCGCTTGTCCAAATATGTAAGACATTTAGGTCTGATAACATTATTGTCAATTAATCATTTACGTAATGTTATGTTGATATGATTGTCTCTCCAAATAATTCTATATTGCTACCAAGGCATATATCATACATATGTCTTGGTAGCAGTAAAGACATGGCTGGATAGAGACAATAATGTCAACATAAGAATACCAACGATTAGATGAGCTGCCATTTCATTGGGAAATATATGAGATCAAAATAAATAAATTCCAGTACATAATCAGATTTTTTAATTCAAATATCAGAACTATTGTATGGCCCTGAAACATGGAGAACATAGAAAAAAAACAACAACCAAAGATCTACAGACTTTCATAAATAAGTAATTGCTTATAAAAGAAATAGTTAAGTAGTAAGACTAGATGACTAATGTGAAACTGATGACAAGAACCAGATAAGTGCCAGTGGAACACGAAATGAGAATGAGTCGCTGGAGATGGAAGAGCACACATTGAGCAAACCTGTTGATATTATTGTAAAGTTGTCCCTATTCTGGAATAAAGGGATTTGGAACAGTCCGATTTTTAAATTGTTTCGCTCTGGAATAAAAGGATTTAGAACAGTCCGATTTTAAAATTGCTTCGCTCCGGTATAAAAGGATTTTTAACAATCCGATTTTTAAATTGCTTCGCTCTGGAATAAATGGATTTGGAACAGTCCGATTTTTAAATTGCTTCGCTCTGGAATAAAGGGATTTGGAGCCGTCCGATTCTTAAATTGCTTCGCTCTGGAATAAAGGGATTTGGAACCGTCCGAGTTTTAAATTGCTTCACTCTGGAATAAAAGAATTTTGAACAGTCCGATTTTTAAATTGTTTCGCTCTGGAATAAAGGGATTTTGATCAGTCCGATTTTTAAATTGCTTCGCTCTGGAATAAAGGGATTTGGCACAGTTCGATTCTTAAATTGCTTCGCTCTGGAATAAAGGGATTTGGAACCGTCCGAGTTTTAAATTGCTTCGCTCTGGAATAAAAGAATTTTGAACAGTCCGATTTTTAAATTGTTTCGCTCTGGAATAAAGGGATTTTGAACATTCCGATTTTTAAATTGCTTGGCTCTTGTATAAAAGGATTTTGAACAGTCCGATATTTAAACTGTTTCGCTCTGAAATAAAGGGATTTGGAACAGTCCGATTTTTAAATTGCTTTTCTCTGGAATAATGGTATTTGGAACAGTCCGATTTTTAAATTATTTCGCTCTGGAATAAAGGGATTTGTATCAGTTCGATTTTTAAATTGTTTCGCTCTGCAATATAGGGATTTGGAGCAGTCCGATTTTTAAATTGTTTTGCTCTGGAATGAAGGGATTTGGAACAGTCCGGTTTTAAAATTGTTTCGCTCTGGAATGAAGGAATTTGGAACCGACCAATTTTTAAATTGTTTCGCTCCAGAATAAAGGGATTCGGAACAGTCTGACTTTTAAATTATTTCGCACTGGAATAAAGGGATTTTCATCAGTCCGATTTTAAAATTTCTTCGCTCCCGTATAAAAGGAGTTTTAACAATCCAATTTTTAAATTGCTTCGCTCTGGAATAAATGGATTTGGAACAGTCCGATTTTTAAATTGCTTCGCTCTGGAATAAAGGGATTTGGAACAGTCTGATTCTTAAATTGCTTCGCTCTGGAATAAAGGGATTTGGAACCGTCCGAGTTTTAAACTGGTGCGCTCTGGAATAAAAGAATTTTGAACAGTCCGATTTTTAAATTGTTTCGCTCTGGAATAAAGGGATTTTGAACATTCCGATTTTTAAATTGCTTCGCTCTGGTATAAAAGGATTTTGAACAGTCCGATTTTAAAAATGCTTTTCTCTGGAATAAAGGGATTTGTATCAGTACGATTTTTAAATTAATTCGCTCTGGAATAAAGGGATTTGTATCAGTACGATTTTTAAATTGTTGCGCTCTGCAATATAGGGATTTGGAGCAGTCCGATTTTTAAATTGTTTCGCTCTGGAATGAAGGAATTTGGAACCGACCAATTTTTAAATTGTTTCGCTCCAGAATAAAGGGATTTGGAACAGTCCGATTTTTAAATTGTTTCGCTCTGGAATAAATTGATTTGGAACAGTCCGATTTTTAAATTGTTTAACTCTGGAATAAAGGGATTTGGAACAGTCCGATTTTTAAATTGTTTCACTCTGGAATAAAGGGATTTGGAACAGTCCGATTTTAAAATTGTTTCGCTCTGGAATAAAGGGATTTGGAACAGTCCGATTTTAAAATTGTTTCGCTCCGCAATAAAGGGATTTGGAACAGTTCGATTTTTAAATTGTTTCGCTCTGGAATAAATATTGACTGCTGCAGCTCTGCTCCTAGGTTTGGCTGATTTAAAAAAAAAAAAAAAAACTTTTAACACATTGTTGTTTTGAAAAAGAAATGGGACCAAAGACGCATCAAAAGTGAGGAATGCATTCAGCGACTCATAGCTTGACTGCTTGCGTCAGGGTCAGCAAACCAGAGCTGACCAAGACCCTGCTCCACGTCCAAGTGGTGGTCATGGAAACATGCTGCATCACTGCAGTGTTGTTGAGAGAGTGGGGATCGAAAAGAGAAGGCTAACCCGGTCACAAAAATGCCATGCGGAAAAATGGATGTGTCGGGCTGAAAGGCGCAGATATCGCAGCTTTGCTGTAAACGGCGACACAACGTAACAAACGTCATTTTTAGGACGAACGCAGAAGATGAAGAAAGAAGAAGAAAAAAAAAACATTATTAATTAAAAAATATCGAAACAATATAAATATGGATAGGTTTTGTGGCTTACAATTTCTTTAGGTATAACAATGTACCCTAGATTCTGGATCAGCTAGGTAAGAGGGGTAGAGTGATACCAACGAACGTACGGAGAGACGAGAACTGGAGAAGGACTTAACAGAGGAGTAGAGAGATACCAACGAACGCACGGAGAGACGAGAATTTGACAAGGTCTTAACAGAGGAGTAGAGAGATACAGACGAACGCACGGAGAGAAGAGAACTGGAAAAGGACTTAACAGAAGAGTAGAGAGATACCAACGAACGCACGGAGAGACGAAAACTGGAGAAGGACTTAACAGAGGAGTAGAGTGATACCAACGAACGCACGGAGAGACGAGAATTTGACAAGGTCTTAACAGAGGAGTAGAGAGATACAGACGAACGCACGGAGAGAAGAGAACTGGAAAAGGACTTAACAGAAGAGTAGAGAGATACCAACGAACGCACGGAGAGACGAAAACTGGAGAAGGTCTTAACAGAAGGGTAGAGATACAGACGAACGCACGGAGAGAAGACAACTGGAAAAAGACTTAACAGAGGAGTAGAGAGATACCAACGAACGCACGGAGAGAAGAGAACTGAAGAAGGACTTAACAGAAGAGTAGAGAGATACTACGAACGCACGGAGAGAAGAGAACTTGAGAAGGACTTAACAAAGGGGTAGAGAGATACCAACGAACGCATGGAGAGAAGAGAACTTGAGAAGGACTTAACAAAGGGGTAGAGAGATACCAACGAACGCATGGAGAGAAGAGAACTGGAGAAGGACTTAACAAAGGGTAGAGAGATACCAACGAACGCACGGAGAGAAGAGAACTGGAGAAGGACTTAACAGAGGGGTAGAGAGATACCACGAACGCACGGAGAGAAGAGAACTGGAGAAGGACTTAACAAAGGGGTAGAGAGATACCAGCGAACGCATGGAGAGAAGAGAACTAAAGAAGGACTTAACAGAGGGGTAGAGAGATACCAACGAACGCACGGAGATAAGAGAACTGAAGAAGGACTTAACAGAGGGGTAGAGAGATACCAACGAACGCACGGAGAGAAGAGAACTGGAGAAGGACTTAACAGAGGGTAGAGAGATACCAACAAACGCACGGAGAGAAGAGAACTGAAGAAGGACTTAACAGAAGAGAAGAGAGATACTACGAACGCACGGAGAGAAGAGAACTTGAGAAGGACTTAACAAAGGGGTAGAGAGATACCAACGAACGCATGGAGAGAAGAGAACTTGAGAAGGACTTAACAAAGGGGTAGAGAGATACCAACGAACGCATGGAGAGAAGAGAACTGGAGAAGGACTTAACAAAGGGTAGAGAGATACCAGCGAACGCATGGAGAGAAGAGAACTAAAGAAGGACTTAACAGAGGGGTAGAGAGATACCAACGAACGCACGGAGATAAGAGAACTGAAGAAGGACTTAACAGAGGGGTAGAGAGATACCAACGAACGCACGGAGAGAAGAGAACTGGAGAAGGACTTAACAGAGGGTAGAGAGATACCAACAAACGCACGGAGAGAAGAGAACTGAAGAAGGACTTAACAAAGGGGTAGAGAGATACCAACGAACGCACGGAGAGAAGAGAACTGGAGAAGGACTTAACAGAGAGGTAGAGAGATACCAACGAACGCACGGATAGAAGAGAACTGGAGAAGGACTTAACAAAGGGGTAGAGAGATACCAACGAACACATGGAGAGAAGAGAACTGAAGAAGGACTTAAAAGAGGGGTAAAGAGATACCAATGAACGCACGGAGAGAAGAGAACTGGAGAAGGACTTAACAAAGGGGTAGAGAGATACCAACGAACGCACGGAGAGAAGAGAACTGGAGAAGGACTTAACAAAGGGGTAGAGAGATACCAACGAACGCACGGAGAGAAGAGAACTGGAGAAGGACTTAACAGAGGGGTAGAGAGATACCACGAACGCACGGAGAGAAGAGAACTGGAGAAGGACTTAACAAAGGGGTAGAGAGATACCAACGAACGCACGGAGAGAAGAGAACTAAAGAAGGACTTAACAGAGGGGTAGAGAGATACCAACGAACGCACGGAGAGAAGAGAACTGGAGAAGGACTTAACAAAGGGGTAGAGAGATACCAACGAACGCACGGAGAGAAGAGAACTAAAGAAGGACTTAACAGAGGGGTAGAGAGATACCAACGAACGCACGGAGAGAAGAGAACTAAAGAAGGACTTAACAGAGGGGTAGAGAGATACCAATGAACGCACGGAGAGAAGAGAACTGGAGAAGGACTTAACAGAGGGGTAGAGAGATACCACGAACGCACGGAGAGAAGAGAACTGGAGAAGGACTTAACAGAGGATAGAGAGATACCACGAACGCACGGAGAGAAGAGAACTGGAGAAGGACTTAACAAAGGGGTAGAGAGATACCAGCGAACGCATGGAGAGAAGAGAACTAAAGAAGGACTTAACAGAGGGGTAGAGAGATACCAACGAACGCACGGAGATAAGAGAACTGAAGAAGGACTTAACAGAGGGGTAGAGAGATACCAACGAACGCACGGAGAGAAGAGAACTGAAGAAGGACTTAACAAAGGGGTAGAGAGATACCAACGAACGCACGGAGAGAAGAGAACTGGAGAAGGACTTAACAGAGGGGTAGAGAGATACCACGAACGCACGGAGAGAAGAGAACTGGAGAAGGACTTAACAAAGGGGTAGAGAGATACCAACGAACTCACGAAGAGAAGAGAACTGGAGAAGGACTTAACAGAGGGGTAGAGAGATACCAACGAACGCACGGAGAGAAGAGAGCTTGAGAAGGACTTAACAGAGGGGTAGAGAGATACCAACGAACTCACGGAGAGAAGAGAACTGGAGAAGGACTTAACAGAGGTGTAGAGAGATACCAACGAACGCATGGAGAGAAGAGAACTGGAGAAGGACTTAACAGAGGGGAAGAGAGATACCAACGAACGCGCGGAGAGAAGAGAGCTGGAAAAGGACTTAACAGAGGGTAGAGAGGTACCAACGAACGCACGGAGAGAAGAGAACTGGAGAAGGACATGAAAGAGATGAAGAGTGGCCTGGAAAGACCTTGCGATGATGGCAAGGGACAAAAAGTTTGGCGTAACTTTGTTGAAGGGTTATGGTCCTTGGAAGCTGAAGGGTGAAGATGATAAATACAAATGTCGCTAAAACTAAAATGATTGAGCCGTTCATTTGTTCATCATTTCTTACGTGAATATATATATATATATATATATATATATATATATATATATATATATATATATTATATATATATATATATATATATATATATATATATATATATATATATATATATATATATATATATATATATATATATATATATATATATATATATAATATATATATATATATATATATATATATATATATATATATATATATATATATATAGGGATTATGGAATTCCAAGCTGCATAGTATCAATCATAAAAAGCCTCTATGCCAACTTTACGTGTAGTGTTGGGCAGATCAACCTAACCTTTGAGGTGAAGACAGAAGTACGACAAAGATGCCCCTTATCAACCACTCTATTTTTAACAGTCATAGATTGGGTGATGCGCCAGACAACAGAGGGCAGTCCAAGAGGAATAAGATGGACTACATTTTCTACATTGGAAGATCTGGAATATGCAGATGACATTGCACTACTAGCACATTCACATCAACACATCCAGGAAAAAAACGGATAGACTTAATAAGTTTAGCCAGCAGGTGGGCTTGAACATTAATTTAAAGAAGTCAGAGGTCATGACGCTCAATGTGAGCAACCCTGAGCCCATATCAGTAAGGAATCAGCAACTGGTACAGACAGACACCTTCACATACCTAGGATGCATAGTACCACCAGAAGGCGGGGCAGGCAAAGACATCAACATCAGAATGAATAAGGCAAGAAGAGCCTTTTTATCCTAAACAACATCGGAAAGTTCTCTCAATACAGCACAAGCACAAAATTAAGATTATATCAGAGCTGTGTGCTTTCTGTGCTTCTCTATGGTGCGGAATGCTGGAGAGTTACAGAAAAGGAAATGTCGAAATTGTCCTCTTTTCACACAACATGCCTAAGAAAAATTCACCGATTCTTTTGGCCGAATACCATCACCAACCAAGATCTGCTTACTCAGAGCAAGCAAGAGGACATGCACACCATCATAGCTGGCAGACGCTGGAACTGGGTTGGCCATGTTCTCAGAAGAGACTCCGATGCCATCACAAGAACAGCTATGCTTTGGACCCCTGAAGGAAAACGAAGGAGAGACCGACCAAGAACAACATGGCGGAGGACTGTGGAAGCTGAGATGCAGAGAATGAACCAGAGTTGGGGCACTGTACGAAGGATGGCCGCCGACAGAGCAAAGTGGAATCAATTTGTTGTTGCCCTACAAGACGCCACTAGGCGTGATGGCCATTGCCTGCTTTAACGGTGGGCGGCTAAGGAACAAAGACAAAGAAGATATATATATATATATATATATATATATATATATATATATATATATATATATATATATATATATATATATATATATATATATATATATATATGATAGGAAACTCTTTACAGAGCGATACAACAGTAAGCAATCTGATCATCAGAAGAAGTCCCCCCGTCCGACGAGTGTTTCGGCCCATATACTCCTTTAAACTCTAAGGGGGCGGGCCCACTTGGGTCATGACTCCCAAGCGTCTCAGCCTCCTGTTGTCTTGTATCGAAAATGAACCCATTTCCTTTATGGTAGCAACTTTAATCCACAACTCCGCCAGTTGTGGAGGCAATTGTGAAAGTAACAAAACAAAGACAAATTATTCCGTTCGTTCCGTCGCACACACTGAGACACCATCGCGAGGCCGACGCGTCTGGTCACTGAAATTCTGACACTGAACACCCCTATAATATACACCGCCTGTTGCCGCTCAGTCACAGCCCGTTCACTAGTACACCAAAAAACTCAGCGTATTGTGGACTTAGAAAAATTCCTGGTGTTTTCTGTACCGCAGCGTTTATTGCCATGATTTCCATTGCCCATTGCGGTTGTTCCACAGCCAGCATGATGCTTTTTCAGCAGTTTCACTAAGCCTCTTCAGTGCCCTTGTTCTCGACTGTCCCCTCAGCCCCAACAGTTTCAATAGATCATACACTGATGCAGCCACAAGCCCTCTTGCGCCCACTTCAACAGCCATGACCTTTGCAGTGAACCCATCGTGTCTCAGATCCGCGGCCAGATCACTATACTTGGCCGCTTTGAATGAATGTTGCTCGTCTAATCTGGATTCAAATGGCACGGTCAGTTCAATCAGTATGACCTGGAGTGTTGCTGAAGAATGAAGCACTATATCCGGCCGTCTCCGCGATTTTCTGATACTCTCTGGATATGCCCCTCGTCCAGGTAGGTCTACCGCCATCTCCCAGTCGTTTGCACAGTCAAGAAGAGATGGTAAACTGCTACCAGGATTACTCGGTTTGGGGTGTGCTGACTTGCCTGCCCTCAGAAAGTATGTATTTGCGGTGCTTGGCCTGGGTTTGCTATTCGCCTTCATCCTTGCCAAATCTATTGTCGCAGCAAGCTCATTTAGCAATTTGTTATGGCGCCAAGTGTATCGCCCTTGCCCTAATGCCACCTTACACGCTGAGAGCACGTGTTCGAGTGTCTGCCTCCCCTGGCACAGGGGGCACTGCTCATCATCTGACTTTCCCCATTTCACAAGGTTGGTGGCCGATGGCAGCAGGTCATACATTGATCTAACAACGAAGCTGAGCCTAAGAGGTGCCATATGCCATATATAACTCCATGTCAAGGACCTCTGCAGGGCTCCTTCCCATGTAGTCCATTGGCCTTGTTGGACCTGCTGCACTGCTTTTTGCAACCTCTTATCATTCTCAGCTCCTCGTATCTCCTGAACTACCATGTCTCTGCGCTCCCTGCTTGATGCCTTGGACCACCAGCGGATATCTCCATGACCAAATCCCCGTCTATTCGTTTGTGTGTATCCGATTACCTCCCTCAGTTTGAGTGACTCTTGGGCAGCATCAACAGCTTCTTCCACTCTCCACTTCCTTCCTGTTTTCAGTGTAGGCTGAATGGACTTAACCACGTCATCAGCTGACTCGCGTAGCATCATTGCAAGCCTTGCCTTTCCAACTTTGTACTCTTCAACAACTGGAAGCAGAAGTTTTGCCTTTTTGCAATACAGTGCTACATCTGACAGACCTGGTGGTACCCCTAGCCACTTTCTCATGAACTTGTTGACCTTCTGCTCCATAGCTTCCACTGTACTTGTGCTTATTTCATATATAAGCAGTGGCCACAGCAACTTCGGTATCAACATAAACTGGAGGCACCACAGTTTGAACTTTCCCAGGAGTCTGCTTTGGTCTATGATCTGTAGCCCTCTGTCTGCCATTTCTATTGTCTGTTGCACTGCCTTCGAGTCTTTTAATGAGGCATCGTACACCCTGCCAAGACTTTTAACAGGTTCCTCAATGACAGTAGGGATTCTTTGGTTGGAAACCATGAATATGTCCTCTGCTATTTTCCCTTTCCTGACTGATAGGCTTCTCGACTTCTTGGGTTTGAAGCTCATTCTGCACCAGCTGACTAGTTCATCCAGGCGTTCTAACATCCTCCGGGCCTGATGTTCATCTGATGTCAGAATTGTTGTGTCATCCATGAATGCTTTGAGCGGTGGAATGTGTCACATGCCACCGAGCTTTGGACCTATAGCCATTCCTTCAGCCGCATTGAGGATTACCTGCATAGCCATCACGAATAGTATCGGAGAGATGGTACACCCCATCGCAATTCCAACTTCAAGGCCAATCCACTTCGTTGTGTACTCTCTGGTTGAAAATCTGACAGCAAACCCTGCGAAATACAGCTTCAGCATTGCTGCAATCTCTTGTGGAACATGATACATTTCTAGGGCCTGCCACAACATCTGGTGTGGAACGGATCCATAAGCATTCGCTAGATCCAACCAGATTACATGGAGGTTTGTTCTGTCAGACTTTGCCTTTTGGATTGCTTCCCAGATCATTGTGGCATGCTCTAGACATCCTGGTGTACCTGGGATACCTCCTTTCTGAATGGTAGTGTCAATGTACCCATTTGCCAGGAGGTATGTAGTGAGTCTTTTCGTCATCACTGAGAAGAATATCTTCCCTTCCACATTGAGTAGGGAGATTGGCCTGAACTGACAGATGTCAGTGGAATTTTGCTCCTTCGGGATGTAGACTCCGTTCGCCTTTCTCCATTCCTTGCTTACAAGCTGGTTTTTCCACGCATTCTTCAGTAAACGGAGCAGTCGTTTGAGCACTTCAGGGCATCTCTTATACACCACATATGGGACACCATTAGGACCTGGAGCTGACTTGCACCGAGCTTTCTGGACAATGCTTTCTACCTCTTGCACCGTTGGGGGCTTGGTGTTAAATTCAGCTCCTGGCTTACTCGGCCATTTAAGGCCTGCCATGCTGCTGAGCGGCTCATCTCTGCGACCATCTGAATATGTCATTCTAAGGTGTTCTTCCAGGTCTTCTTTCTTGATGTTTAGCGTACCCGACCGTGGCTGCTCAAACAGTTCTTTGGCAAACTTGAAGGGCTCCCTGAAGAATCTTTCCCTATCCCTTCGAGTCTTCCTTCTCTTCCTGCACAACCTTTCTGCTCTACAAAGGGCATTATGTTGGCCTTTCAGGTGCTCCCAAACCTGTCGTAACCCTTCCTTCTCTGTGGCAACTGCGTTCTTGAAAAGTTTTCGGGCATGCTTCTTCTGTTTCCTGATTTCTTCTATTTTAATTTGTCTTCTACTTTTTCGTGGTGGGTTACTTTCCCTTGCCTCCCTCACTCCGAACACTTTGCGACAGTGCAGATATATTATGTCGCCGAAGATTTCCAGCTTCTTCTCCAAAGTTATCTGCTTCAGGTTGTTATCCAACTCTTTTGCCAAGGCTTCGTCCAGCTGTTCCCAAAGCCCTTTTGCACTGGCAGGTGGAAACTTGATTGCATCTCTCTTCCCGTCCAAGAAGTGTGTGAGATCATCATCAGGCAGATCAACTTGAATGTACTCAGCACTGTGGATTGACTCCTGGCTGCGTTCTTCTAACGTCTTATCCGTCGAGACAGAGCGCTGTTGATCTCCCCCAGATGACCCCCACACCCCTTTTTCGTTCGGTGGATTTTCATTCCTCTCTGAGTAGAGAATTCCCTACCACAGGCACATGGAAATTCCAGCCGTTGTTCAGAGCTATATATATATATATATTGCTGCACATAAAAGTTGTTCATAGCCTTCTGTAGATTATAGAAAATTAACTTAAAAGCCGAAAACAGCAGCTCTACAATAGCTTGAGTTATTGGCATGCTTGAACAAACTCTTTCTTACTACTTACTTACTTACTTACTACTTACTTACTTACTTACTACTTACTTACTTACTTACTACTTACTTACTTAGTTACTACTTACTTACTTACTTACTTACTACTTACTTACTTAGTCGTTACTCTTCTACCCCGGGGTGTAAATGTTTGCCAGAGAGAGCACCAGACTATCCTATCGGCTGTCTTCCTTGTGGCGAATTTAGGTGAATAGATGATAGAATCAAGTAGTACTTGATCTAACGAAGAATATCTCAGACTCAGAGAAAGGGGTTTAGTTTATGGATGGCACAGGATGAAGTCGGGCTGGTAAGCACGCTATCATTGACACCTAATTGTTTAATCGATCTCTTGTCCTCTCCGGCCATATTCAGTTACATGTGTTGTGCGTATTGATTACGTGATATTCCGTGGTCGGCACATGTCTATTTCTGCTATCAAGCAGATATTAGCTATTTTCTTATCAATTGTACAATTCTGTGATGATTCGTCATGTTGCTTTAAGCTTTTCGGCTTTACTAAGATTAGTGTCACATAAATATTGGATCGATACCTTTCCTCTCCAGCAGTATTTAGTTACATTTTTTTGTGAACTAAATTTATGTGTTCGCCATTTTTTTCTCTATTATCAAGCAGATATTTTGTACTTTCAAATCATCTTACACTCCTCTCAGTGATAATTCGTCATGAACCAAGATGGGCCGGTCAACGACAGACCGTTGGGTTTACCTAAGGCGTGCCAGGCGATAAATTTTCCGTCTGTGGACAGATTACAGACACACACTTTTAAGTCGGACACACCTGAGTGGACATGTTGTAAAAGTCCGGGCGGATGTACGAATTTATTCGTAAACATTGCCGAGAGAGGATTGGATGTTTTCATTCCATTTTTGGGAAACATGACCTCTGCAGTAACGCGCAGAAATGTCCATGAGGAAAAAAAATTGAATTACCCCACAAATACGCATTTGTAAAATGATTGGCCGACACTCGGAATGACGGCACAAAATCCCTTCCGATTGGAGCCCTGGTTAACATCGTAACAAACACATGCAGGAGAAGACAGGCAATATAAAATGAAACTTCAGCCAGCGTAGAACTCTGTGAAAATCTACAGTGAAAATCTGTCTTTGAAGACAACCAGACCATGCAAGAGTAAAGACTAAAACCAGCTTTCATTTATCAGACCTAATTTGTTTGAAATTCTTTAGGACTTAAGAGCCCTGGAAAACACTAACATCATTAACGAGGAAAACCGGAATCTAAGGAAACTGAATCACAAGTCAAAGTGGGAACTTATTTCTAAAATAACAACACCTCAGACCAAAATGTAAGTGGCCTCTTTAATTGTCTTTATTTCTCTGAGCTAGCAGTCTGTGAGCCTAAAGATTGGCTAACTTGTAGATTTGAAATCTATATTTGTTTCATTATTAACATGTGAACTAATACGTACATATTGACATGTGAAGATTAATATGTGAAACTTGCTATTGGATGTCCAAGTCATTTAAGGCTGGCAACATCAGCATTTAGAATGATGATTTCGTGAACCACCACTGCCAGGGCTGGTGACTGCTTTATTGCGATTTTCTTATAAAGAACCAAAAGCAGAGGTAGTTCCAAGTTCCATGTGGAGCAGGGAGGGATGATGGAAGAAATGGTATACATACTTGTTATATTACTTACCCTTCCTACCAGTGTAAATGTGAAATATATTCACTCTAAATGAAATGAAAGTTTATAACCTTTTCAACCGATGTAAATGTAAACATGTTCAGACTATAGTGTTAAAATTTTCAAGTAAAGTTAATGTACAACTATTCATTTTAAATGCAAAGATAGTTTTTCCCCCACTTGGATTATGATTAATTCTCAGAGAAGGTAAAAATTCTGAAGATAGATGGGATGGTGGAATATGATCATAGACCATAACTGACTCATAGGAAAGTTCAAACTATGGTGTATCTCGTTAATGTTGACTCCTTAATTGCTATGACCACTACTTATATAGTAAATACGAACACGTATACTGGATGCAAATGAGAGAAAGATCACAGGTTCGTGGTGCAGTAAAAAACAGTTCAGTAAAGCCAACAAGCCCAATGAACTACATGGAAAGGAACGTAGCAACGGCCATTGACATGGAATGATATATGGCATATGATGCCTCTTATACGCACCTTCATTATCAGAGTAATGAATGATCTACACCCATCGTCCGCAACCTTTGTGAGATTTACAAGTTGTGAGAAGGCTCGGTGCAAGTTCTCAGCTTACAATGTGTTATTATAGCAAGGTCAATAAATGAAGTATCACAACAGTGTACAAAATGAATTAGTTGCTACAATAAACTTGACAAGGGTGACGACGAACAGCAAAGGCAGATGGAGTACTGTAAATACCTTTTTTCAGAAACCAGGAAAAATCAGCACTTGCCAAACCAAAGTATCAGTTTAACTATCTTTTCTTGACTATATAAATGCTTTTGATGTATCATTAGATCAACCTGGGCCAGGGATATACCCGGAAATCAATCTTTGCTATCAGTTCCAAAAGTGAGAATTTTGCCTAGGCCAGTGCCAAGCCCGGCTGAAAAAATCGAGGCTGGATTCTGACTGACCAGAGTGCTTCATGGGATCATTCCCAGACCTATGGGTCATTTATATTTGGACATGCGCCCTAATATAACCAACTAGGTTGAACGGGATGCGCCTCGCCGAAACGAGGCAAAAGTTTTACATAAAAAAGTAGCGGGTAAACCCGTTAACCAGTCAGAAAGCATGCATGCAGACCGTAAAGAGGCATTCCCTACACTTTATAAAGGCACGTTAAGTCAGTCACCTGTTGATCTTAAAATCTGATTCCAAGTAACCACAGAGAGAAACCAGGACTGACCTTAAAGAAAAAGAAGTGGCATGAACTGCGGACTATGATTTGTGGAACATGGTTTACCATAAATATTAACTAGAAAGAAGAGGGGCGGGTGGAGGAGATGAGGAAATCAAAAGTAGATATCCTTGCTCTGACGGAAACCAAGAAATGAAGACAAGGAGTTATGAATGTTGATGGTAACACGCAGTGGAATTCTCACTGATGAAAGAGCCAAAAGGTGTCTGGGTTGTATTGTTGCTAAAAACCAAACAGATAACCTCAAAGCATGGAACTTTGCCTGTGTACACATTATGGAGCTGAAGCTAAAAGAAGGATAAACCACACTCAACATTGTCATTGTGTATTGGTCAAATAAAGATGAGGGATGTGATGGAATTTAGTTGTGTCCTTTTACATATTTTCTTTCTCTCCTAAGTTATCCCTTTATTTCTTCATTTTTACGCATATGAACCTGCCCCATCGCCGCGCCTTTGATTTGTTGACCTCTGTTCATACTACAAATTGTCATTACACGGCTAATTGACCATCCTTAAGGATTCATTGTAATCGCTTAGTTTTCCAACCAGATTGACTTCAGACTGTAAACGTGAAAATGGTTGTTGACTTTTCACGTAAGGATTTCCGTCACCCAGACACAGAGATTAAACACCTGTGGCACGGAAAGCTGATTGCGACAATACTGTATCAGACTACAAAAGAAGGCCAGATGTTGTCTATGAAAAAGGTCTGGGCAAGCAATATGTCAGCAATTATCCGTCTGGTGAACGAATTCAAGTACGGGTGATAATTGCGTAATCACTTCCGTCCAGACATTGTCTGTGTAATTAAAACACAGAAACCCGTCTGGATCGACATATAAGCAAAGACACAATATGACATGCGAGGTTACAAATTGTACTTGAAAGGCCAACGGAAGAAGCCGGGCCATATATTGGAGATGAGGTCATGTGTTAAAATTTAAAAAAGAGGATATTTTAAAACACGCAGGGAAAGTAGTAATTTAACGCCTCGGCCCACGTCATTCTTGCTTACTGATTATACCACATGGCAGCAGGAAATAGACATTAATTCTTATAGGAAGTTTTCTCGGAAAACGCGATGTGGAGACTTGGAAGAAAATGAAATATAGCCTAGCAAATTCGGAGGCTAAATCAGACGGCATTGTCAAACGTCAAAGTACCACCTCCCGTGGGAGAGCCCGAAGAGAATAGGAATTAGATTCCATACAAAAGGACTAGACAGAGTATTTGAGCATCTTCAAAACTCCAGAAGACAACCCGACCTTCTAAATACAAAGACTGGAGACCTAGGAGTCGGAGCACCCGTAATAAGAGGGATTCTAAAATTACCCCAGACCAAGTGTTCAAGACATCTAACAAAGATGTCATACCTTTTAAAAGTATGCCCGGGGATAGTATTACCAATAACTTTGAGGTAAGTTGTAACATATATTTTACAAATTGAGTTTGAAGTGTACTTGTTAGTGTTTGTAAAAGTCCATAAAAGGCTGGCAACCTCAGGATATGAAAATTGTATATTCATAAACCACTTCAGCAAGCGCTGGTGATTGCTACATGCTAGTTCTCTCAGGGAACCAAAAGCAAACGTAACCCCAGACTCCGAATGTTGCAGGGAGTGAGTGATGATTACATCAGCATGTGCGTAGGTTATATTATCACGTTTTAATTATATATAAATTTAAATATGTTCCCTCAGGCACAAGCCATTATATTCGCCGTTGTCCCGTCTAATTTTTCTATTACATTACTTAAATGATGATGGTGATTTGGCATCATATTCCCTGAGATACGCTGTATATGCTCAGGGAGGATACAACTGTTACCGCTTGGCCTTCTACGCTTGCATTATCCCTACTACTTCCAAGCTAAGCATTTTTACGTGCTATAGTATGCTACATATAAGAATGACAGACCTTTAAAGCAAATAAGACGTTTTTATACAAAACGCAGTATCATTCAAATTTCAGTTGGCAGTTACTGCTCTGACAGGGTAAACGTAGGTCAGTCTCAGATAATAATGAATGGGTTTTATGCGCGGAAAGTGGGAAATGAATGTTTGTGTGATCTGGTTATTTTAAATCCAGTTGTTAAGTTGGAAAAGATCACACGTGTGAAAAAGTCGAAATAACAGAAAGTTGTGTGCAAAAAAGTAGAAAATAGAGAGTCGTGTGCAGAAATTGTACCGTGTGAAAAATGACGGGTCGTGTGGAAAAAGGCGGGAAAAAAGAAGAAATAGTATAAATAGAAGAGTTGTGGGCGATAGGGAGAGAGATTTTAGGATTTATGATTCCAATGATTCCATGATTTTAGATTAGAGGATTTTACAGATAATGTTAGGTGAACTTCGTCTTTGAGGTTATCAAGACCAGTTTATTTTTCTGTTGGGTGTAATTTTCCTTGTGGATATATGTATATTTTCGTTGTGGATAAACAACCAATCATAGTGAGAATACCAGTACTTGTCCAATGACATCAATAAACTCTAATATAATTTTCTACTACATTTGCTGTTTGTGGAAATTTAAAGTAATCTTATTTGGATATACGTTGTTGTGCTGAAACTGTATTGCTTATCGCCAGACTCAAAGGGAAGAACATTCCTGGGTTGAATAACTGAGTAAGGTCAAGTATTACCATCTCTGGCGGAAGGTCAGTTAGCACTTGAACCACAAACACATATGAAAGATTAACTCTGACTAAAAAAAATCTATATAACTACTACTGCCGTATAACCTACACGGCAACATATCTTCAAATTCATGATGTGACCTGCGCATACAACTGACGCTGGCACATATCTTCAAATTGATGCCGTAACCAGCTCGGTTACACAACTTCAAAGAGACAAAAACTGGTTCTCGGACAGTGGGGGAAGGCTCCTGTTTAATGTTAGGAAAACAAAGATTTAGCAGAGGCCTTTGTTCTTTTTATTTTCACTAAAGTTCGTGGTTCGAGTCTACAAGAGTATTCCTACTACGAGTCTGTGATTCAGAAAACTGATTGTCGATACCAGACGGCTACATATGACAGGCCTGTGAAGATAATCAACACTGACACCAGGAGAGATAACCACTTGCACCAATTCGCTCGGGACGTGCCCCATGTTATAAAGAGACATTGACAAACAACAGCAGCAGTACTCACAGATGTTCAGCTAAATGCTTATTAAACAGACCACAGCAACGAACATTTACCTACCATCAAGTATCGATGACGATAACAACAATTTGCTGCACCACATTTAAACATAACCTTATTTATTTTTAAATGTTACCTAATAATTGATCTTTAAATTGTGTGTATGTTGTTTTACAAATTCGAAGGTGATTCATTTAGTAAAGATAGGAGTGCACACGTGTGAATCAGTATCTTATATATATATATATATATATATATATATATATATATATATATATATATATATATATAGATATAAATATATATATATATATATATATATATATATATATATATATATATATATATATATATATATATATATATATATATATATATATATATATATATATATATATATATATATATATATATTATATATATATATATATATATATATATATATATATATATATATATATATATATATATATATATATATATATGTATATGTGTATATATATGTGTATATATATGTGTATATATATATATATATATATATATATATATATATATATATATATATATATATATATATATATATATATATATATATATATATATATATACACCTACAGAGTCAATTGCCTGGAAAAGCGCTATCAAAACGGGTGTCGCAGTCAGCGAGGCCAACCGTGTGAGGATAGCTCAAAGAAACGGGCCGCCGGAAAGTTAAGCGTGGATGTGCAGCCTGTATTGTCTTCGGGCCTTGTATGTCTATCATGCAACAGAACTTTTCTTGCCCGCATTGACTTGATCAGCCATATGCGCACCCACTTAACCTCATAGACTGAACTGTACTACGAGTGATATCGTTGGTCCTAATCGAATACGATGGACAAATCATCATAGAGAAAATAAAAGTAGTATTGTTTACTGTTAATTCAGTTAGTGTCGAGTACGAGCTAAATTAAATTATATAATACCTCTTCACAAAAGTCGGTGGGCAGATAAAAGTTAACATTGCTAAGACCCATTTGTCGCAGAGAGAGTTATGATTAATAAATTTATATATCTTTTCTTTGTTTTACCCGTGTCTTCTACTTTATTATCGCTCTTTTATCCTTTTAGTTTTTTCGCATTCGTTTGATTGTGAAAATATAACTCTCCCATTCATACCTTCGGCTGTCTCTTTTCTTATTTAACAACGCATTTTTATTGCTGTTAAGCTTAGTCCTAGATGAGATCGAATAGTGTGAAACTCGTTCACGACAGACACTTGATGGCAGACAATCGTCTACATTTTCATCTGACACGGCGCTCTTGGTTAAGTTTCTCGGTGTTAGGTGTGAGAGGTGCCAACAGGCATCGCTCGGGGGAATGACCATAGGTAGCGGCAAGTGTGAAACGCGTCTGGCAGTTTCATTGCCGTCGTCTGAGTTTTATGTAGGTGTTAAGACGGGAACTATTTCGGGTTTTCGAGAATTAGGAAATCATTTCTTTTCATAAGATATAAACCCCAGTAGTTTAGATTTCATTCATTCAGTACTCTGCAGTCAAGACTAGAACCATCTGCGTTCGATTCCTAAGATCTCTGTTGATAGAAGCATCATTTAGTTGGTCGATTGCCATCTGGCTTTCGATTCCTAAGATCTCTGTTGATAGAAGCATCATTTAGTTGGTCGAATTGGATATAGTTCTTAGTAGTCCTGTGTTGAGGTAACATTACATATCTAGTATTTTGTGAGTGATTTAAGTGGTAAATCGCCTATTTTATTTTCACTAGTTAGATTTCTGCGCAGAGGGATTAAATTATAAGTCTGTTATATTCTCTAGTTGACGTGTTACAGTGGGAAGCAGAATAAATTATTATTTCTAGCTTAATCTCATGCAGCTGTAAATAAAATTTAATTAAATTGCTAGTAACCAGTCCGATTATATTGTAACTAACTTATAACTGCACTGAGTCATCATTGAGTATTGACGAAATACGTAGATATTTCTAATTCATGATGATTGATTTTTTGAAACGATCATAATTATTTCACGGGAGTTCTAACGTTTAGACAAGCTCTACGCTTGCAGTTATAATGTAAGTTATAACCGAATCATATATTGTGGTTAAGTATTTTGTACTTTTCTCTTCCTTATACAGTTTTGGGTCTGCCCAACATTTACCAGCAGTTTTAGTACTACTGAGAGAAGAAACATTTTTATCTTTAACCACGTGGGTCTACATGTTAACACCTGTCTGGCAGGGCGTTTGCCTCCAGAAATAGACAAAGTACAAATCTCACTTACGGTTTTAAAGATTAATGTCTATACTGGGCCTATTGCGCCAGATTATATTTCTTCACAAACTCTCATGTACATGCAGCCCTGTGGCGAGAAATATTACAAACCATTAACATTCCGACATTTTTGACTAAATGTGGTGTGACCAAATTAAATTTCTATACTGAGAGAAGGCACCGACCTGACATTCCTAGGTACGGAAAACCCTAAGCTATTGACACTGTTCTCGCTGTTAACTTTCGTGCCTGAACAATTTTAATGTGGTGTAAACAGATATCCTAAATAATAATAACCAAGGAAACGTTCCTTCAAGTAGTGAATTCAACCTGTCTTTGCGGAGCTGGGGTTCCCTTGGCCAAGAATAATACTGGAGATTCTGTATGTGTATGTCCTAAAGATTGTTTTTCCAGAAGTTGCTACCAAAGCTGTAAGTACGAATGCAAGCGCGTGGCCACGGCTGACATGAATAGAGTGAATGCAGGACTGAGTGATTCCTTTATTGTTGTATTTTTGGCACCCATTTTTGCTGTCTTAAATTCCGTTATGCAGTTTTTTTGCTAATGATAGTTTCCTTAGGATAGAGTAGAGTATCCGTTCTGTTCATACCTTTAAATGGAACTCTTAGACTATAGCGTATGCATCCGTGACTCTTTTCGGGCTATCACATTTTCTTCTAACCGGACTGTGGGCTATACATCGAGGGAAAAGATTATACCTATGGGTCTATCATTCTTGTAGCAATTCATTACCTTATATGTATTTTTTATGCTTGATATTAACATTTATGTGTTGTGGTAAATTTTCCTTATGTTAATAAACTTTACATAAACTTTATTCAAACGCGTCGGTCAGCTCGTTCCAAAGTATCCATATTCCATTGTTATAGTTTGTCACGTCTGTGCGTCTAACTGTCCTCACTTATGTGTGTGTATACGTGAGTAATATATATATATATATATATATATATATATATATATATATATATATATATATATATATATATATATATATATATAGTCAATAGGCTGTCTGACTCCTCTAGATCTGTTGTAGAAGATAGGCTGAAAGAGAGATTCTCGATTTCAGGGACAGACTCTATTAATTTCTACCATCTCACTCCTGAAAATCTATTTCTATTATCTTCTCTCGCTGTTTCTATCACTTGTTCTAATCTATTCAGAAGGAACCAACCCAAGTCTTAATTCCCCTATCAAAAATCTACGACAGAACGGTGGCTCGTTTTCCGGGAATTGAACTCTAGTCCTGAGCAAATACGAATATCAGCTCGTCTGCAGGATTAATTGTCTTTACTCTGATATAGAGTAAGAGTGTGATGTCTCGTGAGTTTTAGTATCTTTTTAAATAACTATTTCCTAGACAATCGATCTGTTTATGGGCTTGCTAACCACACGAATAGCATTGTTTTTCCACAGCAGATTGAGTATTATATATTTTTATATTTACAGGTTGATTTTGTCGGAAGTTATGTTATATGTTTATATTGTAATACTAAACCACTGGTAATAGATTTTGTGATTGTATACCAATCACTGGGTTCTGAAGCAGAAAGGTGTTTGAACTAAGTTAAGGAGCGCGTTCGGACTATATATTGTTTTTTCTCGTCCTGTTGATTGAATCCCTTACCCGATCTGACTTCAGCGGTGAACTTAAAGTGGATTTAAAAAAAAAATTAAGGGAATTTGTTTTCATAAAAATTTTTTGCAATAATTGTTTTATTTCCACTGTAGTACTTATGTTTTTTAGTTATTGATCTTAACTACCATTTATTTGGCATAGTCGCTTGCAGTTAGAGCTTTTATTGCCCATTAATAGCAGCGATAGTTAGATACTAACATTATAGGAGGAGGTATCCCAGTTAAAATAATATCATTTGTTTTGCTTTGGTACTTTCTCGTAAGTGGTAGGAACCAGTGTATCTTTTTCTTCTTTCTTTCTCGACTAAGTCTCAGTCACTGATTTACCATGGCCGAAAGGGCGAAACTTAGACAGATGCTCAGGGACGAAGCGAAAGAAGAAGGTTTACAAGGAGAGGAAGCGACAGCTTCTGTCAGGGAAGAACTTGAGAGATATGACGCGGAGAAGAAAGAAGAAGAACTAATAAGGAAAGAAGAAGCAGCGGAGAGGAAAGAAGTCGAAGACCGTAAATTAGAGCAGAAGAAGATGGATGAGGAAATGGAAATTCGCAGGGCAAACGAAAGAGAGAAGGAGAGACAGCACAACGCCGAGGAAAGAGAGAAAGAGAGACAGCATGAGTTGGCTCTTAAAGCTCAAAGTCCAAAGTCGTAGCGCTGCCTCTACCTCCAGCAATGGAGAGTCTTCTCCTCATTCTTCCTTAACTGATCCTTCTAACACTCAATCTCTTCAACTCATCGCTATGTCTTTTGCTCTGGAATCTCTCCCGTGTCCTAATGAGAAGATTGACACATGGCTAGAAAAATTTGAGAAAATTGCAACTCTGTACGGTTTAGAGAGGTCGCGTTGGAATATGAAGCTTTTTCAGGATTTGAAAAGCAGTGCTTATGATGTTTACGCCAAACTGGAAAGCAGCCAACAAGACAACTACGACGTGTTGAAGAAAGCTTTGCTTGAGCGCTTTGAAATGAATTCGCGAAAGTTTTTTGCAACTGTTTCGAAACTGCAGGAAGGAGAGCTCTGAATCTTTTCAGCAGTTCTCGTCTCGTTTGAAGGGATACTTGACAAAGTGCCTTGAGCTTTCACAGCTCGCCTCTACCTATGAAGGTCTTGAGGAGTTCGTTATATGCGAACAGATAAAGAACAATTTGTCTGCTGATCCCCGGAGATATTTAGCTGAGCAAGGGGCAGAAAAGCTTGAAGATATTTTGGAAAAGTCTGAGCGATATCATAATGCGCTGGCCGAATTTCCGGCCATAAAACATAAATCGACAGAAGAGCCTTTTCGTAAGAATAATCTAGACCAGTCTTCTCATGCTTCTCACCAAGGTAACAACAGAGAAAGTGGACCACAAAAGCCCCCTCCTGAAAAGTCTAAGTTCTACAAAAGCAAGTACCCCAACAATAACAAACAGTCTGATCAACCCAACCTTCCTACATGGCAGAGCGGTCAGAAAGGACAAGGTGGCAAAGGGAAAACCCCTAAGCACGGGACATATGATCAGACCGAGCACACCGAGCCTAAATGCATCGGATGCTTAGTAACAGTCTCGCTAGGCAGAATTGATGTCACTGATTCTCAACCTGAAGAGGGGAGACCCTCTACGCGAGATACTGTTATTTTGAACGGTTCTTCAACTTTTTGTTTATTTGACACGGGGCTTTCTTATGATTGCATTGTTGCCAGGCACCTGGTTAAACCCGGCCAAGAGACAGAAGAGACCGTCGAACTTTGTGGAGTTTCTACGAGTGATGCACTTACAGCGCTTCCCATCGCATTGGTGGAGATTCACTCTGAATTTGTCAGAGGTGTGATCAAAGCGGCTGTTATGGATGACCCCATCTACCCAGTCATACTTGGCGGTAGATATGTGTCTATTGGGAAACCGGAAGAGCCGATTGTGGCAGCAGTAACTACAAGAGGGCAAACCAAGAAGGAACGGGAGCCTGCGCCGAATTTGTTACCTATGGAACTTAAAGAGGCGCAACAAAAGGACCCTACCTTGGCACCCTGCTTTAGGAAACTGCCCATGGCTAAGGAACCTAGACAGCACGGGGACATTTTTTCTAAGGATGGCGTATTGTATCGCAGAACGGGCAAGCCTGAACAAGGTTACAACCAGCTCCTAGTACCAAAACAGTACAGAAGCCAAATCCTAGAAATTGGGCACTCTCTTCCCTTCAGCGGACATATGGGACAGAACGCCACAAACCAACGGATAACTACTCATTATTGGTGGCCAGGAGTAAACTCTGATATTATCAGATATGTTAAACACTGTGCCCAGTGCCAACGTGTGATACGCAAGCAACGGACACTTCCAGTTTCCATGGGTGGAATGCCAATAATAGGAACACTATTTGAATGGGTAGTGATCGACATTTTAGGACCCTTAGAAAGGACTAAAAGAAGGAACAGGTTCATCCTCACCTTAGTTGACACATCACTATGTGGGCGGAAGTTATCCCCTAACATGCACAGATTCGATGCATGTCGCAGAAGCCCTCGTGCAGATTTTTACTCGGTTGGGATTCCCTCAAGAAGTGTTGATGGATAACGGATCTCAATACCGAAACCTGTTGATGGATGAGATCGTTAAGATCTTGAGGGACCAGCACATCTACACTAAGCCTTACACTCTGACCAGAAGTGGGTTAGTAGAACGTGTTAACGGAAACCTCAACATGATGTTAAGTAAACTGGCATAAGTGAAACCTGACGATTGGGATCTTTCTATCCCTGCAGTTCTATTTGGCTACAGAGAAACCCCACATACGTCCACATGATTTCCGCCAGCCACGCTTTTATTCGGCAGACCCATTAAGGGCCTGCTTGAAACCTTACTCAGGTCGCTGACAGACCAGAAGGCTGATGAGACAGTTGTCTCAGCCAGAAAATACGTATTGGATTTAAAGGAGATGTTGAAACTAGGATGGCCCCTAGCAACGACCAACTTTAAGCGAGCACGCGCAAAGCACGCTAACCGATACAGGAAAGTCGCGAGAGAGAGAACTACAAGCAGGAGAGAAAGTTTTGGTGTTACTCCGTACCGGGAACAACAAACTACATTCCGATGGCAAGGGCCATTTACCGTCCTTAAAAAGATTTCTAAGGCTAACTACCAGATCTCTATTAAATCAAAGGAGAAGGTTTTCCATGTAAACCTGTTAAAGAAACACCGGGGCCGACCTCCGAATATCTCCTGACGATCGCCAAGACTGACGAAGATGACGATAGTTGCATGGAAATTCCACTGCAATCACACGGAAACTTTAAAAAACGTCAAAAGTGGCGACGCTCTTTCAAGCGCACACATAAGACATTCCAGAGAAGGAAGACTTTGGGAGCAGACATGAGGAGGAGTTGGACAGAGATGGAGGGGGAAGATGAGAGGGAAGAGTACAGACACCCTGAAGCTACGGATATAGGAAATTTATTTCCATAACGTAGACATGGAGTGGTTCCATGTCTTAAAGGGGGGACGTCTGTCGCAGAGAGATTTACGATTATTAAATTTCTATATCTTTTCTTAGTTCTACCCGTGTCTTCTACTTTATTATCGCTCTTTTATCCTTTTAGTTTTTTTCGCGTTCGTTTGATTGTGAAAATATAACTCTCCCATTCATACCTTCGCCTGTCTCTTTTCTTATTTAACTACTAATTAGTCGTTTCCCTTCTACCATGAGGTTTCTTATTTAACAACGCATTTTTATTGCTGTTAAGCTTAGTCCTAGATGAGACCGAATAGTGTGAAATTCATTCTCGACAGACATATGATGGCAGACAATAGTCTACATTTTCATCTGACACGGCGCTCTTGGTTAAGTTTCTCGGTGTTAGGTGTGAGAGGTGCCACCAGGCATCGCTCGGGGGAATGACCATAGGTAGCGGCAAGTGTGAAACGCGTCTGGCAGTTTCATTGCCGTCGTCTGAGTTTTATGTAGGTGTTAAGACGGGAACTAATTGGGGTTTTCGAGAATTAGGAAATCATTTCTTTTCATAAGATATAAACCCCAGTAGTTTAGATTTCATTCATTCAGTACTCTGCAGTCAAGACTAGAACCATCTGCGTACGATTCCTAAGATCTCTGTTGATAGAAGCATCATTTAGTAGGTCGATTGCCATCTGGCTTTCGATTCCTAAGATCTCTGTTGATAGAAGCATCATTTAGTTGGTCGAATTGGATATAGTTCTTAGTAGTTCTGTGTTGAGGTAATTTTATATATCTAATATTTTGTGAGTGATTTAAGTAGTAAATCGCCTATTTTATTTTCACTAGTTAGATTTCTGCGCAGAGGGATTAAATTATAAGTCTGTTATATTCTCTAGTTGACGTGTTACAGTGGGAAGCAGAATAAAGTATTATTTCTAGCTTAAACTCATGCAGCTGTAAATAAAATTTAATTGAATGGCTAGTAACCAGTCCCAGTATATTGTAACTAAATTATAATTGCACTGAGTCATCATTGAGTATTGACGAAATACGTAGATATTTCTAATTCCTGATGATTGATTTTTTGAAACGATCATAATTATTTCACGTGAGTTTTAACGTTAAGACAAGCTCTAAGCTTGCAGTTATAATGTAAGTTATAACCGAATCATATATTGTGGTTAAGTATTTTGTACTTCTCTCTTCCTCATACAGTTTTGAGTCAGTAAAACTTTTACCAGCGATTTTAGTACAACTGAGAGAAGAAACATTTTTATCTTTAACCACGTGGGTCTACATGTTAACACCTGTCTGGCAGGGCGTTTGCCTCCAGAAATAGACAAAGTACAAATCTCACTTACGGTTTTAAAGATTAATGTCTATACTGGGCCTATTGCGCCAGATTATATTTCTTCACAAACTCTCATGTACATGCAGCCCTGTGGCGAGAAATATTACAAACCATTAACATTCCGACATTTTTGACTAATTGTGGTGTGACCAAATTAAATTTATATACTGAGAAAAGGCACCGACCTACCATTCCTAGGAATGGGACAACATAATCTATTGACACTGTGCTCGCTGTTAACTTTCGTGCCTGTACAATTTTAATGTTGTGTAAACAGATATCCTAAATAATAATAACCAAGGAAACGTTCCCTGAAGTAGTGAATTCAACCTGTCTTTGCGGAGCTGGGGTTCCCTTGGCCAAGAATAACACTGGAGATTCTGTATGTGTATGTCCTAAAGATTGTTTTTCCAGAAGTTGCTACCAAAGCTGTAAGTACGAATGCAAGCGCGTGGCCACGGCTGACATGAATAGAGTGAATGCAGGACTGAGTGATTACTTTATTATTGTATTTTTGGCACCCATTTTTGCTGTCTTAAATTCCTTTATGCAGTTTTTTTGCTAATGATGTTTTCCTTAGGATAGAGTAGAGTATCCGTTCTGTTCATACCTTTAAAGGGAACTCTTAGACTATAGCGTATGCATCCGTAACTCTTTGGGGCCATCACATTTTCTTCTAACAGGACTGTGGGCTATACATCATGGGAAAAGATTATACCTATGGGTCTATCATTCTTGTAGCAATTCATTACCTTATATGTATTTTCTATGCTTGATATTAACATTTATGTGTTGTGGTAAATTTTCCTTATGTTAATAAATTTTACATAAACTTTATTCAAACGCGTCGGTCAGCTCATTCCAAAGTATCCATATTCCATTGTTATAGTTTTTCACGTCTGTGCGTCTAACTGTCGTCACTTATGTGTGTATATACGAACACAAAGTTCAGCCATAATGACATACATGCATACACTAGATGTGAACCAACAAAGAATGAAAAATCAGTTATCGACTTTGCGATTGTGATGAAAAGCTTATTTAAGTGTGTGCGGGATGCTAGAGTCTGGAGAGAGCCAGATATTGCAAATGATCACTACCTGCTGACAATTAAAAGAACAACTGAAAGAGCTGCTCAGCCTATGCATTGCCCATCATCACGCAAGAAACTAAGTAAAGGAACAGGAGAGATGAACATTAAGACCTGCAAGCTAAGAGACCCAGAAGGTAAGATCAGGTATCAGGAGCTTACTTCTACAGCAGTGAGAAACAGAAGAACGACCACATGACATCGAAACCTTCTGGTTTAAATTCAAGGCCATCATAAATGCACGTTCAGCAGAAGCATATGCTGAAGTCCTAATCATCACGTCTCTGGCTTCCCACATTGAGGTTGTCCACATATGACGTCACGCAGTGAGGGGGGGGAAGGTAGTCAAAAGTGTGTGATGTTGTGTAACGATAGGGAATGAGAGGTTTGAAAAAAATGTGACGTCACACACAAACAAATAATTCCTAATCGCATCTTACATAAATGATATTTCTGCTATAATCAGCTATAGTTAACTTTTATCCGCAGTAGATAACAAATCCCTTGCAAATGACTCGTACCCCTTATATATGCAATTTTATTAGGCGTCCCATTGCGTCACAAACATTGTCACACCCACCTATGTTGTAGTCTGGAAATTATATTTCTAGTCTTTTCACTAAACTTATACTAAGCTTAGTACAGTGCGCATCTCCCCCCACCCATCGCCAAAGTCACTGTTATATTTTAAATAATTTATAATAAAAACACACACGTTGTTAAAAGTCAACAATCTACACATTTTACTAATATTTTTGTGCGTTTGATTGTTTGACAAGGGAGAGAATAAATTATATGCTTTGAAAAAAAAAAAAAACAACCAAAGAGCTTTATAATTTCACAAATGGTTAAATAAAAAAGGTAGGCTCACAGCACATACTGCCATGGGAGCCGCGCTAGCGTAGTGGTTACCACACCGCTCTGGCGACCGGGTGATCCAGGATCAAACCCGGGTGACGGCATTTGAGGATTTTTCGTCGACCGGGATTTGGACTGGATTAACTCAAGACCTGGCGAGGACATTTGAAGGAGTGTCGTCGACCAGGGATTGGCGGCTCCTGAGCCGACCCAGCTGTAATGGGTACTCTCCGAAATCGGAGAGTATTTGCCTGAATGGCGAGGGACACCTGTCTCTGTACAAGAAAAAAGGGATACTCACGTAAAATCAATGTCAGGTTAGACATAAAATAATAACCTGAGATTTCGCCTCGAGTATTAGCTGGCGTACGAAAAAAAAAAAAAAAAAAAACATACTGCCGTAGAGAAGGGAAATGTTAGAGACTTAACAATACTGGATCAAGTAACCGCTTCCCCTCTTCGCTGCCTTTGTCTTTCCTGACCCAAGAGCAGAATCAGATATCCATTTACAGATGATAGACTGTGGCGTGACATCACCGTGGTTCCAAACTGTTATCTTTGCAGCAAGAGGTCTGCGCTCTAACCAAGGACCCTCTCATAAACAAGTGCTTGCCTAAAATAAAATACAATATTTTAGTGGTATGACAGGATCACTAATCTGGAATTTAGGGCCCGAACCAGACAAGTGTCAGATACGACACACATTGAACTAACATGTTGTTAGATTTACAAGGCAGTCTTTTGTTGGTGAATCCCCAGAGTAAGAGAGGGGCCGGGGGAGGATCAGGGAACACACAGAGAAGTGAACTAGAGACAAACATGATGGAGATGAAGAAGTGAACTAGAGACAAACATGATGGAGATGAAGGAGATAACTAGAGACAAACATGATGGAGCTGAAGAAGAAATGGAAAGACCTTTAGCATATGTTCCTTAAGGAGTTGAGAGGTCATAATGATGACCCTAGTAAATAATTTACTTTCGATTACGTTGTTGTATTTCAGTATTAACACAAAATACTTAGACAAAAAAGGGGGGAGGGGGGGAGAAGATATTTGTGACGTCACATAAAGGGGGGGGGGGTCTTAGCTTTTGTGACAAAGTGTGAATGGGGTAAAATAAAAGACAAACGCATTGCGTGACGTCATATATGAACAACTCCCATTCACAAATAAACAAGTGCCTACCTCGACATCACTTCACACAGTGTCATCTTACATCCAAGTACTTCACAATCACCGAGACGTGTGTTCACACTCAAACACGCTTTCCACGAGCTAAAGCAAAGATGGCTATAACACTGACTATCGGTTAGTCACGCCATGTGTTGGTGAGTTTAAACTGAACTCAATACACTCTCATGAGTAACAACTTCTTCACTGACACTAAACCCATTTACTCCTTCATTCGCCCACTAAGTCTTGGGCCTGACCATGAAGGACATGACACAGAGAGCTGAAATTTTGTATAGTGTTTATTCCTTTTCAATATAGCCACCGTCTGAATTGACACACTTCTGCCATCTCTGCTTAACCTTGAAAAGACCTTGGGAGTAGAACACCCTATATTTCAAACAAAACCAGTCATCACACTCCAATATAACCTCTTCATCGCTGTCAAAATGATTTCCTTTTAGCTGTTTTTAAGATTTGGGAATAGAAAAAAGTCTGATGGAGCCAAATCTGGAGAATATGGTGGGTGTGGAAGAATTTCAATATTCAAATCGTTGGCTGCTAGCTGCACAAGTCGTACTTTGTGAGAGGGCACGTTGTCTTGAAGCAAAGGAAGATTTACAGTGCGCCTTACCCCTCGTTTCCTGGTCACAACCTTTCTTAGTTTGGTGAGAAGATAGTACTGTCCATTAACTGTGTTGCCACGAGGCAGATAATCTTTCAAAAGGACACCTTTGCCGTCCCAAAAAATAATCAGCATCACTTTTCCTGCAGATTTCTGCGCTCTTGGCTTGACAGTTGTTGGGGAGCCCGGGGTTTTCCATTGCATGCTGGCAATTTTGGATTCGGGATCAAAATGGTTTACCCAAGTCTTATCTACTGTCACCATGGTCTCCAAAAATTTTTGTTGACTGACACTTTTTGAGCAACTGTTGACAGCAATTTACCCTCGTTTGCTTCTGATCACGTGTCAACAGTCGCGGAACTCAGCGTGCACACACTTTTCTCATGTTCAGTCTGTTATGTAAAATTCTATAAACTGTTCTTTCATTTAGTTTTACTCTACTAGCTATCTCTACAATTGTCATTTTTCGATCTTGGTCAATGATTTTCTTCACTCTTGTTGCATTTTCATAGTTGCACTCTGAGGCTGGTCTACCAGATCTTGGCAGATCAGCAACATTTGAGCGGCCGCACTTAAACTGTTGACACCAGTTTTTTTACCGAAGTATATGAAGGACAAGAATCACGAAACACTGCTTCCATATCCCTGTTTATTTCTATAGGTGTTTTTCCCTGAAACATCAGAAATTTAATCACAGCTCTGGCCTCATTCTTTTCCATTGTTTTGTCAAATCTTTGCAGCAGCAGATCCGGTCAATAGGGTACATTGCGCCGTGCATCGTAGCGGGAAAACCCATTGAAGAAACAAACGCGTACTTCACACATTCAGTGCAAATATGATGAAATTTAAATGTGCCAAGTTTCATCTTCCTCCTGTAACTCTTTCATGGTCAGGCCAAAGACTTATGTCAGTCCCTTTTATATACAGTATACTCTTTAAAGTGTATCTTTAAAGACCGGTTAAGTAATAGTAACTGTACGTATCCTTACTAACTTAGTTCACACATATACATACACACTTACACACACATGTATTTTAAGATGATAGGAAACTCTATGCAGGGCAATACACCAGGAGGCACTCTGATCATCAGAAGTGGTCCCCTAGTCTATCAAATGTTTCGGCCCATTAATCTCCTTAAATATTCTGCGAGGCACTCTCCGTTCAACCTTTTTGTGAAGTTTTACTTGTCTGGTGAAAGCTTTGTAAAATTGTATTCCTAACAAAATCAACAACTTCCAGGTCGTGTATTTTGGTTGCATTGTTATATATCTCTTCTATATGTCTCTTCTTTGTTATGATTGGTTTTCGTCTACTCAGGTAAGGCATCTCTCATCAATAAATATAAAATCCTTGCTTTTTCTCTAACGCTAATGGATGCAACTTTGGTTGAAATTTAGACATCAATTGTATTGTTTCCCTTATATGTACTCTATATCGAAAATAGTAACACTCGACAAAGAAAAGTGCGCAAATGACGATGTGCACACAAATATTTATAGAACTGCGGTGATGCACAGTGGTTTTTAAAAAAAAACTTTTGAGTAAGTAAAATTTCCGTTAGGTATTGGTGCTTTTGAATTTAATTCCCGTCTTATGACCGGCTTTTACAATAGTCATTAAATATGGTTCCATAATTTCGCTTGTTGATATCGCATACGCTTATAAAGTTAGTATTGGAGTGCATAGATTATCATCAATAGTTAATCTTAATTTTTATGGTGCCTCTTGTTAGTGCTGATTCTTAATCACGTGTTTACTGGACTTGAAGGATAATTCGGTCCTATGTACAACACTTAATCAATTGTCTATCTCTAGTGCAACTCAATATTTTTACGTTTAAATTTTCATATTTATCTTATTATAACTTGTACATCACAAGAACAGCTATGCTTTGGACCCCCAAAGGAAAGGAAAAGAGAGGCCGACCAAAAACAACTCGGCGGAGAACTATTGAGGCGGAGAAGCAAAGAATGAACCAGAGCTGGGGCACTGTATGATGGATCGCTGCCGACCGAAACAAGTGGAAGCAGTTTGTTGCTGCCCTACAAGACGCCACCAGGCGTGATGGCCACTGACTGCTGTGACAGTCGGTTGCTCAGGATCAAAGAAGAAGAAGAAGATAACTTGTACAGGTATTATTAATAATATGTGTTTACCTTGAATTTCTTTGAACATTACAGAGATTCCTGGAAGTGACTCCTCAAGCTTTCCTTTAGATAACTGTACCACTGCCGAAATGGACATAGTGGAGCTGTATTTGATGGATTTAATTAGTGACACTGATTACTTAAAAAATAATTTGTGGGACGATACTTTCGGCTATGGCTATTCCAAGCTCTCTGACAAGAATAACATGTCAAGAGTACGATACGTTAAGATATATGATGGATTCGACTACCACAATAACGAAGTAAATGTAAGCTCTTGGAGTTTTGATTCAGTGGGAGAACACCCAAATCCACATGTAATCGAAGCCAAACCAAATATGTATCTGTCATTTAAAACTGCACTAGAAGTCATGGACATAAAAATGAAGTTTGTTCAACGTTTGTTTTCTGAGATACCTGGAGTCAGAGAGAATGCAACCCATATCGCTGTTATATTTTTTAAGGATGCGTATTTTTCAGAAGATGAAATAAAAAATATATCACGTATTGGACAACAAGAAAATACAAACATAAAATCATTGTTTGCGATATTCTCTGATAGATACAAACAGAATATTATCTATCTTAATGATTCAATTATTTTCTCCTCTATAAAAGTTTACATCTTTGAAGAACATCTGTACATGGCGATGTGTAAACTATGTAGTCCAGAATGGTTTCCTTATGAACATAACGACAGTTTGGATCTTCTCTCTTGCTATATATTCTTACCTATTTATGCGTATGTTGATCTCTACAGAATCAAAACCTATTTGGCATCAATTGAAACTCTAGGTGAGCTGCACTTTTTGCAGACCACATTATATTCGTATATTACAACTCACAGAGACAAAGTTCCTTACATGGACGATTCTGCTCATGTTTGTATTCGTCTTCGACGAGAAACACGTAGCGCTGCAAGACGATTTAAATGGTCTGATGCAGAAACTGAAAGCTCAGGATTAGTTCGTCCTGTGGTAGTGAATCACTGGATGCCTGGTAAACCTGATGGTGGGTTCGACAACTTTGGCTGCGCTGTGTGGCAGTTTACAGATATCAGGAAAGATGACAATAATGACAGCGACATGGCCCAGGCCTTCTCTCATTACAAAGATCGTTTTGATGAAGGATGGGTGGATGTTCCATGTGATCTTTATTCGAAAACATTAAGTTTGTCTGAGGTAGTTCTTTATCGAACGCTTGATGACCACAATATTATTAATATAAAACCAGCTAACACGAAAAGTTACAATAAAGCTTTGAAAACTGGAGATTTTATGGAATTTGATGGCAATATTGTATCTGCCTCTGCCTATGTTGAGAGTACTCATTTTTTAACTTTTCTAAAAACAACAAAAATCGAGTTTCCTGTCTTTGACTGTGGTGAGGATGGAGATCAACCCCGATATATTTCATATTCCTTCGTCTGCGACAAAATCGACCACTGTACCAACAAACGCGATGAAATGTCGTGTGGGAAGACTCTAGGGAACCGTGTACTTGATGGCGAGTGCACAGGTGAACATTGCAGTGATGGTTCCTGTTTGAATGTACAGTGGCTTAACGATGGTGAAATAGATTGCACAATTTCTCCTGGTGTCAATGATGAAAATGTTGTTCATAACAAGTATTTGGAGAGAAACAAAACTTGCGCCTTTATCTGTAATCGTGGAAAAAGGTGTGTCAATTTCCTTCAGCTTAATGATAGCTATAAAGACTGCCGTGGAGCAGAGGGTCCTTTGGACGAGACCATTGGAAAACTGGAACAAGCGAACACTTGCTACAATTCAAAGGGAGGTCTAATCTGGGCTCCCAAGTGTGTCTATATCAAAGACAGGTACGGGGCTGTTCTAGGATGTAGAGATATGTCCCATCTTCAGAACTGTCTGGACTACCAGTGCGTAGAGGGATATGTTAAATGTTATAAGTCTTACTGTATTCCTCAACATTATGTCCTTGACGGACAAGCAGATTGCCCTACAGGAGAGGAGGAAGTATATTTTAATATTGGCTCATGTTCTGGAAATTTCGCTTGCTGGGATAGTAAAGTCTGTCTACATCCTGACCTAGTGTGTAACGGTTATCCTGACTGTCCATATAAAGATGACGAACTGAACTGTTACATGTGGTGTCCTGACGGTTTACGCTGTGTCTCAGGGACAGTTACAGTGAGTGATTATAACATTTCTAGTTTACATTTAGAGTACGTTCACAGAAGCACTAAGTATGTAGACGTATCCGGACTGAATTTATCTGGAAAATTACCACGTCGTTTTTATAATTTTATTGGGAACAAAGGATTCATCTTCCTATTTAATTTGTCTAAATGTAACATTGACCACATAGGTTCTGAACATCTCAATTTTGTACAAATAACGCACACGCTAGATCTTAGTCATAATCTGCTACAAAACTTCACGGAGACGCATTATTCACTAAAAGATATTCGCCACTTAAACTTGTCATATAACACAAATCTGGTTTTAGTGAAGAATTTGCACTTCTCAAAACTTGAAGTACTCGATCTTTCCCATACAGGTCTGACATTTCTATATAGCTCATTGTTTCGACTGCTGCCAAACTTAAGGCATTTATATTTAAGCTTCACCTTTGTCTCTGAAGTCTATAAAAAGATTCAACCCCCCCCCCCACTCTACAGACTTTAGATTTACGTGGAATACCCATTGAGAATTTCTATAAAAATTTGTTTGGCGATCTTACTATCGATCAACATCTGTACACCGACAAATTTGAAATTTGCTGTCCTCAAATACGAAGTACGAAAATCCCAGACCACACATGTCACGCCCCGGAAGACGCCATTTCGTCATGTTTTGATCTTGTACGAGTTGATGTCCAACGTGTCCTTCTCTGGGTGGTCGCAGTTCTTGCCGTTCTGGGGAACATATCGGTTATTGTTTATCGGATAATTTGGGATAGGTCAGTTCTCAGAACAGGATATGGTCTGTTTGTGACAAACCTGGGTATATCCGACCTAATTATGGGAGTCTATTTGTTCATCATTGCTGGAGCTGATTATTACTACCGCGACAATTATGTTCTCTATCACAAAAACTGGAGAGAAAGCGTTGTCTGCAAAATTGCTGGCTTTCTGGCTACTCTGTCAGGCCAAACATCAAAACTTTTTATTCTTCTCATTACTCTCGACAGATTTTTAGTCATCAAGTTTCCATTTGGTCAAATAAAGTTTTCAAAATTTAGCACACGTATCGCCATTCTTTTATCTTGGTTTACAGGTTTTATACTTTCATTAATTCCGACTGTGTTCATGTTTGACATATATTCTTCTAATGCCATGTGTCTTGGCTTACCTTTGACAAATCAACGACTCAAAGGCTGGGAGTACTCATTTGGCGTGTTCATCGTGCTTAATTTTCTTATGTGCCCCATCATTGCTTATGGTCAAATAGCGATCTTTCGTGCTATGTCAGATAACAGAATTACAAAGACAGCTTCAAACATGTCTCCCTCGCGGAGGATAGAGGATATAATAGTGGCCAAACGGCTGTTTCTTGTAGTCATGTCTGATTTCCTGTGTTGGTTTCCTGTAGGGGCCATGAGGTTATTGTCACTTGGCGGCTACGAGATCAATAATGATGTTTACGCTTGGACAGTGGTGCTCGTACTTCCTATAAACTCTGCTGTTAATCCTTTTCTCTACACGATGTCAGCTCTAATAGCGAGATGGGAAAAGTTCAAGAATGGCCAAGGAAAGTCGCGTTAAAAATGTGCTCAATTTAGTGTTAAATTCATCATGTGATACATGTGTAATGTGACATATTTAGTGTTAATACTGTCACAAGAAATTGTCATGTCAGCAACAATCTTAACCATATTTAGATAGTAGAAAGACATATGTTATCTCCCTTGAAGGGGCAGACAATTTTACATGTATCAAAGTGAGTCAAAAGCAAGTTAAGTAAGTCGTCCTTCTGCAAACACAAAAATAAACAAAGTGGGAAGTCTGTACGCTGTAAATAGAAATGAAAACATTTATCAATTATTGGCTGCCGTGAGACAGAAGTGAACATTACTCCACAAAGATAACAAATCAAGGGGCATCTCGAAAACTTGCACAAAGTCAGTCGAAACGGTGCTGTCAATCTAGATCAGTGTATCTCAAGCAGGGTGCCGCGACACACTACTGTGCTGCCGCGCCTATCAAAGTGTGCCGCAAAAATGTTGTAAATTTACTACATGAAGTATATTTTTAGTGATCTTGTAATACAAAACTGATCTTACAGCTTCAATTAATTCAATAATAATTGGAGCAATTAACTGCTTTGATTTATACTAAAGTAACATATTGTCGGCGTCTCCTAATGGATATGAAATTTCATAATCCAATAACCAGGTTCGAAACCTGCTGCAGGCGGTTTTATCGCTTTGTGTGGATAACAATGGATACGCCGTACAATTGTTAAACTACTGAATGAAAAATCGAAAAATCACAAACAGCCAATAAAAGCTGGGGTTGATTGCCACGTCCTGTAAAGGATAAGCAACTAACGTTTAACCCACATATTAGTGTATTTAATGTAGTATATATCACTGCAATTTTTTATTCAGGCGCAGGGTCAGATAAGTGTGCCACAAATTGTTAGAACACTGAAAAGGTGGAGAAACTCTGATAAAGATCGTCAAACAGTTTTGACAAAGCTCACTGCATGCCATTTATGTATGTCGATGTTATTGTTGTACTAGTCAAATCTATAACCAGTAAGATGATACATCACGGGACAAAACTACTTGGGTGACTCCATATTTTATCTCTCGTGGTTCTACAATCTGTTGAACCTGAATAATTCTGCAATTCTATTCTTGTCTTCATTTGTTTTTGTTTTTCTAACAAAGATAATAATCTTCACGTAACCTTCTTGATGACAGATTAGGGTTTTACAATTATTTCCTGTCCAAATGTTGAATGCTTTTTCATCATTTACAAGTCCAATATAAATTGGTGAGTTTATTTCCAAGCTTTGTTTAGTTATTATTCGTTATGTGGCTAGCTTGTCTGTACAGAATCTGTTTTGTAGAATGCGTGCTTCATCTTCTCTCATGTGTCTGTCTATGATCTCTTAAAATGTGAAGAACGAGTCTGTAAAATATTGTTATGGCACTGATAATAATATTATTCCTCTGTATTTTGAGCACTCATGCAAGTATCCCATCTTTGTCACCTTTATCAGATATCAGTAATTCAATTCTGCCAGTATTTCTTCTCTCCCACAATTACCTTGTGATTTACATGTGTCTTTAAAAACGTAAATGAGTAAATGTCTACTTTCATATACGTAATATGTTGGAAAACTTTTGGGCTACCAGCTTGTTCATTTCTAGCTTTTCACTTTTTTTTTTGGTGGCTGAATGTTTGCAGGATTTTGTGGGACATGTCAGCTTATAAGATCCTAAAAAATTCAGGGATCTGTACAATTGCACAAAAAAGCCGAAAATAAATGAACCTAATGGGCCTCATTAAGCACTATAATAGAACATTACTGAGAACCATTTACAATTTAAAGGTGCTGTTGTTTGTTCCAATGCTTGCATTTAGGTCTTCCATCATAACTCTGATCTGCTATCTTCCTTTTCTATCCATGCTATTTTGTAGTCTGTTGTAAAATGTGTCCTTGTTATTGGATGATGTTTATCCTGACCTTCTTGTTGTTAATTTTGAATAATGCTGACATCGGTCTGGCTCCCATTGCTTCCCATTCTACGAGTACCTTCTACGCTCCCTTTGGCCACATTAGATCTACAACTTCACTAAGGTGTGTACTTTCTCACTCATGTCCTGAGGACAGCACTATTTCTCCTGTGTTTACTTTTTGTTTTCACGTATTTGTCTTGGCGCTTTGTGTGGCTCTGTTAAACGATGTTAAACATCGCGAGTTTGCACAGCAGCCTTTTTCTGTTAGTGCGCTCCAAGAAATAGATACCTGAAAAGAAGAAACAAACGTCGACAACAGAGTTAATACAGGTCAAAAATTATCAGAATATGAAAATGCAAGTCAGTTCGGCTATAACAGAATGTAAAAATTTGCATCAAAGTTACAGAGATTTTGGTCTTACGACTCTATTTCTAAACATTCTTTTACTTAACATATTAAAAAATGATAGACCACATGAAGCAGACGTGATCACTGATTCCACCAGTTTAATTCTGCAATCAGATGCAAACATATCCCTGATAATAAACGTGTTGAATTAACAAGGTAGACAAACTTTTAAATACATTAATAAATTATTTCTCTCCCTTGGTATCCTGAACCTAGCATTAAGTGTCTATGTTGATATAGAGTAACAATAAAAGTAACATGCCCCGACGAAATGGAACAACTAATTCACATCAACGATTCAATTTATTAACTGTACAGAATGTTAAATTGTATTGACTGTTTGATATTTCTAATTTTTTTTTCAAATAAACTTTAAAAGTTTTCAACATTTTCTGAATAATGTTTCTTCGTCGTCACCATTTGTCAGACAACGTATTACAATTTTATTCATGCACAAGCTGATCGTGGTTATAGTTTCATGTTAGTTCTCTGTATAGGACATAAATGTTCAGGACATGATGTTGTTTCATACAACTATGTTTTATAATGTTTTATGAAATTATTCACACATTTTGTTTTAAAGACTGCGTTTGTAACTGCTGCTTACAGTATTTGTTACTACTGCATTACTAAATTTTTCGTTTTGTTCAACATGAGAATTTTGATGTCTGACAAAGACTTTTAACGTTACAATTTAAAGCTGCTACAAATTAATGCGCGTAGTTTGATTGTCTAGCAGATGACATTTTAAGAACCTGAACATTATAGACAGAGCTGAGGAAGACAGCACAAAATATAACTCGGTGATGAGCAACTATTATGGCTCATAAGCTGTATCTGAAACGATAAATCTAGGAAATGATGATACTGAACTGTTTGAACGTTTTACTGGTATGTTTTATTATCTGTCCATTGTGTACACGGTTTTTATAAGCTGAGTCTAAAAACATAAAACTGTGTGTTTTTTAGTGCTTAATATTTCATGTCTAAGTCCTCATGTATGAATAAAGAAATAAATAAATAAATAAATAAATAAATAAATAAATAAATAAATATATATATATATATATATATATATATATATATATATATATATATATATATATATATATATATATATATATATATATATGTGTGTGTGTGTGTGAGTGTGTGTGTGTGTGTGTGCCTTTATTTATTTCATACAGCTATTGAACTCTCCACATTACTATTGTGTAACTTATTGAAGGTTATATCCCCTGCTCTGCAGTAGTAGTCCGATGATGGCCAATCTTCGAGTAAAAGAATGAAGGTTATCAAAAGTATTAACCGTCCATCAAGATTACTGTTGGCAGAGTTGTACATAGAATAATGGTGGTTGTATTCTAGGGAGTCTAGCAGGAATTTGTAGAATGAGGTTATAACAATTCAGTCATCTAAACTGCTACGAACTTATTACTGTCCAATAATTATATCAGAAAATGTTTTGACTCGTATTTTATTAGCCACCAGATGAAGATGATTCAGCAAAATACCAAATTAATAGCTCAGTCTCTATGTGTTTTTTTTTTAATCCGTCATACGGTCGCAGACATAATTTTCCGTCGATAGTGATTAATACAACTCTAGATTTACATTGACATAAAACGGGTTTGGAAATGAATTATTTATTTAACAAGTTTAAAATGAAAAAATTTAATTTAAAAAAAAACAAATATAAAATTTATTGCATTTTGTCATCAAAGGTTGATATTGTGGTTTGTAACAAAATAAAAAAGAAAGTCAAGAGCTGAGTTTCTACTGAGTTTTATTTTTCTTCCTTGATCCTTAGCTGCCACCCGTAAAAGTAGTCAGTGACCATCACGCCTGCTTCTACTTTGGTCAGTCGGCGGCCATCCTTTGTGTAGTGTCTAAGCTCTGGTTGATTCTTTGCATCTCAGCCTCCACAGTTCTCTTCCAAGTTGTTTTTGGTCGGCCTCTCTTTCGCTTTCCTTCATGGGTCCATAGCATAGCTGTTCTTGTGATAGCATCAGTGTCTCTTCTGAGGACTGACCAACCTAACTCCAACATCTGCATGTTATGATGGTGTGCATATCCTCTTGTTTGCTCCGAGTAAACACTTATGTTTTGATGATGGTATTCAGCCAAAAGATTCCAAAAATTTGTATTAGGCAGATTGCGTGAAGAGAGGACAATTCTGACATTTCCTTCTCTGTAACTCTCCAGTATTCCGCACCATTGAAAAGCACACAAAGTACACATATCTCATATAATCTTAATTTTGTGTTTGTGCTGTACTGAGAGGACTTCCATGATTTGTTTAGGCTGACAAAGAGTGTTCTCCCTTTATTCATTCTGTTGTTGATGTGTTTATCTGGAGTTTCTATGCATCCTAGATATGTAAATGTGTCTGTCTGTTCCAGCTTATGGTTCCTTATTGTTATGGGCTAAGAATTTCCCACATTAAGTGTCATGATCTCTGTCTTCGTTAGGCTGATGGTCACACCCACCTGCTGGATATACTTCTTCAGTCTATCTGTTTTTTCATAGATGTAGTGATTTGAATGTGCGAGTAGTACAATGTCATCTGCATATTCCAGATCTCCCAGTGTAGAAAACGTTGTCCATCTAATTCTTCTTGGACTTCCCTCTCTTGTGTGGCGCATCCCCCAGTCTATGACTGTTAAAAAGAAAGTGGTTGATAAGTGTCATACCCCTGTCTTCACCTCAAAAGTTAAGTTGCTTTGCCCAAAACTACATGTAACGTTAGCATAGGGGCTTTTTAACATGGTAACAGTGCAGCTGAGAAATCCATAAGCCCTCAGTTTTTTTCATAGGTGTGCCTTTGTATGCTTGTCAAAAACCTTTTCAAAATAAACAAAGTTATTGTATAGCGGTCTCTGTCAATCTGAGCAATGCTCTATAATGTTCCTGAGGGTGAGTATTTGATCTACACATCTTCTGTTCTTTCTCAATCCTGCTTGTTCTTTCCTCAGTATGGTCTACTGATTTTGACATTCTCTGGATAATTGTCGTACCTAGTATTTTACTGGTAACTGATAGAAGAGTAATTCATCTTCAGTTGTTGCGTCTGCAAGGTTGTCCTTCTTGAGCATTTTGGCAATTATTTCTTTATTCCACTCCTTAATTAAGTGTTGTCTCTGTTTTCCAGACTTGTGCATATATTTGGTTCTAATAGTTCTTATGCTAGTTCAGAGTCTGTCTTATACAACTTAACATTTAAATGGTCGTGACCAGGAGCTTTTACAATCTTTAATCTTTTGATAGCTGTGATGATTTCTTCTCTTTGTGGAATCTCCGTATTTACGTCTAGATCATTTTCAGCCTCAGGAACATCAACTGCATCTCTGGTGGTTCCTTATTCAGTGTTTATCTGAAGTGCTCTGTCTATCTTGTTTCCTGCCTTTTGTAAATAAATATTAGACAAACATAAAGGTATGTTTTACAGGCACTCGTGAGAAATAAAGAAGTAGAAAACTAGACAACAGACAAACAACAGACGTGAGTGGATTACCCGGGACTCAAACCCAGGACCTTCCGTGCGACACCTCCGCCAAGCTATGCAAACAAATCACACTATGCTGCTTTCCTTATATATTGTTGAAAAGGTGTTGAATTTCTGGTCATTGTCATCAGACGCTGTCTTTTCCTGACTCTTGGCAATTTGATTTCGTCTCTTTACATCAACGACACAAGTTTTTCTAGTAAGAGGGTTCTTCAGTTTGATGATGTCATATCTTTTCTTTTTAGTTGCAGTGGTCCAGCAGCTGCGAGTTGTACTGAGTTCTTAGCTCGAAATGGGCTGACCAAGATTGTCGCAGATTACTGGGTGCGTCACTGTTGGTCCTTAGAGGTGTTTTGACTGATCCGTCTCTTCAGGAGTCGAATGCTTTGGCAGCAGCATGTTCCTTACGGCAAGGTCGGGGTAATTACTCACGTTACCTAATCAACTGTCTACAATACCGGTCTGGTGTCGGTGTCTAGCATACCAAAAAACTGAGATTAAACTAATGCCTCCTTAAGTATCGCGTCACCTGATAGAAACATCAGGCACCCTCCACTTCCCTCCCACATTTCATATTCCTCAGAATTTTGCATGATTTTCCTGGGCTTTAAATTAGAACCCATCGAGTCGGATGAAGGTGATTAAGGAGAGCGGAAGGCGATAAATGTATTCTGTTCACATATAATATACATATAAAACTTATTTCAAATGGTGGTTATAAAAAATATATACATAATGATGTTATCATCATCAATTCCTTAAACGCTATGTAGCTTGATTCTACCTTTATATTGGTTCCTTGAGAGAAACCCGCACAAGGCAGTCATCAGCTTTTGCAGTGGTGGTTTATGGAAAAGTTCTTTTATATGATGAGGCTGCCAACCACATGTTCAACTATACACCCACAAGCAAATTATACATGTCAAAAGCAAATATAAAATGGTAAAATTTACATATTGCTACTTACCCCAATTCGAGTGATTTAATACACAGATTTGATGCAAAGAAATCCATACTTTGTCAGGCAACTGTTTAAGCTACCGTCGTCCTCATATGCGTTAGTTGTCTAACTTGATACACTTGAGTATGGATTCTAGGACCTAGGGCGTTAAGTATTAATTCTGGAGTTTACTAATTCTTTTAATTTTAAAAGTGCTCCCAGTTCTTTCGCCTGTTCTGTAGTGGAATTCTAATTGTTTCTTGTTATTCTGGCTGTCTATGATTTCTCCTTGACCAAGATTGAATACAATGTAGAACTGTTTAAATGCTTTAGTTTTTAAGCGGAATTTCGGACCCTGCACACATGCCTCACCGGACCTTCTATACATTTAGATCCAGTCATAATAATGTACAAATGTTGCTTCGTGAGGTTCATGGTGGGTGAAACCCGATGAAATTTAGTTTCATTCCTAACCTTAAATAACCCCCACGGTCAGAAGTTTGATTTTGGTAAGGGTTTCCCCATCCTCCTCATCTGAACATTATCACCTAACTATATAAGTTTTTACCCCTCTAAAAATCATAATTACCAAAATCTGGCCATGATTATTGCTACTGATAATGTATTTCAAGGTTTTACTAATTACATCGTTGTTTATTAGAATGATTAATCTCGGCGGAAGTGTTGTTTCATTTATCTGCCTTAATTTGAATTTGTATCAAGATTGTTACTCCCCGGACAACATCCCTGGCTAGAAAATATTTCCCATAGTCCAAACTTTTCCACTTGTCATGTCCAGACAGAGCGGAAGAATAGGCCTTGTATTTGTGCTGTCATGCTTGTAAAATTAACTCGTTACTATAAAATGTCATCTGTTGTCCTATTATCAGACTCGTTCCCCATGTGATTTTCAATCAAGCTATTAAAACTATCAGACACATTGCGGTCTACCCGGAAGGCGTTACGTGATCTGACAGGCGATAGTCCACTTAATACGTCCACTACTGGTGTCCAAAATAAAAATAAACTTCACAGCTAACAAACAGAGGTCAATGCGTCATTTTCCACTAGCTTTCGCATAAGCGCCGATGAAGGTAACTAGGTCCGGTGTGTCCTTACGAAGTTTAAGATTTTTATCAGTCAATATTGATGTAGAAGTCAAGAAGTCACTAGATGCTGAGAAAAAAATGATGCTCACATGAATAATGGCAGAGAGAAGTGGAGTGGAGACAGGAAAATTGGAATACAGGATGGGACGTTCTTTACGTTACATAAATGTACACTTCAATATTCAACAATAATATGGTTAAATAGATGTACGTCTATTCCTAGCTGTTGTATTACTATGTTTGTGAATCTTGTATGAACCTTGCATATAAATGTTGGAAATTGCACGCTTTAACATTGAATATTTCTATACTTAATGTGTTTAAATATCTGAGTATTGTAAAGTTTAAGTGGTGTATTTTTCTATACTTTTTTTGATAGCAGTGTATGTATTGACCTATTGATGATTTCTGAAAAGGTAAAAACACAAAAGAAGCTTACTATTCATATTAGAAGGAAGCAATCTGTATTCTTTGTGCATTGTTATGAGAAGAAGAAATTTTGTATACATCGTGACAACAGAAAAGATTGAGAAATAGAGAAACAGGACGACAAATAGAAAAGATACAGGACAATTAGACATCATGTCATGGCAAGAAGTCATCATCAGAGTTGATAGAGAGTACTAGAGGCCACAAGTTATGGAGAAACAACATCAGAGTTGATAGAGAGTACAAGAGGCGACATGTTATGGAGAAACAAGATCACTTACGACATCAAGCATGGTGCTTGAAGAAGAAAAACTATTTGACATGTGTACACCCGTTTGTATTGTCACATTAAATGTTTGAAATGTATATGCTTAATTACCTTATTAGTGTCTACTTAAGTTGTTTTTATATATTTCTGCTTATCTAAAATATTAAAATATTGTACGTTCAGCAGTATTTTTGTAATTCTTTGCTTGAAGTGTATAATGCATTTTATGAGACTCCAGTTAAAATGAAATAAGTGGAAGTTATTTAATGAGATGCCAATTAAAATGAGATAAGTGGCAGGGTGTTTTTTTAGACGTCGATCAAATAGGACATAAGTCAAAATTTATTTTATGAGACGTCGATGAAATATGAGATTATTTGTAAAGGAATTTTACGAGACAACTATTAAATATGAGATAAGTGGGAAGATATTTTATGAGACACCGTTTAAATATGAGATAAGTTGGAAGAAATTTTATGAAAATGGATGGTAATAATCAATAGTCAACAAATAACCAGCGACAGCAACATCAGCGATAGAACTGCCTTGCCTGAAAAACATGATGTAAAAAAATTAAATTAGCAATTTAAAAAAAATGAAACACGAATACTGTATCAATACAAATAAGATTGGATGATGAAAACTGACTGACAAGTGGGGAGACATGAAAACACACGAACACAAAGTATTACAGAGGTTGAAGATCTTGTCAAAATGATAAAATAAATAAAAATCACCGAGTATTTAAAGTAAGGGATTGTTCTAAAATCTGTTCTGGGTGAGGGTTGAATACGTAATTAAACGTTAATGCAGTCATTGAGGACACAGGCCAATATAATTTTTTTTTTTTAAACCATTGTGTAGTGTTTGAGTGTTTCACATTTAATTATGTTTAGATAACATATTTCCGTATTGGACTTGGAATAATAAACATATGAATGTTTCATATTTAACTGTTTTTTTTTCCAGTTTGTAAGTCTATTTGCTTTGACTTGGAATAATAAATGTCGTGGTTGAGTTAGAGTGTAGAGTATTTGTCGAGTTGGACAACAGTAGTGAAATCGACAAGGGATAGTGGACTGACAGAGTTATAGATTACACGTAGATAAAGTGTAATAGGAGATGGACTTGAGACCAACCTGGAGCAGATTTATTAAGTTATCACTCTCTCCAAGCCCTCAACTCACTTATGTCTGTCTAAGCACCTCCTGCTCTCACTCTTTTCTCTTATCATACATAGAGATTATAGTAAAGAGCTAAAAATACAAATATGGATGGAAAGGTCGTGAACAGCGCATTAATAAATGTGTAAAATTTATTAAAGAAGAAAAGCATGAAAATAATGCATCTCATCACAAACAACATAAAATTACATCAATAATCATCAATGGTCAAAATATGCAAATACACCAACAAACACACACACAGATCACCATTCATAAAACCTGTAGAACACAGAGAGATAAATAATCGAGTGGCAGTCCTTCCGTTTTTCGGGACCAGATGAAATAGCTCCAGTAAGTGGTTTTTTCGTATATATCCTCCATCGGTGATGGAATTAACCTGAATAAAATCACTGTATAGGCGCTATCATTGGTGACTCCTCCCTACTGGCGCGAGTTGGGCTGGAAGACTCTGTTTACCTCCTGTTTACCAAAAATGAATAACCTGCGTTTCAGTCCGTCCGTTTTCGGGGACCAGATGAAATAGTCCAGACAGTGTCTTACGTGTAGATCCTTTGTGAGGGACTAAGCCTACAAAACTGTCCTTGTTGGCACTATCATTGGTGACTCCCCCCTACTGGCGCGAGGTGGGCTGGGGGACGCTGTTTATCTCCTGCTGACCAACTGAATGAACTTAGCGACAGCCTGTCCGCTTTCGGGGACCAATGGAATAGCTCCAGTAAGTGGTTTTTTCGTATATATCCTCCATCGGTGATGGAATTAACCTGAATAAAATCACTGTATAGGCGCCATCGTTGGTGACTCCCCTTATCGCGTGAGTGGGGCTGGAACTCTGTCTATCTATTGGCTGGCCGCTCCTGAGGCGAGGTTCTACATAATCCAGAAATACACACAAGACGAGGTTACTTGAGGACACAGGGTCCCGAGCGCTCTACTCCGGCTCTAGAATTGGCTTGCGTGCTGGGTAGTAAATCCGGTTTGGTCTAGCTTGAACTGTGGTGTTGACTGACTGCCCCGTTTAGGCAAACACAGTCGGTGGTGATTTTAAATTCTGCTATAGACATGCTGGGCGGGTTTGATATTCTGGAAGCCGCAATGCTCTGACGGGTAATCCAATAGGCGAGTAGGGAACTACTACTGCAACCGATGCTTTCAGATTTTGCGTTGGCTCGTTGCATTCTGTGTGAGCTTATTTTCCCATTATAGAGATTGGCTCTGACAAGGGTGGTATTTCAGTTATGGGGTTTGACGACTCGTGATGCTAACTGTATTCAGAAACCCTCTAGATCGAAGAGACTAGGACGCTCTTCGCCTGACTGGATTCTTGTTCTAGCAATCCGGTATCCCTGAAACTGTAACCCAAAAAGACACCTTTTACCTCAAGCAACGACAAAATCAATCTAATGCTTTATAACCTAGTTATGCTCCGCTCCTTCCATTCTATCAATTATAGCATGTGCCCGCATAGGCTTAATGTCTTTTGTACACCCATGTACCTGTCAGTAACTGTTCTGACAGCAACAATCTACTCCTCTTCTCCCAATCTCAACATACAGGAAACCTAACCTTTAGTTACAGTTAAATGAATATGCTTATTCATCTTACAACATTAAATGAATTTACATAAACAGATTACAGCATTTGACATTACACAAATAAATCATATGTCCCTTTGGGGAAATATATTAATATTCCACAAAATGAGTACAAAGAAAATGCAATGTTCTTGCTATACTTACTTAGTCGTTCCCCTTCTACCGTGAGGTGTAGAGGTTTGGAAGAGAGAGCGCCAGACTATCCTATCGGCTGTCTTCCTCCTGGCCTGGTTCCACTCCAGTCCTCGATCCTTCAAAGATTGTCTAATGTTGTCCTCCCAGCAGACTCTGGGTCGTCCTCGGGGTCTGGATCCCTGGCTCTTTGTTTCCCATGCTTGTCGTGGTATCCGATTTTCTCCCATTCTGCAAACATGGCCAAACCATCTTAATTGGGACTGTTCTACTTGGGTCTGCAGGGGGTAGGATTTAAGGCCTTGACGTATCGTCTGGTTGCGTACCATGTCTCTTCTTGTTACTTCAACCACCTTCCTCAGATACCTCATTTCTGAGGTTTGGATCTGGCTTTTATGGGTTGTAATCATTGCCCATGACTCGCATCCGTATGTCAAGACTGGGACATAGGTGGAGCGGTATACAGCCATCTTCGTTTTCTTACCAACCTCTTTCTTGCTGAGGAATCCTCGATTTATGGCCTGAAAAAGTCTCCCAGCTGCTGCTTTTCGAGTGGCCAACTCTTCTTTGATGCCTCCCTTTCGGTCTATAATAGCTCCGAGGTATTTAAATTGGTCGACCTGCTCCAGGACCTGTTCTCCCAGCTTAATCTGATGTTTTCTTTCTTCTCGTGATATCACCATGGATTTTGTTTTAGAGCTGCTTATGACCATCCCTCTCTTCTCCAGCTCTTCCTTCCAGACTTGCAGGTTGGATTGGAGATGTGCCTCTGATTTAGCAATCAGTGCAACATCATCAGCAAATGCCAGCTCCGAAATATAGACCTGTCTCATCTTCCAGTACCCTACTGAATACTTTCTTGTTCTCTCCTTACATGCCTTGATGACATCGTCCATAAGGAGTATGAAGAGGTAAGGTGATAGGATATCACCTTGTCTTACACCAGTGGTGGTCCTGAACTCTTCCGACTTATGGTTTGCTGTCCTCACATAATTTCTGCAAGACTTGTAGAAGCTCTGTATAGCATGAATCAGAGGTGCTGGAATATTCTTCCTTGCCAAACAATCCCAAAGTTTGCTCCAGGGGACCCTGTCAAACGCCTTTTCCAGATCTATGAAACAAAGATGCATCTCACTCTTATACTCAAGGGCCTTTTCACTCAGCTGTCTGAGTGTGAAGATTAGGTCTTGAGTACTTCGGTTTGCTCGGAATCCGCACTGGACCTCATCCAATTGTGGCTCAGCTAGGCGTCGGAGTCTCTGCTCTAGGATTCTAGAGTAGATTCTACCAGCGACACTGAGAAGGGATATGCCTCTATGGTTTCCACACTGTCGATTGTCACCCTTTTTGAAAATTGGTGTTATGATGGCAATCTCCCAATCCTTTGGTATGGTCTTGTTGTACCACGCTGCCTGTAAAACCCTTAAGAGTAATAGGTCGCCTGATGCTCCCATGAACTTAACCATTTCTGGTGTTATACCATCATGCCCTGCTGCTTTGCCCATCTTGATTTTCTCCAGTGCTGCCTTCAGTTCTTCCATCTTTATGTCATCTTCACCATCATTGGTTTTCTCTTCTGTGCTAGTGTTTATCATTTCTGATGCTTCACCATGCTCACCATCCAGGAGTTCTGAGAAATATTCTTTCCATCTCCCCATTACTTCCTTCGGGGCAGTAAGCAATTTGCCTTGCTTGTCCTATATAAATTTGAGAGGGCATTGTTTTTCCTTCCTCATGTTCTTTAGGGTCTTATAGAACAATTTCTGGTTTTCTTGTGCATCTTTTTCTAGCTTTTCTCCAAATTCTTCCCAGGACTTCTGTTTTTGCTGCTAGCACTTTGTTCTTTGCTTCTGTTCTGAGTGTCACATATTCTCTATATTTTTCCATTTGTCCTGTTGTGTTTTTAGCTCCTAAGTATTGTTTCCATGCCATTTTCTTCTCTCTTATTTTCTCTTTGACTTCCTCTGTCCACCAAGGTGTCCTCTTTCTCTTGTTCCCAAGTCGGACTTCATCGCATGCTTCTGCAGCAGCTGTCTTTATGATATCCTTGAATTTAATCCAGAGGTTTTCCAAGTCATCAGGTCGTTCTTCTGTGTTGCTCACCGCTGCAGCAATAAGCCCCTGATATCTGGTCTTAATTTCTGGCTCTCTCAGCTTGTAGGTCCTAATGCTCATTTCTCCTGCTCGTTTACTTGGTTTCTTGCGTGATGTTGGGCAGTTCCTAGGCTGAGCAACTCTTTCAGTTGTTCTTTTGATTGTTAGCAGGTAGTGATCACTTCCAATCTCTGGCACCCTCCAGACTCTAGCATCTCGGACATATTTGAATGAGCTTCTCCGAACAATGGCATAGTCGATCACTGACTTCTCATTCTTTGTTGGTTCACATCTAGTGTATGCATGTATGCGCTTATGGGGGAACTTTGTGTTTGTTATGATCAGATTCTGCTCACTGCAGAATCTAAGGAATCGCTTTCCATTGTCATTAAGAGTATCTTCTCCGTATCTTCCGATCCCCCCCCCCCCCCCCCATCTAGCATGGTCATTTCCAACTCTGGCATTAAAATCTCCGAGCATGATAACTTCATCTAGGCAGTCATCCACTGTCCTTTGAAGCAGCTCGAAGAATTCCTCCTTGACCTCTGCTCTCTCATCCTCATTTGGCCCATACACTATGACCAGGTTGACTATGGTTTCTTCTTCTTTTAGTTTAACAACCATAATGCGCTCCGAGACAAAGTTCCATCCCTTGATACTATCTTTTTGATTTTGGGCCACAATGCAACCCACGCCCCCTTTAGCTCTTTCAGACATGGGTACACCACTGTAGAGCAGCGTGTTGCCATCGAGATCCATGACTCCTTGTCCTTTTTTCTTTGTTTCCGTTATAGCCAGGATTTCTAGTTTTGCTTTCCTCATCTCTTCCACCAGCTCCTCTTCCTTCCCATTTATACTTCTTGTGTTCCAAGTTCCATAAGTCGTAGTCCGTAGTCCGTTCCAGTTCGTCGCCTTTAGAATCAGTCCAGTTTTCTCTCTTGTGTTACTAGTAATCGTGGTTTAAAGCAAACAGGTGATTGGCCTGTTGTGCCTTTGCATAGTGGAGGGGCTGCCTCCTTACGGCCTCCATGCAGGCCGCCCTCCTCCTTTTTCATCCGGGCTTGGGACCGGCATTGGCGGAGTTGCGCTACATATCACTGAATAAAATTACTAGGAGAGTCCTCACAAATGAATTAAGTCACCTTCCTATCAGATATATATAAAAAGCTAACATGAATATATCATATTATAATTATAAGATATGTCAACTCACCCCGAAAAAATGACAAGAACATAGGCAAACACATTCTAGTTCTGCTGTGCTAACTCTGCCTGAGTCTCATATGGTCATCTACGGGCCAGGAAATAATCACGAGTGTCTTAGTCTATTAAACCGTTCTACTCTTATAGTTTACAAATAAACGCCTGGCATGGCTTGTTTCTACAGATGTATCGGCGTGCAACGTAATAAGGAGTAGACAGAGGTTTCTCTTAGAGACTACATCAAAGACAACAGAAATTTCCCCAGATCGGCGATGCATAATATTATGGTCAGGGGCCACAACAAATCTCGCCTGAATCGAAGATCAGAACATGTTTACCGACCGCAGAAGATTGGTCCCTGCTAACAAGCCGCGTCTTCACAGAAACCGTCTTTTCGCTCGTTCAAACACTTTAAGCGTAACAGACGTTCTTCTGATCAGGCAAACGCCAGGTGCAGTTTAGATAACATTACGTTATATGACCGTCTGCTGGTCCAGTGGGGAATTTATTCTGAAGGCCAGCCCGAACGTAAACAACTTCGGGTGGGGTTTGAGAAAGTGAAAAATGAAAGAAAAGAAGAATACAAATGGCCAGGAAAACAGAACATTTAAAGGACAAGTTGGTAAAATAGATTATCTGTCTACGTGACAAGATAGCCCCCCTTTTTAACGTGCGTGAAACACGGACTAAAGGACAGTAATTTATCTTTTCCATCGACGTCCGTTATGTCATTGAATTATCCTATACTCATAAACCAAATACGTTTCCAATTTCTGTCTGTCTGTATGACTAGCTCCGAGTTCATTTCTTTTCTTCCCTCTGTCTAATAGACGTTCAGCGAATGGGATTTTGCGAGGCCACTCGGCGCTGACGTAATTCGTTTCCGTGTGAACCTGACCTTCCTTCTCCAATTCGCTTTGTCTGTCCATGGTCCGGAAGATTATCCGCACCTGTTGTGGGTTTCGGCCCCGCCTGAACTCACTGGCCACTGCATAGGTAATCCGCCTGTTATGTGCAGTGTAATCATTGCTGGACACGGGCTGTTTATTTTCCGTTATGGGTTTACCTGTCGCGGGCGTGGACTTGAATAACCCTCGATAGCTGCAGTCTGTCGGGATTTTTCGCGCGCGTGTAACCCTAGTTGGCAAATACAGCCGTTCGTTGGCCGAAGAAATGCTAGCATTTTTCTTCTGCCTCTCCACACCTACTCTCCTGTTTCGGTGGGAGCATTGATCAATCTTCAGACCTGTGCCGTCTAAAGGTGGGTCTGGAGCTTTCCTTGCCTTGCCACTCACAATTCTGGCTTGGTCAACGGAAATGATCAAGTTGCTCTGTAATGGCCTGGCGGAGGCGACTACTTTGCTGTCCATCAGTGGGGTTGAGACCACTGGAATAATGCGATTTGAATGAGAAAACTCTGCTGCCTGAAGCAGAGAGTAATCGATCGCATTCTGGGGTTCTACTAAATCATAACAGATCTCCGTAGCTTCTATCTTTGTAGAGAGATAGGTATTATCTGCGAGTTGCAGAGTTTGTTGAGTCGCTTTACCATTACTAGTATGACGTGAACCAAGGCTCTCAACAATGGCTCCTTGTACCGTAGTAAGGCAGCTTTTCTTACTGTCTTCTGCCCTGAGAAGTGTGAGAGACTCAGATGGAGTACCAGGGATCCCTTCGCACGAAACCCTGTGTCCACCATAAACGTCAACTTTGCCCTCCCCTGAGGAAGTTACTGGCGTCAGTTGCATTTTGTCTGGCAATGCAAGATCCACTTCCTGGTTTACAGGCTCCGCAGTCTGCATGCAAAGGACTGGACGGTTTGAGATCCCGTTAGATCGCGAAGTGCCCGAGATAAGACTCTCGGTGTGTTTTTCCAAAGTTCCTTGGAACGGTTTGGAAATTTAACCCTTTTAGCAGGCGACTTATTCTTGCACCTTTTAACCTCAGGGTGATAAGAGGAGCAGCCCCTCCTTTCCCCGATCGTTGAGTTGGAGGGATACGCCTCTGCATATGGTTTTTCGCTGTCCGGCCGGGAATCTAGCGAAATATGACGTGATAGGGTGTGGCTCCCGTTTCTCGACGTCGCTGGTCGGTTAGGTGGTGCTCGGTCTGGAGCGTGAGAGGTTCGGGGTTCACCGCTTGCCAGACGGTAACAATCCGTATTATAATGCTTGTTAGCACCTCTCTCACCTTTGTGCAGTCTCCATGCCTGGGAACGTTTCGTGATTTTCCCTGTGGTTTTAGGTCTGCTGTCCCGACGTAAATTCTTTCCTGGTTCGGGCTTCGGATCCAAGTCCAAAGGAAAGTCAATTTTCTGGAGTTGGGGTTCGGTTTTAGCAGGCAAGTTTTCTGTCATGGGCGCAAGGTTTGCAGGGGCGTTGACCGTTAAGGGCACAGTAGAAGGGGAAGTAGAGTGACTACATTTAGTATCTGTTTCCATCCTCCGAATTTGGCTATCCAGTTCGTTAATTCTGATTTGGTGTAGCCTGCTCATTTCTTGGCTTTCTCTGTCCCTTTCTTGGCTTTCTCTGTCCCTTTCTTGGCGCTCCATTTCCAATTGCTTGTCCCGTTCTTGTCTTCGCTTTTCTCTTTGCTTCTCATCTTCTATCACTTCTTCTACATACTGTCGGGTGAATGCTTCACTCTCCCCAGTTTGTTTACAGGACCATGCCAAGATTAAACGGCTGTCAAACCAATTGTTTACCTCGTATTGATCCTGTATGCTTACTGCAAATTCTAGAAAGGGCTGGATTTCGCTATCCTTGTACTCCATGTACTTAGCTACCTCGAGGGCAATCCTTTGCACTTTATCTAGATCAGCCATTATCTCAGGGTAAGGAAACACTATAGAAGAATAAAACCTAGAGATCTTAGTTACCTAGTCCGCTTAGGAGCTGATTAACTTAATAATCAATAAAATCTAGGCTAGCATGGGAAAACTTTAAAAACAAGAAGTTTCTAGACACTCTGATAACGACAAGCAAAAAACCTCAAAAACTCCAAAAATTATAAGTGATGTAAAACTTATTACTATCACTTCACCCCACTTCTGTCAGTACTAAGCTATTGGGAGGATTGGTTACTATCATCCGAATGAACACCCTCCCTTGGTACAGATGCAAGCTAGTAACTGACTACCTGTAGCTTCTTCACATTAAAGAGCTACTCCTGAAAAAAATTATGACCCTTAAAAAAAAAAAAATTCTGACTTTTACAACAATAGTCGTCAGATTTGTCCACCAAAACTCAGCAGTCTCATGGGTAACATGAACAATAAATGTAACTAAATATTTATGATTGCTGTGGAGAAAAAACGCTGTTCAGACTTCCTCCAAAGGAAATAGTTCGATATGTCTAGGGGAAAGAAATTCCTATAATCTGCCGAACACTAAACTCTAAGAATCAGAATAGAATCTTGTGAGAGATTCATCCTCGGAACGAGCGTATATTAAATGTTGAATTCATACCAGACTGAGCCACCATTTGTTGTGGTTGCAGCAGATGTGGCTCAAAATCCCGGAGAGCGACCCATTTGTCGTGGTAGATGGGTTCAAGAATCTCGGACGAGCTAAACCATTTGTCGTGGTTGAGTTAGAGTGTAGAGTATTTGTCGAGTTGGACAACAGTAGTGAAATCGACAAGGGATAGTGGACTGACAGAGTTATAGATTACACGTAGATAAAGTGTAATAGGAGATGGACTTGAGACCAACCTGGAGCAGATTTATTAAGTTATCACTCTCTCCAAGCCCTCAACTCACTTATGTCTGTCTAAGCACCTCCTGCTCTCACTCTTTTCTCTTATCATACATAGAGATTATAGTAAAGAGCTAAAAATACAAATATGGATGGAAAGGTCGTGAACAGCGCATTAATAAATGTGTAAAATTTATTAAAGAAGAAAAGCATGAAAATAATGCATCTTATCACAAACAACATAAAATTACATCAATAATCATCAATGGTCAAAATATGCAAATACACCAACAAACACACACACAGATCACCATTCATAAAACCTGTAGAACACAGAGAGATAAATAATCGAGTGGCAGTCCTTCCGTTTTTCGGGACCAGATGAAATAGCTCCAGTAAGTGGTTTTTTCGTATATATCCTCCATCGGTGATGGAATTAACCTGAATAAAATCACTGTATAGGCGCTATCATTGGTGACTCCTCCCTACTGGCGCGAGTTGGGCTGAAAGACTCTGTTTACCTCCTGTTTACCAAAAATGAATAACCTGCGTTTCAGTCCGTCCGTTTTCGGGGACCATATGAAATAGTCCAGACAGTGTCTTACGTGTAGATCCTTCGTGAGGGACTAAGCCTACAAAACTGTCCTTGTTGGCACTATCATTGGTGACTCCCCCCTACTGGCGCGAGGTGGGCTGGGGGACGCTGTTTATCTCCTGCTGACCAACTGAATGAACTTAGCGACAGCCTGTCCGCTTTCGGGGACCAATGGAATAGCTCCAGTAAGTGGTTTTTTTCGTATATATCCTCCATCGGTGATGGAATTAACCTGAATAAAATCACTGTATAGGCGCCATCGTTGGTGACTCCCCTTATCGCGTGAGTGGGGCTGGAACTCTGTCTATCTTTTGGCTGGCCGCTCCTGAGGCGAGGTTCTACATAATCCAGAAATACAAAAAGACGAGGTTACTTGAGGACACAGGGTCCCGAGCGCTCTACTCCGGCTCTAGAATTGGCTTGCGTGCTGGGTAGTAAATCCGGTTTGGTCTAGCTTGAACTGTGGTGTTGACTGACTGCCCCGTTTAGGCAAACACAGTCGGTGGTGATTTTAAATTCTGCTATAGACATGCTGGGCGGGTTTGATATTCTGGAAGCCGCAATGCTCTGACGGGTAATCCAATAGGCGAGTAGGGAACTACTACTGCAACCGATGCTTTCAGATTTTGCGTTGGCTCGTTGCATTCTGTGTGAGCTTATTTTCCCGTTATAGAGATTGGCTCTGACAAGGGTGGTATTTCAGGTATGGGGTTTGACGACTCGTGATGCTAACTGTATTCAGAAACCCTCTAGATCGAAGAGACTAGGACGCTCTTCGCCTGACTGGATTCTTGTTCTAGCAATCCGGTATCCCTGAAACTGTAACCCAAAAAGACACCTTTTACCTCAAGCAACGACAAAATCAATCTAATGCTGTATAACCTAGTTATGCTCCGCTCCTTCCATTCTATCAATTATAGCATGTGCCCGCATAGGCTTAATATCTTTTGTACACCCATGTACCTGTCAGTAACTGTTCTGACAGCAACAATCTACCCCTCTTCTCCCAATCTCAACATACAGGAAACCTAACCTTTAGTTACAGTTAAATGAATATGCTTATTCATCTTACAACATTAAATGAATTTACATAAACAGATTTACAGCATTTGACATTACACAAATAAATCATATGTCCCTTTGGGAAAATATATTAATATTCCACAAAATGAGTACAAAGAAAATGCAATGTTCTTGCTATAATAATACAGTTGTGGCTAAATCATAAGATATAATTATATCTATGCCTGGTAACTGCTTTCAGTAAAAGTTATAGACTAGTGCCTAGCCACACAAGTAAGCATAAAATGATTCTCCCTTGCCACTAGAAAAATCTATCAAAAAGGAATAAGTGACTATCTCCTGTAATTCAGAGTTATTGCCTGCATCTCACTATTCAGTTTTTAAGTGCACCATCCACCCCTGACATTATCTTACAGAAATGACAGTTAATTAGCCTATTCTGAACCCATGATAAGCATCAGTGGACTGATTCTACGCCTAGTGAGTGTTATTGTAAGTTTAACATTTAACCCATGATAAACCGTAACAGTTTAAGCACCGCTTAACTAAGGCCGTAGATAGCGCTACATATCACTGAATAAAATTGCTAAGAGAGTCCTCACAAATGAATTAAGTCACCTTCCTATCAGATATATATAAAAAGCTAACATGAATATATCATATTATAATTATAAGATATGTCAACTCACCCCGAAAAAATGACAAGAACATAGGCAAATACATTCTAGTTCTGCTGTGCTAACTCTGCCTGAGTCTCATATGGTCATCTACGGGCCAGGAAATAATCACGAGTGTCTTAGTCTATTAAACCGTTCTACTCTTATAGTTTACAAATAAACGCCTGGCATGGCTTGTTTCTACAGATGTATCGGCGTGCAACGTAATAAGGAGTAGACAGAGGTTTCTCTTAGAGACTACATCAAAGACAACAGAAATTTCCCCAGATCGGCGATGCATAATATTATGGTCAGGGGCCACAACAAATCTCGCCTGAATCGAAGATCAGAACATGTTTACCGACCGCAGAAGATTGGTCCCTGCTAACAAGCCGCGTCTTCACAGAAACCGTCTTTTCGCTCGTTCAAACACTTTAAGCGTAACAGACGTTCTTCTGATCAGGCAAACGCCAGGTGCAGTTTAGATAACATTACGTTATATGACCGTCTGCTGGTCCAGTGGGGAATTTATTCTGAAGGCCAGCCCGAACGTAAACAACTTCGGGTGGGGTTTGAGAAGGTGAAAAATGAAATAAAAGAAGAATACAAATGGCTAGGAAAACAGAACATTTAAAGGACAAATTGGTAAAATAGATTATCTGTCTACGTGACAATAAACATATGAATGTTTTATATTTAACTGTTTTTTCAGTTTGTAAATCTATTTGCTTTGACTTGGAAGACGCAACTTTCTGTTTCGTTTGGTTATAACGGCCATCTTCACTGCACACGGACATCTTCTTCAGTGTTCCGATCTGTTCCCTTAGATCACACAAGGTGGATCTCAGCATAGTGCACGAACTACGCAGCACCGCCAAAGGATCCCAATATGTGTATATAGAAATCAGGCATTTTATAAAAGTGTTTATGTGGTCGGTAGGTTTCCTAATTTTTAAAATTTGTCTTGGCAGTAGCCATATGGTCTACTTTTTACGACTTTCAACTGTCAAGGTATTTTTAACGTGCGCAACTTGCACATGGTACCTCCTTATTTTCGCCCTAATCCGAGAAGGCTAAACATTCAACATCACTAACCAGTAGATGAGGGAGGAGTGTGTCATCATTAGGAATAACTATTTATGAAAAAAAAAAATTCCATCAAATATATTCCCTGTACTGAGAGTGAACCCTGGACCTTTAGAATGAGATACGGATGACATACCTATTGCCACTCCGTTACCCTCTGATATTTTACAAAGCTAGAACTAGTTACAATAAAATGTTTGAAAGTTAACATAACATTTCCTGACGATATGTAGGTCTATCAATATTTGATAATGTCCACATATTATTGTGCTGTACTCGCCTATAATTAATTAATACAATGAAAACAATACAGACGGGAAAGAGCAGCCAGAAAATTCTAAGAAATGTGACGTCACACAAAATATACGAGTCACACTCGCTTCTTTCATAAATTAGATTTCTAATTTTATTCCCAATATGTTTCTTTTCTTTTTTCTTTGATCCTTAGCCGCCGACCGTCAAAGCAGTCAGTAAACATCACGCCTGGTGGCGTCTTGTAGTTCAGAAATAAACTGCTTCCACTTTGTTCAGTCGGCGGCTGTCCTTCCTACAGTGTCCCAACAGAATCCGGAAGTCTGCCCCGCATCAAAGTTGTTTTCATGTGTTGCTGTTTCCGTAACGCTTCACATTTTTTACATACAACAGGGGTGTCGGCCCTGTGCTTTAAACCCACAACCTGGATGATCAGTGAACCAGCTTTTGTCTGACCCCTACCCACGCAGACCTGTCCAGCTGGATTGAACCTACCAGGTGTAAAACTCCCGCTGGAAAAGCTCTGGTGGTTATCTGGATACGAAAGCTGCCATACTGCTGCGAGGTACAGGTACCATTGATGGAGTTACATTTTATCCGCAATAGTTCACTTTTATCTGCAATTGTGAATAACTCCCTTGTGGACGGCATATATGAATATTATTATCTCAGCTGAAATATCTGATAATTTATCGGATAATAACAACTGGTTTAAATTGTTCTTAATTACATTTTTTCCTAAATAATATAATACGCAATTTTAAAAAAAGTGCAGACAAAATTAACTGTACTGTGTAGAATTCGATTTTAAAAAGAAAAGTAACAAATTATCCTCTTCGGGACAATAGTCTGATGAGATCAAAGGTACACATTTTTAGCACGTTGAACCAACCGGTGTAAACATGTACAATCTGTGTGTGTGTGTGTGTGTGTGTGTGCGTACATGCGTGTGTGTGCTGATGGAAAGTATAAAATAAAAATGCATTTAGTAGGGTGTGGCAACATTTGAACTCTGCCTCGTGCTGGGACGAAGCACATGAATGGGAAAGTTTAATTAATTAATCACTATATGCTTGAACGATTATTTGCTTGCCCTAATTAACGCACAGCTAACGATTTTACCTACGAACTGGCTCTTCTGTACACAAATGTATTGAGATGAGAGACATCATGCAAATATTTAATGAGAAATCACAGCTTGTGGATGTGAAAATACACTGGGAGAAAACAAAGATAATAAGAATATATACAGGAAACGATAACACTATTGCACATAAATGTGGTGGGTTTAGATGTTATGAATTTTGTTGTTATATTTATCTTGTAACTGAATGAGGTCAAGCTGTGAAGGCCCCTGAGTGTAACACTTTATAGGGTGAGTCCTCAGGGAACCTTGCTTCTACCACCCTAAGATCTCACTCAGACTTATTTTTGACTAGTATGTATGATGACTACGTCTAATGTCTAGGGGAATGGAAGTGTGGTGTGATGGTAACAAAATACACAAAACACTCACAAATATTAAATCTACGATCAATTCAACTAACACCGTGTTTTAAAGTTTGGTATTGAACAATTTTTTTACAATTTTATTTTGTCCTGAACCTAGTATTCTTCTGGTCAGGATTATCAAAATAAAATGAAATCAATTTATATATAGATATATAGGCAATTCAGTTAAACAAACGGAACAATCTGTCCAAACACATATTTTAAAATCCAATAAGGGTGTCAATAAATCTATACTATTATTGATCAGCTAGCACTGGATGGCGGGTCGGGATTGTGTAATCACTCCCAGGTCTTTATTTTACAAATTTTATTTTCACTTTATTGGGTGGAAATGGTATGTTTTTATTTCAGTTAGGGTACAATAGTTTTCACTGATGAATTGTCGTGTGCCAGATCATATACTTATCTGGCACGTGTAGTAGATGTCAGTGTTTCTCCGGCCAATGGCCACTGCTGTACTTGTCCAAAAGTAATAGGGTAGACAGCGTGTACCACTATCACTACTGGAATACAAAGTCTTATCTCAGAAATCTGGCACCGGACTTATTCCAGACAAAACCCTGTAACATGAAAATTATGTTTCCATCTTAACACAGTATTTAGTATACCGTTTCAACAAATTATAATACATGCAAAATAAAAGAACAGGGTCAGATTTTTCTGACCAGCCCAGCTCATCCACATACATTGATGTAACAAAGTGTACCAGTTTTACATTCCTCTCCTCTAATGGCTGCAACACCTCAGCAATATTATCCTTAATCTTGTTTCATACAACGAGGTGGGTGGTATGTTTCCACCTGACCACCTAAGAAATCATTTGGGTTATACATATCTGGTAGTATAATGGTTCAACCTCTAGGCCCTGCAGAAGTTTGCTAGGGACCTTACAGTCGTAATAATTTTTAAATGGCAGTATCTCACACTCACATTTTTTAAATAAAAATATTAATAATTTCTGTCTTACCACAGATTCAATGAATACACCCAGGTACGATGAATTAGCACAAATTCAGACGGGCCACTGGCTGGACTATGACTCCTTTATTTATTTAATATATATAGTAAGGCAAGTCACACTTCACAGCATATCTATCGTCCTGTTCAAGGGACAGTATTAATTCAAATGGCATCGAGCCTTCAAATTTTTTTCCTATTATCAATTTATCTGGCCATTAGAAACTTTCGACTACCAAATTTTAAATTTCAAATGGAAAACCCCCACTGCAAATACAATGTGTCTTTTTCTGTACGTTGGTTAGTCCCCTTTAGGCTTTACTCTGCAAAAATATATTAAGTTTTGGCCACAAAATAATATCTCTCCCTCTTTCAAACTCCCCCCAATCAGATTACATGTACCCTCTTCTGCCTCATTTCAACAACGCGTTAAAAAAAAATGTCATAGATAGCGAATGCAAACATGAGGGTCTGTTCGTCAGTCCGTATGTGAACATCTAGTATTATGTCCATATCTCTAGTATTATCTGGAGGATTTTATATATTAAAACAGATTATTTCTCAAGAGACGATATTCTATTAAACTAACTAAGTTTTATAGCCCTATTCCTGGTAATAGTGATTTCCATATATTTTCCATATTATTTGTCAATTTCTACTTTTTTATAAATACTCCATCTTTTCCCCCTATCGCTCGTTGTTCAAACTAAAACTACTAGTCTGTTACGTCATACAATGTACTACTTGGCAGGCATTGCGCTGTCTGTGTGTTTGTACATTTCCCACGATGTGACTATAGTAAGCGACATGCCTGTGGCGTTTCCGCCGTTTTATTCAAATCTGCCAAACAATACTACGCGCGTTCGCTGACAATTTGTGTTGTTTCAAACCAACAAGTGACAATGGTAACATTATTCTGTCTCTCCTCTCTCTCGCCTTCGTGTCGCTCCTTCCGTCTAGAACGAAAATTACGCCAATATTTTGCTTCAAACATGTTATATGGAAAAAGAATTACGCCCGATTTGTTTCAAACATGTTCTATTTTATTTTACCCTACGGTACTGTCTGCTAAAATCAACACGATTTCTGGCGTGAGCGAAGAAGAAACCTCACAACTCCACTATTTTTATTTCTACATTATTTTATCGTTATAAACAAATGGTATTATTACTATTGGATCGGTGTATCAATGTATATCATCACACATCTCCCCACTTAAGAACATGCAATGATGCAAGTTCATAATCAGTGATACACACAGATCAAATTTGCTCCTGCCTTGTGAATACTCTTATTTTCGTCAACAGGATGCCTACTCAAGAAATCTGCACCCACATTTTGTGAACCAGGAATGTATTCAATATTAAATGAAAAAGGCTGTATGAGCAACGACCATCGTAATAAACGCGCGTTTTTATGCTTGGCCTGTGACAGAAATACGAGGGGCTGATGATCCGTTTGGACCACGAAAGGTCTACCATAGAGGTAGATCTGGAACTTTCGTATAGCCCAGATCAAAGCTAAACATTCTTTTTCGCTTGTTGAATAGTTTTCTTCCGCTTTGTTCAACTTGCGGCTAGCATACGCGACTGGGTTCAGTTTCCCCATCTGGTGAAGAGGACCTTTGTAATAAAGTCCCCCCCAGGCCCACAATGCTAGCATCCGTCCTTACCACGAATTCCTGAGTCAAATCAGGCAATTTTAAAACAAGCTTGCTAGTGAGTTTTTCCTTTAACTCTTGGTATGCCAATTCACACTGTGCCGACCAAACAATTCTATCAGGTTTGCCCTTGCGAGTTAAATCCGTCAGAGGAGCACATATAGAGTTAAAATTGTTTATGTACTTTTGATAAAATCCACACAACGACACAAAAGATCGCACATCTGTATTTGTCTGTGGCATCGGTGCTCTCTGCAATTTCTCAAGGTTCTTGGGGTTAGGGGTCAAACTACCCTGATATACCGTATGTCCCAGGAATTCCAACTCTTTGCATCCAATACAACATTTTGTTGGTCTAGCAGTCAAGTTAGCCTCTCTGAGTCTATCAAACAGCATAGTCAAAGAGTTAACGTGTTCCTCAAATGTTTCAGTAGCGATGAGAATATCATCCATGAAATTTGTGATACATGGATTATTCAGTGGATCCAACAATTTTCGCATCATCCTAGAAAACACAATCGGAGCATTTTTCAACCCAAACGGCAACATGTTGAACTCATAATGTCCTTCCGAGGTGCTAAAAGCTAAATAAGGTCGAACCTCAGGCTTTACTGGAATTTGATAATAGCCTTTGCTAAGATCCACCTTAGAAAAATATTTTGCCCTGTTCAGCCTGGCAAATAGTTTAGTTATATCCGGTAATGGATCCACCTGATTTTCTGTGACAGCATTCAGTTTCCTGTAATCTATGCACAGTCTATGTTCCCCAGAGGGTTTCCTCAACAAAACCACACTAGAGCTATATGGAGATTCACTGTGTGAAATAATCCCTTCCTTCAACAGATAATCGATCTCCTCTTTCAAAGCTTTTTTATAGCGAAAGGAATAGAATAGGCTCTCATACAGATGGGTGTTGGGTGTATTAACTTCATATCGTATTCCAACAAATTGGTGTGCCCCGGCTTATCCGTTAACCCGCCTGTATGTTCAAGTAGAACCTGTTGAACCCGCTCCCTCGGCCTTTTAGTCAGGTGCTTACTGACTTTCACCTGTGCCGGTGTTTCACAAGGTTTTAGGGGGTACTCGTGGGAGGTGAATGGTTCCTTTTTCATCTCCGTTGCAATAGCGAAGGTCAGTAAGGGGGTACTGTAACATTCACGAATGGTATGTGTATTTGATACCACCAGTGTTGCATTCCCCACACTGGCCACCAGTGTAACATTCAAACCGCGAACGGGTCGTGTTATAATGATGGGTGTTGTAGGTAGGTGAAGACTGGGCGTATGATGGAAAACAAAGGTCAACTCGACCGACGCAGGGTTGTGAATCCATGGAGTGAGAGTGCAAGGAACGCGAATGATGGAATGTTCTGTAGAGTTGACCAGTGGACTGCACACACACTCACTCAGCTGGAAGTCAACGACATAGACGACTGTGGACTTTTTCTATGGTTTAATGAGGACGCACATTCGGACATCACGATTACAGTGACAGTACAAGTTGGCAAAATATCATCATATATTTGGCAAATGGGTGGTAACATCAGCTGTACATTCATGTAGCATATAAATACAATGGAGCGGTAGTAAGAAAGCACTCAATGTTCTGGTAGTCTATCGTCCCATGCTCCAACTGACTAATCGCGTCAGTAAAGGTAAATATATAAACATCAACAATGGTTCATTGTCCGAACCTTCTTCTGGCTAAGTTTCACAAGCCATGAATTTATCAAAACTTTATAGCAATAATGTTAAACCACAGTAGTGGGTGTTCATAATATCTATAGATCTCTGTCCATCATCAGATAATAAGACCTTGTCTGTTCTCCGACGATGATCCGTTCACAATGACGGGAATTCAAAATGGCTTTCCTCCATGAGCTTCGCTCACCCAGGAATGATAAATGATAAGCAGAATTAATTCATTATTCGTACATAAATGTTCTCGTTGGGCTTCCTTACACCTCTGTTATCAATAAGGCTGATTCATCAAATAATCTAGTGTTGCCAGATAACATGTCATCTTCATCTGCATTCAACAATTCTAGATGTGCGATAACACGTCTGCCATCAAGGCTTAGCAAACAAAGTTCAGCGAAAAGGGTTTGTTTTACCTTGCTTTAGGAATAAACACAATAGCGAATAACGCTAACAAAGAACATTAGGAGGATCTCTGATAAAACAGTCATACAGAGACATCATCTCCTTCCTAGAATAATTCACAGAGATCTATCTTCAAAGTTCTAAACGACTAGCCCATAGCAGCGACGACATGACAGCCTTCTTGTCGACACCCCAATCGACGCATGCGCAGAAAAACCCCTCACCTCAGTGTACAGCCTAAAGAATATAGTCCGACCTAGACATGAAAAGATATAAAGATAAAAGACTAAATCGCCTTAAATAGACAAGGAATAAACATAGACTCGGACCATAAACATTCCTGCATAAACCTAAGCAAGAACAATCTGTTTCTGGTCCAACAAGGAACAGACCAACGAAATCTAGATTCATACGCCAAGTTCGATATACAGGAGAGATAACCCATATAGCAAAAGTATCAATCCAACATGAGTGATATAGCTTTGACCAGGAAAGCATTTTGATTTTAAAAATAAATACTTTCCCTCAGACAAATAAATATTATAATAACTACATACATTGCCACCAGTAATCTGTTGGTAACAGGTACTTTCCTGGATTTGTCTGTCCAGATCTTTCGTTAGAAGGTTCACATGATATATTTTCTCTTTCCCCTTCTTGTCGATTTTATAATTTGTTCTAGACACCTTCTCTAGAACTGTATATTGACCTTGCCATCCCATTTGCAATTTGTTGCTGCTGCCGGGTAGTAGAAGAAGCACCTTCTCTCCCACAGTTAATTCTCTATCCTTCGCTTTCTTATTAAAATATGCAGCATGTTTTTTCCTGGCTTGTCTCAAATTTTCATTAGCAAGTTTCCAGCCAGTTTTAAGACGCGTGGTCAGCTCGTTCACATATTGATATGATGAGGTAACAGTCTCTTCTGCCTTCTCATCTGTCCACGTCCTTAACAATGTTACTTATGGACCTTTAATTTGCCAACCAAATTTTCATAGTACAGGTAATTCCTGTTATTGGAAGCCTTATGGTGAGGACGTTTCTTCCTTTTATCATCACTCACAAATCGTCCACTACCAATTCTTTTCCTGGGTCTTTCTCCCCACTTTAATTTCATTGTAAGAGATCTTCTCTCTCATTTTTCTTCCTCCAGTTCACATAATTCCGACCGAGGGATTGTCGGCTTATTCTGGGGTAAAACCGCTTTTTGTACTCGACGCATAGTGGCCATTCTAAATAATTCAATTGAAGACTGTGTGTGAAAAGGGGGTTCTAATTCCACTCTGTCTACTTTAGCATAGTTAATTTTATTTCAATTTTCAGGCCTAAGTTTGCGCCGTGGTGTTTCTAGGTCCTGATTATTATTTTCCCCACTTGTGGGTGTTCCCTCATGAAATATGTCGCAGGCTTCTACAAAAGTTTCAATGTCTATCTTTACATCTGACCAATAATATTTTTGAGAAACCTTTTGGTTGATGGTACCTACTTTCTCATGGTCCGTATCTTTTCCAACATGTAAACTCCTTATTACGTCTGCCCTATACATCTTGGAAAGTAATAGCTGTCCGTGACAAGTGGATCCAGTTCCGGCCTTCCTATATAACAATTTCTTCTTCATATAAAATTCTCCCTTATTGGGAGGGGTATGACATTTCGGGAGTTTCTTATAACACGGCTTGAGTGACCTATCCTCCGCCTGTGCCTTCCTCATCCCCTCTGAATGAGTATTTATAGGATTATCCTCCTCCTTCTTAGACTGTGATCTGGTCTGCACGGTTGCCATAATCACAGGTCTCTTGGGATTCCCCAAGAAGACATATCTACACCCCAATATCAGAGGGTAGATTGGTTCATCTATCACTGCTGCTCTGATTACTCCTTCCAAATAGCGAGTTTTCACAGTTATCCTTGCGATGGGAAGTGTCATGAGTGGTATGTCCTTAGTCGCCCCTTGTATCTCCACTGTTTCTGTGGTATACTGATCTGGGTTCACTAGGTGCGAACTCACGACAGAATCAAAATCTAAACCTGTATTATAAAGGCACCTGATGGTGACCCCATTACATACAGCATCCTCACAAACTGAGGGGTGATAAGGTTCCTGCTGTCCCGTAGGTTTAACCTTTAATCCCTGGTTCCCCATTTTCATTGCAGCAAAGTTAGAAGGTTTCCTATTACAGACTTTGGTGTCATGAGTGTCCCTCTTACACCATTTACACCACTTCTTTCCTTGGATAAACGGTTTTCTTTCAATTTTTTTTGGTCATTGAACTGTGGGTTTCTATCTCGATAATCATTTCGTGGCCTATCAAAGTTGGGCTTACCTTTGTTACCCTGGTCTTTGTTATCAAATTTATTAGAGATTTGTGGGGCCTTATAGTTATCTGCATGCATCTTTTTAGCGCCAGCTACCTCTGCCTGGGCCGCCTGATACCTCTCAGCGACATTAAGTACCTCACCCAACCTCTCTGCCCCTTGTTCCATGAGAAACTTTCTCAGGTCTGGAGCCATGGACTCTCTTAATTGCTCTATCATGATCATCTCTTTAAGATCTTTATTCTTCCCCAGAGCAGTCCATTTCTCCAAATAAGCGTCCAATCTGGCAGAGAATTTGTGGTATGTCTCCCCAGACAAAAGCTTGGCATTTCTAAACTTCTTCCTATAAAATTCTCCATTCTTCTCATATCTTAACAACAAAGCCTGCTTTAGCTTGTCATAATTGTCGTGGTCCTCTTTACTCATCTTTGCAAACACTTCATAAGATGTTCCCCTAAGACCCTGGGATAACCTCAGACTCCATCTCTCTTTTTCCAACCCATAAGTAGTAACTAATACCTCAAACCTGCTTAAAAATGATTCGATGTCATTCTCCCTCTCAACAAAATGATCTAAATGGAACCCCATGGCGGAGGTGGAGGCTCCCTGACTAGCAGTGGCATCGGAGGTAGACGGGCTGTTACCACCTTCATTAGCATGGCCTTGTAAGTCCAACTCCCTTAGTCGTAACTCGTGCTCTCTTTGTAATCTCTTCTCCTCCTTTTCCGCTTCCATCTTTCTTTCTTCAAATTGGAGCCGTTTAATTTCAGCCTCCCTATCCGCCTCCAATGCCCTAGCTTCTTTGTCAGCCTCAATTTGTAACCTTTTAATTTCTTTATCTACTTCTAATTTTCTTTCTTCAGCCAACCTCTTTTCTTCTCGTTCAATAAATTTATCAACCTGTGAGGTTACATACTGGACCAGCTCTGGCCCATCCATATTCATCTCTTTTGCAGCCAGCACAGCAGCAGATCTAAATTTGGCCAAGTCTGCAATCCTGTCTTAATCAACTTTAATAATGTTCTAAGACAAATTTAAAACTCTAATCAACAAAGTACCAACTCTACTTAATTAATTAACTACTGGCCGTGACAATTCATCAAATATTAATCTCCACCATAAAGTACTCTTATATTTCTTATTGGGTATCTTTAATTTTTAGGGACAATAGTAATACAATATTAAATTTTATATAGATGATAAGTTTAAATACCGGACGAGCCCCCAATGTATGTAGTGGGTTTAGATGTTATGAATTTTGTTGTTATATTTATCTTTTAACTGAATGAGGTCAAGCTGTGAAGGCCCTTCTTCTTCTTCCGTCCTTAGCCACCGACCGTCAAAGCAGTCAGTGGCCATTACGCCTAGTGGCGTCTTAGGGCAACAGCAGATAGGTTTTCTTTAACACTGTTTCCCATCACGCCTATTGGCGTCTTTAGGGCAACGGCAAATCAATCCATTTGCTGTTGTTTCCGTAATCGAAGTGACTGGCAAACGGGTGATCAGCCCGTTGGTATGAAGGCCCCTGAGATGGCCTAAATTTGGCTAAGTCTGCCATTCTTTCTTAATCAACTTTAATAATGTTCTAAGACAAATTTAAAACTCTAATCAACAAAGTACCAACTCTACTTAATTAATTAACTACTGGCCGTGACAATTCATCAAATATTAATCGCCACCATAAAGTACTCTTAAATTTCTTATTGGGTATCTTTAATTTTTACGGACAATAGTAATACAATATTGAATTTTATATAGATGATAAGTTTAAATACCGGACGAGCCCCCAATGTAAGTGGTGGGTTTAGATGTTATGAATTTTGTTGTTATATTTATCTTTTAACTGAATGAGGTCAAGCTGTGAAGGCCCCTGAGCGTAACACTTTATAGGGTGAGTCCTCAGGGAACCTTGCTTCTACCACCCTAAGAACTCACTCAGACTTATTTTTGACTAGTATGTATGATGACTACGTCTAATGTCTAGGGGAATAGAAGTGTGGTGTGATGGTAACGAAATACACAAAACACTCACAAATATTAAATCTATGATCAACTCAACTAACACCGTGTTTTAAAGTTTGGTATTGAACAATTTTTTTACAATTTTATTTTGTCCTGAACCTAGTATTCTTCTGGTCAGGACTATCAAAATCAAATGAAATCAATTTATATACACATATACAGGCAATTCAATTAAACAAACGGGACAATCTGTCCAAACACATATTTTAAAATCCAATAAGGGTGTCAATAAATCTACACTATTACTGATGAGCTAGCACTGGATGGCGGGTCGGAATTGTGTATTCACTTCCATGTCTTTATTTTTCAAATTTTATTTTCACCTTATTGCGTGGAAATGGTATGTATTTATTTCACTTGGGGTACAATAGTTTTCACTGATGAATTGTCGTGTGCCAGATCATATACTTATCTGGCACGTGTAGTAGATGTCAGTGTCTCTCCGGCCAACGGCCACTGTTGTACTTGTCCAAAAGTAATAGGGAAGACAGCGTGTACCACTATCACTACTGGAATACAAAGTCTTCACTCAGAAATCTATTGCGGATTAGTGCCAGACAAAACCCTGTAACATGAAAATTATGTTTCCATCTTAACACAGTATTTAGTATACCATTTCCAAAAATTATAATACATGCAAAATAAAAGAACAGGGTCAGATTTATCTGACCAACCTAGCTCATCCACATACATTGATATAACAAAGTGTACCAGTTTTACATTCCTCTCCTCTAATGGCTGCAACACCTCAGCAATATTATCCTTAATTTTTTTTGTACAATAAGGTGGGTGATATGTTTCCACCTGACCACCTAAGAAAACATTTGGGTTATACATATCTGGTAGTATGTTACATGATGGATCAACCTATAGGCCCTGCAGAAGTTTGCTAGGGACCTATGTACTTACAGTCGTAATAATTTTAAAATGGCAGTATCTCACACTCACATTTTTTAAATAAAAATATTTGTAATTTCTGTCTTACCACAGATTCAATGAATACACACAGGTACAATGAATTAGCACAAATTCAGACGTGCCACTGGCTGGAGTATGACTCCTTTATTTATTTAATATATATAGTAACGGCAAGTCACACTTCACAGCATACCTATCGTCTTGTTCAACGGACAGTATTAATTCAAATGGCGTCGAGCCTTCAATTTTTTTTCCTATTATCAATTTATCTGGCCAATAGAAACTGGCGACTACCAACTTTTAAATTTCAAATGGAAAAACCCCACTGCAAATACAATGTGTATTTTTCTGTACGTTGGTTAGTCACCTTTAGGCTTTACTCTGCAAAAATATATTTAGTTTTAACCACAAAATAATATCTCACCCTCTTTCAAACTCCCCCCAATCAGATTACATGTACCCTCTTCTGCCTCATTTCAACAACGCGTTCAAAAAAAATGTCATAGATAGCGAATGCAAACATGAGGGTCTGTTCGTCAGTCCGTATGTCCATATCTCTAGTATTATCTGGAGGATTTTATATATTAAAACAGATTATTTCTCAGGAGACGATATTCTATTAAACTAACTAAGATTTATGGCCCTATTCCTGGTAATAGTGATTTCCATATATTTTCCATATTATTTGTCAATTTCTACTTTTTTATAAATACTCCATCTTTTCCCCCTATCGCTCGTTGTTAAAACTAAAACTGCTAGATTTTTACGTCATACAATGTACTACTTGGCAGACAGTGCGCTGTCTGTGTGTTTGTACATTTCCCACGATGTGACTATAGTAAACGACATGCCTGTGGCGTTTCCGCCGTTTTATTCAAATCTGCCAAACAATACTACGCGCGTTCGCTGACAATTTATGTTGTTTCAAACCAACACGTAACAATGGTAACATTATTCTGTCTCTCCTCTCTCTCGCCTTCGTGTCGCTCCTTCCGTCTAGAACGAAAATTACGCCGAGATTTTGCTTCAAACATGTTATATGGAAAAAGTATTATGCCCGATTTGTATCAAACATGTTCTATTTTATTTTACCCTACGTCACTGTGTGCTAAAATCAACACGATTTCTGGCGTGGGCGAAGAAGAAACCTCACAACTCCACTATTTTTATTTCTACATTATTTTATCGTTATAAACAAATGGTATTATTACTATTGGATCGGTGTATCAATGTATATTATCACAATAAACAAACACCACTGTAAAATGTTGACTTAAATATACATTAGAAGCATTATAGACGGTTTAAGGAACAGAAGTATGATACACCGTGAGGAAAAGAAATCCATGACCTTTAAATATTTTTAGAATCTAATCCGACAATGACCCTATTATTATGAAACTTGGTGACAATTATGATAACAATATCCCTTTTCGAATTTCGAGTCTCAAATTTCGAATTTCAAATTTCGCGCAACGACTTTTACGCCTTGCAGGTGGCGCTACATACAACTGTAATTCCTCTGCTGCAAAATTGCGTTCTCTGAAAAAGAAAAAAAACGGCTATCAATTTTCTTCGACAAAACAAAAATTATGGTGCGAAACGACTTCTTAAGGAGTTTCCAAACAAAGGATGGACTTTAGGCGGACTGACATATCTTTTGCAAAAGATAGACCCAACCGGCACTGTTGAACGTCGTAAAGGCACTGGCCAAACACGCACTGCGCTCACCGATGACAACATCAATACTGTTAACGAGATTGTGCAAAGTCAAGAAGGACGTCCTCAACCACATCTTTCCCAGCGTCAAATTGCTCGTCAAATAGGCGCTTCTCAAAGATCCGTGGGCAGAATCATCAAAAAGGAACTTCAGTTAAAATGTTTGAAGAAACATCGGACGACAGAGTTGACTGAACGCAACAAAGAGTCACGGCTTTCCCGGTGCCAACATCTTTTGCGTCGCTTTCCAGAGTATAAACTGAGTTTCATATTTTTCACGGATGAAACATTTGTTACTGTTGCTCGGCCCAACAATAGTCAGAACGATCGGGTGTATGCACCGGTTGTCACCAGAAAAAGAAACATATCTGCTAATCGGTTGCTACGAGCAAAACCAACGTTCAGCAAATCATTAATGGTTTATGTTGGTGTCTCATCACTGGGCCGCACTGGAAATCATTTTGTTCAACCTAGTATCAAGATAGATGGCGATTACTACCGCAACAACCTGTTGATGAAGTGCCTTCTTCCTGACATGAGAGAAATGTCAGAATTCGTCATCTTCCAGCGCGCCGCCTGCTCACCGTGCTAGGGATACAGTTGCGCTGCTTACTCAGGAGACACTTGAATTCATCGAACCGTATTTTGGCCACTAAATAGTCCAGATCTTAACATCCGTTGACTATGGGATTTGGAGTGTTTTGCAAGAGAATGTCTGCCGAAAGAAAACTGGCAACGTGGATGAGCTAAGAGAACGGATAAAGCAGGGATAGGATGAGCTAGAATAGCGCACAATTGATGCGTCAGTGAGAAAGTGGCGCACCCGAATTCGCGCATGTGTTGCAGTTGGTGGCGGACATTCTGAGCACTAAATGAAATAAGCAAAAATAATCGGGTCATTTTCGGCCGAATTTTTCAAAATATTTAAAAGTCATGGATTTCTTTGCCTCACGGTGTAGACAGTTGGAGAAACAAAAGCGTTATAGACAGTTGGAGGAACAAAAGCATTATAGACAGTTGGAGGAAACGTTAATGATTTCAAAATAAGAATACAGAAGACTAGAGGAGCTTTCATTGCACTAGGAAATAAATTCGACATCAAAAGAAGTCAAGTCCAAGATAATAATCAGAATCTTTCGACCAAGACTGATGATGACTTGCTGGTAGTCCATCCAGCTCTCATCTGACTTACTCCACTCTTCTCCTTTGAATATATTTTGAAATGTGGTCGCCTGTCTAATAGTCGCCTCTGCCTGAGCCAGCCATGACATCCCCCCTTTATTCTTGCTCTCAAGACAAGTTTTTTAAGTAGACAAGTTAGTATATAATTCTATTGGATATATACATATATTTCATTGTGGATATATAAATGTTCCTCTTGGATAATCAACCATCATTCTGAAATTTGCAGTGTTTGCCTAATGACACTAATAAACTAATTGAACTTTTTCTACAATTGCTGTGTTAAATTTGGATCATTTGAAAACCATTATGCGAGAGTGGTTATCACTAAATCTAAAGGGAAGAATGAATCTGGGTTGAAATAATGAGCAAAAGTCAAAAATCTCCATCTCAGGCGGAAAGCCTGTAGCACTTGAATAACAACAACATCAAAATGATTAACTCCGATTGAAAAAAAAAACCAATATAACTACTTGCACATTTAACTGACTCGGGCACATATACATTACATTGGCGCCGTGACCTGCCCTTTTCTTTAGTGAAAGCAGACAGGAATAATCACTATAATTGATCCAAGTCAAGAACAACAGCAGCAACTACAGCAGCAACAACAACAAACGTTGTATACACAACAGCAACAACAGCAACAACAACAGGCGTTATATTCACAGCAGCTACAACAGCAACAGGAAATGCAACAGGCAAGCGTCCATCCTGCTAACATAGCCTTACCTGTAGAGGCCGAACCCACAATGACCGCGTTGCAACGGATAACAGACACGCTATCCAATGTAGATCACTATAATAAGTATAACCAAATTCGCTCGGTTATAACCCCATTCACGGGCGATTCTAACACATTTCGGAGATGGCTAATGAACAGACACAGATATGTGAGCAACAATACATATTGCCGGAGAGAACCAGAGATCAACAATACATATTACCGGAGAGAACCAGAGATCAACAGTACATATTGCCGGAAAGAATCATAGAGCAACAATACATATTGCCGGAGAGAATAAGAAAGCACACCACATAACTACAATAGAAAATCCCAGATCAAGTATCGAGACAACAGCAACAAAACGGGTCGCATAGCCACTGTCGACAGCCACTGGAACAGTCTCAATAAAAGAGATTGTCGAAGGATCGCCATGTCCAAAGAAGCCTTTACTAGGATGAGCAAAGTAATGAAAAACAGAGACATCACCATAAGCACAAAAATTCACTTACTAAGGGACTACGTGTCGTCCGTTCTTTTATATGGATGCGGATGTTAAACAATGAATAAGCAAATGGTGAAAAACTGGAGGCAGCGGAAATGTGGTTTTTGAGAAGGATACTGAGAATACCGTGAACAAAGAAGAAAGCAAATGCCGAGGTATAGACAGCTGCGGGTGTTTATAGATCGCTCATCAAAACCATCAGGAAAAGACAAATGAAATTTATTGGACATATTAACAAAAGGGTATGAGTAGAGGAATTAGTCTTATGTGGGACAATACCAGGCAGGAGAGAAAGAGGAAGGCAGAGAAAGATATAGGTGGAAAGCTGAAACAACTGGGCAACAAACAACAGCATGGGCAACAACAACCTCATTAGACTATCAAAAGACACAGAAGATTGGAGGGTCATGATCGCCAATGTCTGTTCCAGACCAGGCACCTGAAGAAGAAGAAGAAGATTAATAAAATATTAAGAAAAAAGACTACATGACATAAAAATACCAAGGAAACTAAGTAACGACTTGTAGTTTTTTTTCTGATATACTTTTACATTTTAATCAGATATTATAAATACATATTGAAAATGTATTATTACATTTGTTATTTGTGTACACATTTAACTGTTTCCCTTTATCAATAGTGACACGTACACATATTTGTTTATGTTTATTTATTTTGTAGGTGACCAGTGGCTGTCACTTGTCAACTAGGACGTAATATTTGTATGTAACCAGTGCCTGTCTCTTGTCACTTCGGAAGGAAAATAATTTGTGTCTGTGACCAATGTCTGTTTCTTGTCAACTCGGACGTAAAATTGTGTCTGTCAGTAGTGAATGTGTCTTGTCAACTAAGACGTAAAATGTGTAAGTAACCAATGTCTGTCTTTTGTCACTTTGGACGGAACATACATAGTGTCTGTGACCAGTGTTTGTTTGTTGTCAACTCGGAAGGAAATATAGTTTCTATCAGTAGTGTCTGTGTCTTGTCTGCAAGGACGGAACATTTGCATGTGACCAGGGTCAGTATTTTGTCAGCTTCGACGGAACATTTTGTCTGTAAACAGTGTCTGTGTCTTGTCAGCTATGACGCACGATTTTGAATGTAAAATCTTTAGTTACTACTGTGGGACATACATTGTCATATACAATTAGATATTGAACATATTTATAATTATTGAGATATATTTATCACGAGTATAAGTTACACAATTTTTGGGGGGAAAAGAAACATAGCAGATGGTATACTAGAAACAAACTCAAACACAACCAGCTGGCTTTATAATTATTTAATGTGTAGAAAAATTTCACTTGACATAATAATCAAGTTTTAAATCATGGTATTTATTTTACTTATTTATTTGTGGCTCCTTGTTTTACAGATACTTCCCTAATAAAATACTAAATGAACAAAAACAAACCTGTGAATAAAAAGTAAATTGTTGTGGTGGCGAATTTGAGGAGAAGGACAGATTGGATGAAATGAGAGAATAAAAGATAATATTAATCTTTATGTTAGTCCACTAGTTTGAAGAAGCTGCCTCTCCTCGGGAAATAGTCTACTAGAAATCCCTAATGTAAAGACGATTCTGGCAGCTAAACAGGATGTTTTCTGGACAATAAAGTCTTTCTCAGGAATCCAACAAATGGACTATGTAAAGCACACAAGATTGAAACAGAAGATTTGGTGTCCAGCCATATTAACTAAAATATGCTTCACTAGAAGGTAGTTTAATTATGGCTCAGCCCCCAGGGTGTAGATTTATGTTTAAAACGAAATACAGCCCAAATAAAGATAACAAGACAAATAGCAACAGACTCTGTTAAGTTAAATTTACAAAAAAATATAGATTCTCACAACTCTTAAAGATTTACAATGAACAAAATTGTGTAGTTTCTTATGTTTAGAAAAAAAAACTATGATCATCATATGGAACAGGAGATCTTTTCTATGGTAGTTTTGCTGGTAGGAGTTATACTCATCTCCTTAAGGACTGTAGTAGCTGCGGAGATGATTGGTGTTCGGACTCTCTTGCGTTGGTCTGCCCCAGCACTTAGGTAGCATAAACAGGCCAATTGATTCAGGGGGTGACAGAGTTTGCTTCTCTGGACTCAGTGCACACCCCAGAGTAAGTCAGACCTGCTGAATACCTCTTCTGCTAAAGGAACTATGAGTTGGAGTCCTCTGGTAAGGGGTGTTTATTAAAGAATGTGTAACAGGTTGAAAGGATATGGTATGTAGGGGTAAACTGGGTTTTAATATGGTCACCTAGTTTATACCCTCAACTCGTAACCTAGTTTTGTACCTTAGACCCGTAACCTGGTTTGTAGGGTAACCTGGTTGGACTGGAGTGAGAAACAATTGAAGTCCCATTAGCGGTATTTAAAAAGCAATCATCTCCAATGTCTAATGGGCGATAAGCGTCCATCAGAAATCAAATTAACACAATCAAAACTAACATTCAGTAACAGTGTGTTATCTATTATCTATGAAATACTTCTACTTAACTGACATTATAGTGTACCTGGAGTTCTCAACCTCTATCTGGATGTCTGCTTATTTACAGCAGTGGTTTTCTACATTTGGGCAGTGAGATTTAACAAACTGTGAGGCTTTGGGGCTGGGGTCTTAAAATGGCTGAGAACCACTGGTTCGCCTTGTGCCCATAGAGCAGTATTTTAACTTTGGGGTCACTGTCATCAATGGATTGAAAACCACAGATTAATAGTTTCCTATGCTGCTCTGAACATGTTGGGGTGTCATTGCTGCCGAGGCTTGAGAATCCCTGATTTACCTTTTTGCCACTTGAGCAGTAAATCATGTTGGGGGTTCCTGGTCTCAAAGGCTTGAGAACCGCGAGCTTGCATTTCGTCAATCGAGTGGTAGCATTCATTAACTGGCTATATAAGTGTATACATTCTTATAGTCCTAGTTACTGTCTGAAATATCATGAATAACTGCTAATAAAATAGTTCTTCAATCACAGAAAATGGTATGCATAGGAGTGCATTAAATACATGTAAGGGGCATTCCATGATGAAAAGCACATTAATGTCCAATATGAGATACAGGGAAAAGAAGTGTGATTGAAGACACACTTATCAAGTTTGTAGTCTTGACAAATAACACTGGAACATTATGACTGCCATAATGACGACGAAAGAGAGTATAGAACTTTGCCTAATAAAAGACACTGAAATAATAAGCTGTAGATAAACATATAATTATTCGTGATATAAAAAATGTTAGATCCACTTACTCGCTCAAGGATTCATTTCGGATTTAGCAAAGGTAACTCCGTTCCGCGGTCCATGAATGCCTCTGCTCTGTTTTGCAGTTAAAGGTAGAATGACTTAAAATTTCCTCCAACAATTTTCCACTCGGATCTCCACTTGACCTCTTGGGTGGCCTCATTGCAAGTTCTACTTTGGTCCCAATGGTTTCAAGTTATCTTCATTTTACTGCCCCGAGTATCCACTGTCCAGGTGTAAGATAGAGTTCATTCCCCTTCCTTGATTTACGCCCATCCAGTTAGTGATACAAAAGGTTCACTTCCGAGGTAGGCTGGAAGTGTAATCTACAGATATGTCAGTCCAGTGACCATGTCAGGATAATTTATAGGCCTGAGCTGCAGGAAATCGCGGGGGTTATCAAGTACTCTTCATTCACTCATAACCCTCCACTCCCAAAGAAGCATAGGCTTTCAACAAACACATGCCTAGTCCTCCTGTCACGTGCCATCATCTCAAGTTCTTTACACGTTCTCCTCATCATTTTTATCTCTGTTTCCAGTTCTCTTCTCTGTTTGCTTCTTGATCTACCTCTGCCTCTCTTGTTCTGGGGGTTCCAGAACAAGGACTGCCTTGTAATGCTATCAACAAGTTTACTCAATGTGTGTCCAATCCATCACCATCGTCTTCTTCGCATCTCTTGTTCCACTGGCGCTTGTCTGGTTCTTGTCATCAGTTCCACGTTGGTAACCTTGTCATACCATTTTGATTCTTCTATTCTACGCAAGCACCCATTTATGAAATTCTGTAGCTTTTTGGTAGTTGTCTTTGTTGTTCTCCATGTCTCAGGGCCGTACAGTAGGACTGACTTCACATTTGAGTTGAAGATTCTTGTTTTATTTTCGTATTGGATCCGATTTATCTTCCTCTCCTTATATTTCCCAATGCAATGAAAGCTCCTCTTACTTTTTGTATTCTTATTTTGATATCACTGTCTGTCCCTCCAACTTTGTCTATATTGCTGCCAAGATATGTGTACGATTCTACATCTTGTAGTGTTGTTTCTTCGTTCAATCCTTTTATCATTACCTGCATTTATTCTCATTATTTTTGTCTTTTCACTGTGTATTTTCAGGCCCAGTTGCTGTGACCTCTCATCGAGTGTTTTCAATTTGTCCTGCATCTGACTACGGTTAAAGGACAGAAAAGCCAAGTCATCGGCAAAATTCAGATCATTCAACTGCTTAGTCAGAGTCCATTGGATTCCTTTTCTGTTGTGTGTTGTCGATGTTCTCATAACCCAGTCTATTGCTAATAAAAACATAAATGGAGACAAGAGGCATCCCTGTCGCACTCCCGTTCATGTACCAAACGGTTCTGTAAGCTGTCCTTCATGAAGAACTCTGCATGTCATGTCTTCATATGGTTTGTTCATTAAATTAATGATCTTCAGGGAAACTCCATAATGCCTCATCAATTTCCAAAGTGATTCTCTGTCTACACTGTCAAATGCCTTTTCATAGTCCACAAATCCGATGTATAGTGGTGAATTCCATTCCAGAATTTGTTCAACTATTATTCTCAAAGTGGCTATTTGGTCTGTACAGGATCTGTTTTGTCGAAAACATGCTTGTTCATCTCTCAGTTTCTTTCTTGTTTATGAACTCTTTTAATCTATCGAGGATAATCCTGTTTAATAGTTTTCCTGGCACTGATAGTAACATTATTCCTCTATAATGTGTGCACTCTTGTAAAGTTCCCTTCTTAGGCAACTTAATCAGATATCATTCCTTCCATTCTGCTAATATCTCTTCCTTTTACCAGACCTTACCAATTAATTTATATAACATCTCTGTAGCCGTGTCGATATCTGCTTGATGGCCTCAGCTGGAATGAAATCTGGTCCAGACGCATTTCCATCTCTTAGAAGTGTTATGGCTTTCTTTATTTCTTCCTTTGTGGTCTTTCACCATTAATTTGTAGCTCTTCTTCTGCTGGCTGGATGTCTGTGGAGTTTTGTGGAGCTGGTCTATGGAGAAGGTCCTCAAAATATTCCGTCCACCTCTTCATTTGCTCTTGTATATTGCTGAGCAGTTTTCCATTCTTGTCTTATTTGAGGCAACTTGTTTGCTTGTATTTCCCTGTTAGCTTCTTTGTGCTGTTATACAGTTCTCTCATATTTCCTTGGCTGCAGCATCCTCTGCCTCTTTTGTCAACTCCTCAATATACTTCCTCTTGTCTCTTTTGATACTTTTTTTTACTTCTTTGTTTGCTTCTGCGTACACTTCTTGAGCCTTGGATTTGGAACTTCTAGTTTTGCTTGCGTTTAAATCTGCTTTTTTGTTTTTTCTGTCTTTTATCTTAATGATGGTTTCTATTGTTATCCATGCTTTTTGTTGTCGTTCCCTTTTCCCCAGCATTTCTTCACATATGTAAAAAAGGCTTCTTTCACAGACTCTTCTTAGACATTAGTTGGTGCATAACATTGGATGATATTTACATTTATTTTCTTTTTAGCTGTTTTGAAAGTAGCTGTTCTTATTCTGGGTCCAACGGCTTCCTATTCAATGAGTGCGCTCCGTGCATCTTTAGATAACATAAGAGCTACTCCTTCACTGTGGTGTAAACTTTCGTCTTCGTGTCCCGAGGACAGCACCAATTCACCTGTGATGAGTTTCTTCTTCTCTACCCCCTTCCACTTTGGTTCACACAGTCCCAGAACCTCAATTTTATATTCCCTCATTTCTACTGCTACTTGTGCCACGTTCCCTTGTTCGTTTAATGTCCGAACATTCCAGATGCCAAATCTGGAGGTTCTCCTAAAAGAAAGAAGGTTAGTCAGTAACACAGACTCCTTTCGGCTTTCTCTGTATGCGAGAGGACCATTCCCTGATTTGGATGGATGTGTTTTATTTTCCTTAATTGACTTGTCAATGTTTGTTGAAGTTTTTTGTGGTTTAATTTTTTTTTTACAGAATGGGGTAACCAGCACCATGCCCAACCCTCCTTAGTCGTTTTCTACGACATGCATGGCACGTAACAGTGTTACTATTCTTTGCTCCCCTTTCGGGCCTCGGTAACACACGGGTGATCAAGTACTCTTGGCGAGAATAAATCTGAAGAAAAATAACTGTTTTCATTTCCAGAGCTGAGAGAAAAAAAAATGACAAATGAATAATCGGCGAGAGTGTGGTACACTTGTATTGTTCATGAGTTCCTCGAGTATATTTTGTAAAGTCAGGCTTATGGTGTCCTCAAGATTTATACACAATATAACTGTGAACATTACACTGTTAGAATCTCGTCTACTACATACTCCAGCTTAGTCAACAAAATAATGACATTATTTTCTCAGAGAAGAAAACAAGAAACCATAAATAATATGACGCACACACATACATTAATCTTTTTTTAAATGGTAACGGAAAGGACCAAAAAAAAAAAAAGAGAAAAAACATACGTCAGTTCGTAACATTTGATTACGAATTTTTTTTTAATTCACAAACTCAGTAATTATTAAGGTGGCTGGACTTGTCTGGCAATACGTGAGGACTGTAAATGTGATCGACAACAAACAAAGCTCCTCCTCTAAACCTCCCCTGATAGCTTCTCCCTGTCTTCTCACACCATTAACCTGTACATCCAGAACACTCTCCACGATATTCAACAGCTCTGACCTCGGAGACTGCATTGTTCCAAACTCACATCTGCAGAGTCCCGTGCTTTCTCCCAACTCCGCCGTATAACTATTTTAAACACATAAGGAAGGGAAACCCGAGGCCTATAAACAGTAAATAAATATTACACAAACATTAAGGTATTCTCCCTGATATGAAATTAATATGAAACAAATATAAAGGTATGTTATCAGGCACTCGCAGGAAATAAAGAAGTAGAACACCAGACAACAGAAAAACAACAGACATGAGTGGCTTACCCAGGATTTGAACACTGGACCTTCCGTGCGACAACCCCGCCTAGCCATGCAAGCGAATCACACTATCCGCTCTGCCATCTACGCATCATCCAAAATGATGTTTCAATGGCAGGTCAATAGTGCAAACCACAATACACGACACCAGAAGTCCTCCATGGGCAGTCCAATTCTGTTGTCTGGTGTTCTACTTCTTTATTTCCTGCGAGTGCCTGATAACATACCTTTATATTTGTTTCATATTAATTTCATATTAATTTACTGTTTACAGGCCTCAGGTTTCCCTCCCTTATTTGTAATAAATGTTTGTACAATACCAAACCTACCCACTATCCTGTTCTCACTGTTCTAGTCTACTATCATTTACTGGACACAGTATTAAGGTCCTAAGGGTCTTGTTGGATTCGGCCTATACTGCTTGATAGAAATACAACAGAAGTGATTGCGTCATTAATAGGCTGAACTGCCCATGGAGGACTTCTGGTGTCGTGTATTGTGGTTCGCACTATTGACCTGCCATTGAAACATCATTTTGGATGATGCGTAGATGGCAGAGCGGATAGTGTGATTCGCTTGCATGGCTAGGCGGGGTTGTCGCACGGAAGGTCCAGTGTTCAAATCCTGGGTAAGCCACTCATGTCTGTTGTTTTTCTGTTGTCTGGTGGTGTTCTACTTCTTTATTTCCTGCGAGTGCCTGATAACATACCTTTATATTTGTTTCATATTAATTTCATATTAATTTACTGTTTACAGGCCTCAGGTTTCCCTCCCTTATTTGTAATAAATGTTTGTACAATACCAAACCTACCCACTATCCTGTTCTCACTGTTCTAGTCTACTATCATTTACTGGACACAGTATTAAGGTCCTAAGGGTCTTGTTGGATTCGGCCTATACTGCTTGATAGAAATACAACAGAAGTGATTGCGTCATTAATAGGCTGAACTGCCCATGGAGGACTTCTGGTGTCGTGTATTGTGGTTCGCACTATTGACCTGCCATTGAAACATCATTTTGGATGATGCGTAGATGGCAGAGCGGATAGTGTGATTCGCTTGCATGGCTAGGCGGGGTTGTCGCACGGAAGGTCCAGTGTTCAAATCCTGGGTAAGCCACTCATGTCTGTTGTTTTTCTGTTGTCTGGTGTTCTACTTCTTTATTTCCTGCGAGTGCCTGATAACATACCTTTATATTTGTTTCATATTAATTTCATATTAATTTACTGTTTACAGGCCTCAGGTTTCCCTCCCTTATTTGTAATAAATTCTCCCTGATAGTGTGATTCGCTTGCATAGCTAGGCGTGGTTGTCGCACGGAAGGTCCTAGGTTTGAGTCCTGGGTAAGTAACTCACGTTTGTTGTTTTTCTGTTATCTAGTTTTCTACTTCTTTATTTCTCAGGAGTGCATAAAAACATACCTTAAAGTTTGTCTAATATTTATTCGATGTTAAAATACATCGTCACCAAGCCTGCTGATATGTGAGGAGCCATTGTTGTCTGGTGCACGTACTTGAACCTGCGAGATAGGATTAATCAGCTGATCTATGGATCTTTCTACAGGCCTCACACTAATAAAGCCTTGATCTCTAACTATCACCATGTACACAACATCCTCAAACAGCTGATCATCAGTAAGTCTCTACTCTCCAACGCATTTCATCTCTGGATTCACGAACATCCATAACTCTGACAACCCTGAGCTATTAATACCCAACATTCTTTTGCCTGAGGCCACCTTTTCAACTTTTAATCTATGACATTTCGTCGTGTTATTACTGCTTTATTCCATCTCCACATTTGGCCAAAATTGATAAAAGATCATGAATCGACCTTATATAGTTTAATCTATCCTCTTACACAATATCACACGGTTACAAGTTTGAATCCTCATATGACATTTAATTTTAATGTGACACGGCATTCTTTTCAACTACTAACTCCAAAACTTTGAACACGTTTTTCTCAACCCAAGTCCGTGAATGGCACATATTTCTTCTTCTTCTTCGTTCGTCCTGAAAAGGACGTTGGTTGCGTTGTGTCCGTTTACAGCGAAGCTACAATATTTGCGCCTTTCGGCGGACACAACCGATCTCAGCACGGCACCATTGGGACAGGGTCAGCCTTCCTCTTTGATCCCTACTCAATCAGCCAGACTACAGTGATGCAGCGTGACTCCAGGACCGTAACTTAGTGGTGGAGTAGGGTCTTGGTCAGCTCTGTTTCGCCGACCCTGACGCAAGCAGTCTAGCCATGGGTCGCTAACTGCATTCCTCACTGCTGGCGGGACTAAGGTTGACTGGACTATTGTTGTACCAAAAAATGTCACATACAGCCAAAAATAAATAAGCGTGGAACGTCCTTTTTTATACATTGTATTTGTATTACCATGCAAGCAATTTTCTATCATTATGATTAGAAACTAGAGGAATATGTTTTAAAAACAGTTTGCTTCTGCTCTTCATGAAACTCCCAGCAGTCATTCACGCACAATTTTTCAGTTGTCCAAAACACTATGGTTTTTCTCAGGAAGCTGTAGTGGGAACAGTCTTTGAGCTATGGGAGACTTTAGTTTGTAATTTCAATTTACCTGACAACTGTGCTTGATCATCTCGAAACAGATAAGAAAATAAACACAGCATGTACTTAATATACTGCACAGCGGAGGTGACCTTAAAGTAGTTGGCACCCAGAGCGAATCCTACCTTTGGCACACTCCACCATAAACAAATACACTTGTAAGCATATGTTTAACAGTAAGTAAGCCTACAGTCATAATTTTGTCTTATGGTACTCCTTTACAGGCTGTCACGTGGTGTGAACCGTCCCCTCGCTTCCCCCCCCCCTCCCTTATTACGCCAGTGCAGCCCAGACGATTACTGTTTGTAAGATACGTCCTTAATAGGGTATTATGACGAACAAACATTGATATCTGACTATTCTGTTTAAGAAGCGTGTAGGTTATGATTAGAATTCATAACGATTATGAATAACGGCTCCTGGGTCCACCCAGCCCCAACTGGGTACCAGAGCAACTCTGGGAAGGTTAAGGCGGCCGACGTGATGCTGACTACATCACCCCTAGTGTGCCGATGGTCAAGAAAATATGGGCCTAACACCATATTCCCAATATGCCTCAATGGGCGTGTAACGGGATCCTTTACCCTACCTTTTATGTATGTATTATAGTTAGCACGACAGAGCTCCATTTCTGATATTTGTATACGGAATTACTCACTAGTAAAGGAAATTACGCCATACCGATATAGTACAGTAGCAGACGCGAATTTGAAGCAGAAGTTTGGGTGATCGTATGCTAGAGAGAGATGCAGTTTGTGTTTTAATGTGAGCGGATGCGTTGTGACGATGAAACTCAGCTGTCCCTGAATTGTTTTGTTAGATGATATGGTAGGACCCTCGATTAGCACCAAGACCCCTGAATATTGTTGGAATTTATCGGCAAAAATGGAATTCCTTCACGTGGGCTCATTAGCATGCACAATAGAAACGTGGAACAACGTGGGCTCATTAGTATGCATCAAAGCAGAGCGGACTCTTCACCACGTTTGCTAATTAATATGTTGAAACAGTCGCATGCGAGTAACCAGTACATCGCTTTGTCTAAAGGGGAGGTAAAGCCACGCCTACTGAAACCTCTAGAGCGATCATAAGCAGTTATTTCCCCAGTGTGTCTGTCCTCTTTCTTTCGTACCGCCTTATAGGCGTTGCCGGAATTCAAACGAGAAAGCGGTATACAATCAAAGTGTTAAAGGCTAGATTGGACACCAGGAATGTTAATGCTGGATATGAAGGAGGTCAACCTAGACAGTACAATGTTGTGGTGTATATTTGGGTCACCAAGCGTTGAGGCGCTGTCAGGGTGTAATGTTGACACTCTCTCAAACACCATACAGGTTCTTAAGTGTGCAGTACTCGTAATAGGATGTGGGTTAGTATGATATGTTGGTGAGTAGACATCAGGTAAGATGGTTGACACGAATGCGTATAGGCTCTTGGACAAGTTCACAATACCCACTCACCACATGTAGACGTCAGTAAACGTTGGTACCTACTGACGTGGTCATAGTGTACGGGCCAAATGAGGATGAGAGAGCAGAGGTCAAGGAGGAATTCTTCGAGCTGCTTCAAAGGACAGTGGATGACTGCCTAGATGAAGTTATCATGCTCGGAGATTTTAATGCCAGAGTTGGAAATGACCATGCTAGATGGGGTGGAGTTATCGGAAGATATGGAGAAGATACTCTCAATGACAATGGAAAGCGACTCCTTAGATTCTGCAGTGAGCAGAATCTGATCATTACAAACACAAAGTTCCCCCATAAGCGCATACATGCATACACTAGATGTGAACCAACCAAGAATGAGAAGTCAGTGATCGACTATGCCATTGTTCGGAGAAGCTCATTCAGATATGTCCGAGATGCAAGAGTCTGGAGGGGGCCAGAGATTGGAAGTGATCACTACCTGCTAACAATCAAACGAACAACTAAAAGAGTTGCTCAGCCTAGGAACTGCCCAACATCACGCAAGAAACCAAGTAAACGAGCAGGAGAAATGAGCATTAGGACCTACAAGCTGAGAGAGCCAGAAATTAAGACCAGATATCAGGGGCTTATTGCTACAGCAGTGAGCAACACAGAAGAACGACCTGATGACTTGGAAACCCTCTGGATTAAATTCAAGGATATCATAAAGACAGCTGCTGCAGAAGCATGCGGTGAAGTCCGACTTGGGAACCAGAGAAAGAGGACACCTTGGTGGACAGAGGAAGTCAAAGAGAAAATAAGAGAGAAGAAAATAGCATGGAAACAATACTTAGGAGCTAAAAACACAATAGGACAAATGGAAAAATATAGAGAATATGTGACACTCAGAACAGAAGCAAAGAACAAAGTGCTAGCAGCAAAACAGAAGTCCTGGGAAGAATTTGGAGAAAAGCTAGAAAAAGATGCACAAGAAAACCAGAAATTGTTCTATAAGACCCTAAAGAACATGAGGAAAGAAAAACAATGCCCTCTCAAATTTATAAAGGACAAGCAAGGCAAATTGCTTACTGCCCCGAAGGAAGTAATGGAAAGATGGAAAGAATATTTCTCAGAACTCCTGGATGGTGAGCATGGTGAAGCATCAGAAATGATAACCACTAGCACAGAAGAGAAAACCAATGATGGTGAAGATGACATAAAGATGGAAGAACTGAGGGCAGCACTAGAGAAAATCAAGATGGGCAAAGCAGCAGGGCATGATGGTATAACACCAGAAATGGTTAAGTACATGGGAGCATCAGGCGACCTATTACTCCTAAAGGTCCTACAGGCAGCATGGTGCAACAAGACCATACCAAAGGATTGGGAGATTGCCATCATAACACCAATTTTCAAAAAGGGTGACAATCGACAATGTGGAAACCATAGAGGCATATCCCTTCTCAGTGTCCCTGGTAAAATCTACTCTAGAATCCTAGAGCAGAGACTCCGACGCCTAGCTGAGCCACAATTGGATGAGGTCCAGTGCGGATTCCGAGCAAACCGAAGTACTCAAGACCTAATCATCTTCACACTCAGACAGCTGAGTGAAAAGGCCCTTGAGTATAAGAGTGAGATCCATCTTTGTTTCATAGATCTGGAAAAGGCGTTTGACAGGGTCCCCTGGAGCAAACTTTGGGACTGTTTGGCAAGGAAGATTATTCCAGCACCTCTGATTCATGCTATACAGAGCTTCTACAAGTCTTGCAGAAATTATGTGACGACAGCAAACCATAAGTCAGAAGAGTTCAGGACCACCACTGGTGTAAGACAAGGTGATATCCTATCACCTTACCTCTTCATACTCCTTATGGACGATGTCATCAAGGCATGTAAGGAGAGAACAAGAACGTATTCAGTGGGGTACTGGAAGATGAGACAGGTCTATATTTCGAAGCTGGCATTTGCTGATGATGTTGCCCTGATTGCTAAATCAGAGGCACATCTCCAATCCAACCTGCGAGTCTGGAAGGAAGAGCTGGAGAAGAGAGGGATGGTCATAAGCAGCTCTAAAACAAAATCCATGGTGATATCACGAGAAGAAAGAAAACATCAGATTAAGTTGGGAGAACAGGTCCTGGAGCAGGTCGACCACTTTAAACATCTCGGAGCTATTATAGACCGAAAGGGATGCATCAAAGAAGAGTTGGCCACTCGAAAAGCAGCGGCTGGGCGACTTTTTCAGGCCATAAATCGTGGATTCCTCAGCAAGAAAGAGGTTGGTAAGAAAACGAAGATGGCTGTATACCGCTCCACCTATGTCCCAGTCTTGACATATGGATGCGAGTCGTGGGCAATGACTACAACCCACAAAAGCCAGATTCAAACCTCAGAAATGAGGTATCTGAGGAAAGTGGTTGAAGTAACAAGAAGAGACATGGTCCGCAACCAGACGATCCGTCAAGCCCTAAAATCCCATCCGCTGCAGACCCAAATAGAACAGTCCCAACTAAGATGGTTTGGCCATGTCTGCAGAATGGGAGAAGATCGGCTACCACGACAAGCATGGGAAACAAAGAGCCAGGGATCCAGATCTCCAGGACGACCCAGAGTCCGCTGGGAGGACAACATTAGACAATCTTTGAAGGACCGAGGACTAGAATGGAACCAGGCCAGGAAGAAGACAGCTGATAGAATGGTCTGGCGCTCTCACTTCCAAACCTCTACACCTCACGGTAGAAGGGGAACGACTAAGTAAGTAAGTAAGTAAGTACCTACTGACGTCAGTAAACGTTGGTACCTACTGATGACCTTTTCAACAATTTATTACGAGACATACGGTGACATCAACAGCACAGTCAATTGCACAGGATCATGGACATCACATGCATAGTAATGGTGGTAAACATCTGGCATCACAAATCTTGAACAGCTTATATATCACGATGCTACTAGCCTGTCAATTTATGTTCTGCTCATATTGAAGCTCAGGTAACCTGACTAAGCGCGTCAGGTACCTCTGGTAAGTATGCCGCACGAAAAGGGCGGGCTCCCAATTGCTTAACAAAGTCTATTACTCCTCTGCCATAACACGCCAGGTACTTCTGGTGAAAATACAGGCCGAAAAATGGCTGGCCTCTATGGCGACAGAATCAGGCCGCAAAGTAGCGGGCCTCTTTAATAAGGTAACCTCTGTGTTATTTCTCATAAGCAAGGCATATCAATCCATGCCAATCATGCCGCCTGAATGGCGGGTTCCAAATAGACAAACGTCTCTGGGCTTCTATTCATCAATAAGACGTATTAGTCGTGGATTCTGTATGGAGCACAATAGTGGGCTCTGCATATCATATCATCTGTGAGCTCTACTTAACAATGTTGCCTCAAAATTATCAATCGTTCTTAGATGCAGACAACACCTTATCGGCAGATCTAGGCATACGAAAAGATCAAAATGTACATTTACCTTAACAGCATCCTAGAAAATCACAAAAAACACAACACTCGCCATCCTTGGCCTACAGAATAAACTTGGGGAAGGATCACTGACATCTCAGCCATACAGAGGACTTCACATCCCCATAATTACGGCAGAGAAAATCTTCGGACCTCTTGTCCGGTCAGAAACCCAGGTACACTGCCAAGATAGGAAGTGTCCCTCGATCTGCGCGCAAAACCTGCGCATGTGCAATAAGCACAGCCCTGAGTAAAGCTTATACAGACCCGAGCGTTTCCCCAAAACGAGAGGTAAAACCGCTGCTTATATGGTCATGTGAATAGCGACTTAAGACATGACAACTTATTAAGACATTTCCCAGAAACAGGTCAACATCGATTCTTAAAAGGATAGGTGAATAAGACAAGAGGAAGATAACCCCTAATCAAACCTGTCACTGAAAAATTAAAAAACAGTTCTCTTCCTTAGACCATCAAAAAGTATCAAATAGGTTGAGGTCTATAATATAGGCAAAAATGACAGTAACACAAAGACAATGAGAGTCTCAGAACGGACGAAGAAGCTTCTCGAGGGAATTTCACATCCTTATGCGGAACAGGAGAGACGGGCGAAGCAATTTCACATCTCAAGTGTTAACCACAGAACCGCTCGCAAAATGGACACGAACGGGAAAGACGAAGCGAATGCAACGAACGGAGATACGGAAACCAGGGGTTGCATCTATCTTTAGTCTGGCGGCTTAGAATCTCGATTTTTCCCTGAGTTCTTAAAAAGTGTGAAATTCTAACATGTCCCCCCGATCTTTCATTCCACTTAGCATAAATAGAGACCCTGAAGAAAGCTAGTTATCACTCGTTTTGCCAGAGATTTCAAAAAGCACTAGCTATAGTCAAATCTTGTTTGATTCCCTCTGGATTTTCGGCTTATTGCAGTGAATTCTTTTCTGTGCAACGGTATAATATATTAGTTTCAAATGATCAGTGGTCTAGTTCATTCATTTTTATTTCACTGGATTTTGTGTTAATTTAAACCTATTAAATTAAATCTATCTCAAAAGTTTCCAGTTGAAAATTTAATGATATATCTATTACATTATTTCCAAAAAAATAGATGCTTAAATGCATAAATTAACTTTTAAAGTCGAGAAGGAATTTATAACTAATTAATTTAGTTACGTTCTATATATACATGTGTGTTTTAAACATTTGACTCGCGCAGTGTTTATTAAATATATAATTGAATACGCAAGTATATATAACAGTCTTAACGGTAAATTTATCGCGCACTAGAATGTTATTTGATTTGCGGTATGATTACATGTTTTCTATCTTTCATATAGGGTGATCATAACGTTTGCATCCCAGCAAAAACATTGTATAGAGTCCTCCAGACTCGGTTCTTAAAACCCTCCAGAATTTGATGAGACTGTTTAAATTTTAATTCTTGTGGCGATCCTGTTGGGATTCAGCTATCTAAATTTACCAGAAAGAAAGAAAACCCAATAACAATTTACCAAATCATCAATACAATTAAATCTAAAAGATTAAATGGAGAAGAACATTGCCAGAGCGATATTTATATCATTTTACTGCTCTACTGAGAAAGAAAAATTTCCAGAACACTGACGGTTCATAATTTTTCTCACTGGATATTATACCCACCGAAGAAAAACATTCATCACCGGTCAGTTCTTGTCATCACGCTTAAGAAGTATTTTCACCATCAGCGGCGAAATCAAAGAGACCACACCATTCCCACCACCTGTACCTGTGGCGGTGCCATCCCATATAACTTTTTTATGACAACACAAAAGTACACCTTCCAGCGATTACGAGACTATTTGCTACCAGCCAAACTCGATAATCTTCGGCTGGAAACGAAGGAGAAGACATTTTTTTTCATTTTGTCGAGTGTTTTTATACTGCTGTTGTGTATTTTCTATGGAGTGTCAGACTCCACGATCGGTAAGTGTGTATAAAAACCTGTGTGTTGGCCATCACGAGCGTGCATGAATGAATAAGATTTATTTGCAACCATTTTAATCTGTTCTACCTGGTAATACTTTTTTTTCTGTATTCATTGTATTTTGTTCACTTTAAGTGGGATTTCCTAACTTTGGTTATTTCCCCTCTCTTAACTCTGCTTAGTCAAGGGAAAACATTGTTTGAGAAAATAATAGGACCTGTTTCCTACCCCCATACTTAATATTGTAACACTTCTTATCGGAGTGATAAATGTTGTGATCTGATTTTAAATGATAAATAAACATCATAAAGCTTTTAGTACTGTGTTGGAAGACCCAAGCCCAAATTACCCTTATTTCTTTACCATAGTTTGTATTCACGTGACGTCTGTATGTTTGAAGCACCAAATTGGTGTGAGTACATGAGTGTCTGGTTATTGGCAAGAATTGTTTTGGCCAGGAGAGTTTAATGAGTAGATTGAGAAAAAAAAGATCGTCGTAAAAGAGACTGTCCTTTACTCTTTCCAGCACTTTCGTGAATCTACTACTTATTTCAAAACCCTTATTATCACAGAGCATTCACTATCATTCTTCACTCTAAACGAGACCACTATTTCTAGAATTGTCTCAAATAAATTTACGACAACAAATGGCTGGCTCGCCGGGATTTTAAGCTACATTTGAACCGGACGACTATAAATTGGGTCGATCTCCGGATATTTTGAGTCTAATCTTAAGTCTGTGTCTAACTAGATAGAGTGTGAGTGATTTGTCTTTATGGGGTAAGGTATAATAAAAATAATTACACCCCCTAGACAACGCCTTTAGTAATTGGGTCGACCACACAAAAATTACAGGATTTGTTTCTTTCCTCAGCAGCAGAGAGTTAGAAAAACAAAAATATTTGTTATTTAAATTATTCTCTGGCAGAGAAAATTCAAAATTTATTTATGTAAGATTTGCTGGAATCGTGTGATTGTTTTACAGTCACAAAGTTTTTTGAAGTTAGCCGGAGTTGAGCTAAGCTAAAGACGCCTTGTTCTGATTTTTTAAGTCAAGTTAACAACGTCTCTTCTCAAAACTGACTTCAGCGGGCGGAGTTTTGTTGACGGAGAATTAAAATTTTAGGAAAATTGTTTTTTCCTTTAAATTGTTTGAATATAAGTTTTTCTCTACTGTTAGTAAAAGTAGATTGTTTTCTAGTGTTTGATTTACCATTTAACGTGGCATAGTCGCCTGCATCAGCTTCCTATTTACAACAGTGAGACAAACGTTTCCCAACATTTTGATTAATTAGTCTTTTGGAGAAGCTGGGGTTTGACTCACCAGTAACTCAAGCTTGGATGGTTGGTGAGTGACTGAACAATTTGTTCTAGATGTTAGGAAAAACAACGATTTGGTAAGAGTGCGCATGTTGTCTGTGATCACAGCGGTCAGAGCGAGAGAATAACAGGGATGAACAATTCGTTTATGATTTAACCCATGTAATAACTTTGTATTTTCTCTTGTATGCAAGTTTTTTTCTAATGCTGTTTTCCTCTTAGGATAGGTTAATATATATAAACTCTGGTCTTTTACTGAGAAAGGGAAAAACCTTGTACCTTAGCGTGTCAATCTGTGACTCTTTGGGCTTTAAATTCTCTTATAACGGGATCTTGGCAATAGAGGGGGGAAAGAACTTCACCTATGAGTCTATCTCTTTAATTGATTCTTAACCTATGTTTATTGTATTTGATTTGATATTCAATATTGTCGATGTAAAGTTTTTTTTTTTAATGATAAATAAAAAATTACATAACTTATTCACGTGTGGCGGTCAGCTTGTTCAAAAAAGATCCTTATTTCATAGATCTAGTTTTCACGTATGTGCGTCTAATTGTCGTCACTTATCTGTGTGTGTGTATATGTGAGTGGTTAAATATATCAATATATATATATATACATTTATAGGAAAATGTCTGATCCAAACTCTCAGTCGTAATCGATAGGTGGGTTTGATTATTTATCAAATCCAGGGACACATTTTACCTTTCACCATTTTACTTGTGAAATTCTATTTCTTTACTTCATCTTCCACTGAGATATCACCTGTACTAGTCCTATACAGTCCTATTCAGGAGGGACCAAAAGTGAACTTAATTATCCTATCGAAAATATACGACAGTATCCTGGTCCTCCAGGTTGGGGGTTTTAGCACAGGGCCGACACCCCTGTCTATGTAAAAAATTGCACATGTTACGGAAACGGCAACAAATGGAAAAACTTTGATGCGGGACGGACATCCGGATTCTCAGGTTCGTATGACTGACAGTGGTGAAAGCCGAAAGGAAGCCACTGGCATGAAAACGGATGCCCAGACCGCAAAACACGAAACCAAAATTGGTTTTTGGAATGTCAGAACTATGAATGAGGCAGGAAAGCTGAGATAGATCACAGCAGAGATGAGGAATTACAAACTACATATCCTGGGAATAAGCGAAAGCAGATGGACAGGGATAGGGAGAATAAAAACAGCTACAGGGGAAACAGTACTCTATTCTGGTAGAGAAGATGGTCAGCACAACGAAGGTGTAGCCATTATCCTGAAGAATAGAGTGGAAAGGTCCTTACTGGAATGGAAGCCCATTAACAACAGACTAATAAGAGCAAGACTGAGAGGGAGATTCCCCAACACCACAATTATACAGTGCTATGCACTAACAAACGACGGCGATGAAGAGATGAAGGATGAGTTCTATTAACAGGTACAAAAGGAAATGGAAACTGTACCCAGGTACGATCTTATTACAGTAATAGGTGTCGTAAATTTATTTTGAGAGAAAGAGTCTTAGAAATAGTAGTCCGGTTTAGAGTGTAGAAGGATGGTGAAAAGCTCAGTGATAGAAATGTAGAGATTAAAAATGATGCTCCACAGAGTGCTGGAGGAGAGTAAAGACAGACTTATTTACGACAAGTCGTTTCTCTCAATCTTCTCTTCCACTCTCCTGGTCAAACAATTATTTGCCAGTTTTCCAGACACACATCTGCGCTCACACCGATTTGGTGCTTCAAACACACAGACGACGTGGATACAACTATCTTAAACAAATAGAATAAATTTTATGGGCTTTGGTAGTCCAACACAGAACTAGATACGTTTATGCTGTTTATTAGCATTAAAAACCAATAATATCAAGTATCATGTGTTTACAGAACAAAATATATGATTACAGAAAATACAAATACCAATGGTGGGGAGGGGGTGAAGAAGATTAGTATCGACTAAGTCCTTCCCACTTATTAGACAAAGATAAACATAGTCCAAAGATAGATAGTTATTAGGAACATAGGTAATGTAACCCAATAGAGAATTTAATTACTCTGAAAGAGGGGTTACAATATTAGTTATGGTGGTAGACAAAAAAAAAAACCTGTTATCCCAATTGTGTCTTCCCTTTACTAAGCAAAGAAAAAAAAGGGGGGGGGGATGAAACAGAGTTAACAAATTATCCCACTTAAAGGAACAATGCAGGGTATACAGAAAAATGTATTACCCGGTAGGCAAGTTAACAAATGGTTTTGCAAAAAAAAAAATTTCCTGTCATTCATGCACGCTGTGAGGATCCACACTCATATACACACACACTTACCGATTGCAGCATCAGACAATCCATAGAATGATATACACAGTAATTAAACTCTTGACATGTGAAACTGTCTAGTTCTTCGATGTCCCGCCCCAGATGTAGTGAGGTTAGTTGATAGAAAGAAATTCCCACTTATCGCCGGACTTGAAGGCCTAAGAGTTCTTGTGTTTTATTATATAAAAAGGAGTCTATGGGATGGCACTGACGCAGTTCGACACGGGGTGAAAATTAGGTGATGGTAAAATTCCTTCAATGCGTGATGATAGCAACTGACCGGTAAAGTTTTTAATCCAGTGAGGAAAAACTAGGCTCAGTCACAGTCAGGTAAATCGGTAATCTCTCACATTTAGAGCAGTAAATAAAATATTGCTACTTGCACTGTTCATCTCCCAGTTTATCTCACAGATTGAAATTAAATTTGATGATAATATTTAAATGTTCTTGGGTAGGCTTTCTTTCATGTAATTATGATAGCTAACCCGCACCGGACCGCCACAAGATTAAATTTAAACAAATGTCTCATTAAAATGTCTGGAAGTTTAAGAACCGAGTATGGAAACTCTCTGTATGATTTCTTTATGCTGGGATTGCAAAGGTGACCATTCTATAGAAAAAGATATAAAATCCATGACAATCATAATCATACCTCAAAAATCAAATAATATACTTAACGCGCGATAAATTTACCGTTAAGGCTATTATATACACTCGCGTATTTAATTATGTATTTAAGAGAACACGTCTCGAGTCTAATGGTTAAACTACGCATCTTTATATATAGGACTTAACTAAATTTATTAATTATAAATTCCTTCGCGACTTTAAAAGTTACTTTAACATTTAAGCATCTATTATTTTTTTAAATGTTATAATAGATATATCATTAAATTTACCACTGGAACTTTTGGGATGAGTTTAATTAAATAGATTAAATAAACACAAAATCCAGTGAAATAAAATGAAAGCATTAGACCACTGATCACTTTAACAAATATATTATACCGTGCACAGAAAAAGAAACACTCCAATGGTAGCCACCAATTCAGATGGAAATTTAGCAAAATTTCTACGATAGCTAGTGAATCTAAAATCTCTGGCAACTGAATGATAGCATGGCTTTCTACGTGGTCTGTATATATTTAAAATGGAATTAAAGATGAGGGGGCATGAGAAAGTTGACACTTTTTTTATCCCAGGAGACTTTCGGAGATCTGACCGACAGACTAAAGAGAGATGCCGTCCCTTGGTTTCCCGTTTCCCAGTTCGTTGCATCCGACATCTTCCCCCGTTCGCTCCGTCTGCGGTCGGTTTAGCGCTTAACATGGAGGTGCGAAAAATGCCGGCAAGAAACTTCCCCGTTCGTTTCAGGGACCACTACTGCTTTGATAGCATGCCGCCCGTCCTTCCTGAGATCTCCACCAGTGTCTTTCTTCTGACCGCTCTGGTCCATCTTGCGAGCGGTTTAGTGTTCGCGCGGAGATGATAAATACCTGCGAGAAACTAGCTTCTCTGCTCGGGGATCGTCTCAGTGTCTTTAGATCTCATGCCGCCTACTAAATGAGTCCCGGTGGAATCGGTTCGCTCTGGCGAAACCAAAAAGTTACAACAAATGTTCAGGGGTTCTAATGTTATGAAAAGCTAAAGTCCCTTTAATCATCCATCAAATCAGGGAAATTCACTTGTCGAACTAGACGTACGTCACAATAGGTGACCTAAATGCGAAAGTTGAAACACACAATAATTATAACGAAAGAGTAATGGGGAAATGCGGCAGTGGAATAGTAAATGAGAATGGGGACAAATTAATAAGCTTCTGCAGTATTACGTAACAACCTGGTCATTGGTGGAACACTTTTTCAACACAAAGAAGTGCACAAGTTAACATTTGAATCACCTAACGGACGAGACAAAAACCAGATAGATCACATAATGATCAATGGCAGATGGAGACATGCACTACAAGACGTGAATGTAAGAAGAAGCGCAGATGTGGGAAGTGATCATCACCTAGTAGTAGCAAGACTGAAGGTGAAACTCAAAGCTGCTGGACCAGTTGCAGTCAAACAAAAAAGATATAATATCATGAAACTTAAGGACCCCCTCACAAGAAAAGCGTTTGTGGTCGACGTAAAGAGACGATATCTGATTACCAAAAGCCAAGAAAGAACAGAGACCAACGATGTCAACCAGAAATTCAACACCATCTCAACAATATACAAAGAAAGCAGCAAGTCATGCTTGGGATTCCAGGAAAGAAAGAGCCCAGACTGGATAACACCAGAAACGCCAAACACCATAGCGAAGAGAAAGAAAATGAAAAGAAAGAAAACAGAAGCTAAGTCTCCCAGGTTAAAGGCAATATATAGTGAACAGTACAGTCAGCTGGACAAGGAAGTAAAACGTCAAACCCGTGCTAACAAAAGGACATTTCTGGACGACCTTGCAAGACAGGCAGAAGAGGCAGCACTGAGAAATGAACAAAGCAAAGTTTATAAAATAACTAAAGCTATCAGTGGAAAACCAGGTGCAAACTACATAACATTAGTAAGAGACAAGCAAGGAAATCTCATCACCACAGCACAGGGACAGGAAACAAGATGGGCAGAGCACTTCAGAGAAACACTGAATAAGGAATCACCAGAGACTCAGCTGAATGTTCCTGAGGCTGAAAATGACTTGGAGGGGAATGGGGGGAGGGGAGGTCATCACAGCTGTCGGGGGGCTTGGAAATGGAGGGGCGCCTGGTCACGACATTCTGAATGCTGAGCTATTCGAGACGGACCCTGAGCTGGCGGCAGAGCTGTTACAGCCACTGTTTGCGCGGGTCTGGGGAGCTGGGACGGCGCCGGCAGAGTGGAGTAGGGGAATAGTTGTCAGATTGCCCTGGAATGCAACGGCTGGAGAGGAATTGCCCTCCTCTCGGTTCCCGGCGGGATGCTGCGTCGTCCGGAGAGTTTCAGGGGCAGTTGACTACAGGCTGAGGAGAGAGCAAGCGGGCTTCAGAAAGAACAGAAGATGTGCAGATCATGTATTTACCCTCAGGAACATTATAGAGCAGTGCTCAGAATGGCAGAGACAGCTGTACATTAACTTTGTTGATTTTGAAAAGGCTTTCGACAGCATGCACACGGACAGCCTATGGAGAATTCTGAGGGCTTATGGAATTCCCAGCTGCATTGTTTCCATCATAAAAAGCCTCTATTCTATCTTTACGTGCAGTGTTGGATCGAGTAATGTAACTTTTGAAGTGAAAACAGGAGTACGACAGGGATGCCCCTTATCAACAACATTATTTTCGACAGTCATAGATTGGGTGATGCACCGGACAACAGAAGGCAGTCCAAGAGGAGTTGGATGGACAGCGTTTTCTACACTGGAGGACCTGGAGTGTGCAGATGACATTGCGCTGCTCGCACATTCACATCGGCACATTCAAGACAAAACCGATTGACTGAATGAGTATGGCCAGCAGGTTGGCCTGAACATCAATTTGAAGAAGACAGGGGTCGTGGCACTAAACGTGGGCAATCCTGAGCCAATAACAGTAAGGAACCAGAAGTTAGAACAGACACATTTGCTTACCTAGGATGCATAGTGGCACCTGACGGCGGAACAAGCAAGGACATTAACAACAGAATGAATAAAGCGAGAACAGCTTTTGCTGTTCTCGACAACATTTGGGGGTCTTCCCAGTGCAGCGCAAACGCCAAATTGGGACTGTATGAGAGCTGTGTACTTTCTGTGCTTCTCTATGGTGCGGAATGTTGGGGAGTGACGGAGAAGGAGGTGTCGGAACTGTCCTCCTTCCACGCAATCTGCCTAAGGAAGGTTCTCCGAATCTTTTGGCCGGGCGCCATCGGCAGCCAAGAACTACTTTTTCGGAGTAGCCAGGAGGACATGCGCGCCATCGTAGCTGGCAGGCGCATGAGTTCGTTTGGTCGCGTCCTCAGAATGGACCTGATACCATCACAAGAACAGCTATGCTATGGACCCCCGAGGGAAAGCGAAAGAGAGGCCGACCAAAAACATCTTGGCGGAGAACTGTGTAAGCTGTGATGCAAAGAATGAACCAGAGTTGGGGCACTGTACGAAGGATGATCGCCGACCGAGCAAAGTGGAATCAACTTGTTGCTGCCCTACAAGACGCCACAAGGCGTGATGGCCACTGACTGCTTTGACGGTTAGTGGTTATGGATCAAAGAAGAAGAAGATAACTTTTAGTGAAATAGGAGATGTATCGGAGAAACACAGATAACGTGCGAAATTAGGGAGAGTCTTAAGACAGCCTGGAAGAAGAGAAATTAAAGCTATCCTTCTTTCAAGCCCCACAACTCACTTATGTATTCTTAAGTATCAACCGCCCTATCTCCCTCACTCTCTCTCTCTGTCTCTCTCTCTGTGTCTCTCTCTCTCTCTCTCTCTCTCTCTCTCTCTCTCAGTCTTTTATAATATAAATTATCTTGGATGTCTGGGCTGCTGGCTTTATATCTCAGCCAAGCAGTTGTTGATGGTGGTGGTTGACGCACGCCTGTCAATATTTGCAATCAGTACTGGCCTTCCCAGGCATTAGCGATACCAGTAGTTCTGTGTAGATCAGTTTTGTGCTCCTAGTCAATTTCGCACAATTACACGTATGGATCTATCATCAGGCTGTCTGGCTATCATATTACAGATTCGAACCTGAAACAACATGGGGTCCTGGGATAGTCTTCACCTAGGAGTTCCTCAAGACTAGGTGTCTGTTTGCGTCTGTCATCAGAATGTTGTATGCGGGTGATATGCATACAATGTTGTATGCGGGTGATATGCACACAATGTAATTGTTATAGTGTCAGTTTTACATTTGTCTAGCTGCAGTGACATTATCAAAGTAACAACAACATATACAGGTTTATTAGTCAGTGATAAGCCTTTGAGATATCATGATTTAGTTGGCTTCCTTCCATTCATCATCTTAATTCTTAAACAGAATCCATTCCATTGAATCACTACTTAGGTAGTTACATCATAGCACATATATGAATTATTATAAAACAAATATGGCATTATATACCAAATTAATTCACTCTCTAGCCACAGAAATACACTGGACAATACTTGATTGTGTGACCGCGTTATATTATATCTTATTTTATTTCTGTCCATCAAGTGTATGTCCAACAAGTTAAGTAGGTACTAGCTTGCCGCTAGAGATGTCAATTCTTGTGGAAATGTGCCAGGTTCGTTCTTCTCTTGTTAGTTGTTGTTAAGGTGCATTAGTGGTAGTACTTACTAACAGTCTGGTAACTTGGTATTCAATTCGACAAATCTGCATAACTCGGCTGAGTCATATAACAAGGTTTGTTTACAATAATACATAAATAAACAAATGCAGATGGAAATCAAATCAATATTCTTTGTTGTGAAGGTAGTTTACTGTAGTGTCCATATTTTCCCTTCTCTCTCCGTAATTGTATGAGTTACCCAAAAATCTCGTACAGCTCACGAGTTATGGTCACTTTGACCTTTTGTTTCCACAACATTTCAATACAAGTAGATGCGCCTTTCACCATTATTTCAGAAAGGTATTATTTTCTTCAGATGATGAAACTTTAATACATCTGTAGTTGTTTCTTGGTTTTCTTCCTTTAATAAAAATAAATTCTATCTGGGGACTGAAATAAAATCGAGATTGTACTTACATGTGTTACCATGTAACATAGTCTTTCCTCCTAGTACAGAAATACAGCGACCGCGTATATTCTGTAGTTTGAATAATAACCTAAAGTTTATCACATTTTTTTCTTCGTTCTGAATATCTTCAAGAACTAACACTCAGAAATACCTTTGTTGTTCTGCATAGAAGAGATGCTCAAAACATGGCTTCTCAGCAATGTCACAAGTACAAACACAACCTTCCCCGAGGTCGTCTATATGGAACTGCTTTCTTCAAAAGTGTTAACTTTTCGTTAGCTCGACGATGTTATGAGCTCTTGTCACCGTCAATGATTGTGATTGGTCCTACTAAAAATGTATGACCTTATCTCATTGGCACGTATAATGCTAGGGTAACAAGCCTCACTGTCATAATTGAGGTAGGCTGCCCACAGTTACAGACTGGAATTAAATCGTGTCTAGCTCTACTCTCTGTCTTTAGTGCATAGAATACTTTGGCTGTGTGTGTGTGTGTCATTTCAAATTTGCTTCCTCTTTATATAGGCCAATAGCGGACCTCTTTCCAAGCATGACGCCATTAGGTTTTTGTGGACAAAATTTCTTGACTAGCTCGATACATTTTTGGGCATTTGTGTTAGGGGTCTATACCTTCCTTCGTCGTTCTCATTTTATATAGAAGCTATCATTTTTATCTACAATATACGGAAGACAGTTTTTCAATTAATTCTTCTCATAAATGATTAATTAAATCAAAAGATTTTCTTCTACGATGGTAGGAGGTAATTGAGAGTTCATACTTCAACTTCATCTACATTGTTAGATTATCCGTACATATTTGCATGTGCACACACTCTCGTGCGCAATATATTTGACACTTATCAGATGCATCTCATGTCCTACATAATTACTAGAGAATGGAAATCATTATTGAGGAGTTGTATAAAAGAAAGTCAACATTGATATTAAAGTGTAAAAACTTACGAAGACTTTTGTGTGTCTTCAGTCCACAATACCAAGATCATTTCGTGAAGAGCGCCAGTCTAGCCAGTGCCTGTCAGAGATTAGACAGCAGACATTTTCTTAAGACAATAGTCAACGATTTGTCAGCGCTACAGAGATAATGCCAAACATTGAAGCACTGTATATCGTCAAAGTTCTCATTACAACACAAGTTTTCATCAGTACTTCTTCGTCTCGGAGATAACCCACACAACTTAACATAACCTGCCTGGGACAGTTTACGCCTATATGTGTATCATCATACACGTGAGAATCATTTAGAGACACATGGATAGAGTAGATGAGACATCAGTTTGGTAAAAATATAATATCACATCATATTTCGCTTCACATAAGTTCATTCTCCTATTTAATTAACTACATTATTTATATCTTATCTCTGTGTTTTTTTTTCTGTGAAGTGTTATTCACTAACATCAGGTTGTAATTACAGCTAATCCAATTGTGCAGATATTTAATTAAAAAATCCAATAACTGTTTGATTATTATCTAGTTCGTTAATGTATCACTCGTGCTGTCGGTATTAAATATTTACATAAGGTAAAATTCTATATTTAGATGACATTGGTGGCTTTTGTTTTACGGGATCTGAGGACAGAAGCTAAGGTCGTGGTGAAATAAAACACTTTCCATAAATTACTGGAAAACTCTATCCAGTGGAAAGCATTCGCATTCTCTTCGTCTTGTCCTAATCTCGAATAGTGATCTTTCTTTCTTAACGAGCCAAATTCTGGAGACTTTCTTCGTAATACTTCAAAGGCCATCCCCAGCGACAACTAATGTTGTAGCTACCCCAATATACACCATACGTCAGTTCCGTCACTGAGTATTTCCAAGAGTGTTGTTGATTGTTCCGTCAATCGTCAAATTATGTGGTGGTAGCACGTCTCTGGCCGTAATGCGGGGGAAAACACTCAGATTGTCAAAGGAATCGTCTTTAAGACCTGTTTGATGTAGACATCTAGCGCAAACTTATGGCAACTTGAATCACAGACATGTATCACAAACTGATACTAAAAACTGATTGAAAACATGTTTCCTTTGTTAGTATAGGGTCTCATGTCATGAGAATCAGATCTCTCAGCTTCCATTCCACCACTTCATCATCCTCAGAAACGTTACTCTCCCTGAGCATCAATGTTAAACCCAGTGAGTGTGATGAAATTGCGTTTGGACAGCGGAAAAATGACAATTGCATAACTTAAACTTTGTTTGAATATACACATCAACTTATTAAAATGCTAATTCAATAAATATTATACTAGGGTGTCATCATCATCCACTTCCTGCTCCACACGAAGTGTGCTCCACATCCCTGGGGCTACATCTGTTTTTTGGTTCCTTGTGACGAAACCCGCTCGAAGCAGTCACTAGCTCTTTGTAAAGTGCAATCTTTACTATCTTGTAATATGATACATTTATATACTTATTATGTTCGCAAATATTTTGTAAACAAAGTATTTCCTTTTTAAGTGCTTAAGGAGAAGTCATTTTTGAGTTACTTCCCTTGAAATGAGTTCCGTCATCTTCGATCGGATTCCGCGGACGAATTTAGGCCTACTGCGATTTATTCTTTGGCTGGGTAGGAATAGATTGTTCTTGCTTCAGTATATCTATGGCCTGAATTTATACGTAGTGTTTGTATGAGTAGGACGAGTCTGTCTTATATATGGATATCTTTACATTTCTAAGTCGAACTATGTTGGTTGTCGCTAGAAAAGGTCAAAGGCTATGCAGCGGAAGTATCGCTAGCAGGGGGTGTGATTCATGGCTGTCATCCTGTCGAGATGTCGAATTTTGTTGTAGCCGGCTTATCGCCGAAAAGTGATCTATAAGTAGATGGGGAAAAATGTGATAGTCATTTAGACATGTTGTATGTACTTTACCCCAGTGTTTATTCTCTTTTGCCAAGGAATGGCAAAGTTATATTTCGCATAGAAAGGTAAAACCACAATTTATTATGAACTTGGGCTTCGCCATCGTTGTCGATAAGCAGATGCACAGTGGTACTTTTGAAAAGAATATTTATTCAAAGGAAGATGACATTCCTATGTATCAGCACTAGATTATATGATATTATTCAATTACCTCTATGATAGAAGCTATGAAGAAATGAGGACATTTAACGAATGACCAATTTTGGTCTGTATCCAATAGTGAGTGAAGCTCACGAGAGAAGCACAGCCATGTTGAAATTCATATACTTTGTATTTATCGAGTGAGAAAAAGGGATGCCTGTACTATCGCTCGATGAACCAAGAGATCACTGCTACATGTGAGAACCCATGTCTGGGATTCCTATATCTTTATGGAAAATATATATATTGAACTTTACGTGAAGGGATATTCGCTAGACGAGGTTAGGTCTAGGAGCCTTCCTATACATTGGTTATGGTCTGACGTGCCCAGTCAGTAAAGCCAGATGATTTACATGATGGAACTCTGAATGCTTATTTACGAATGCTCCATTATGATATTTGCCAAGCATGAATGCTAACTTAAGATGACATTCCTGTGATCAACATTATGCTGTCTATGTCGACATTTGTTCCTGTAACCATACACGTACTGTCCAAGTGTGCGTCCCATTAAATGTTATAAAAAGACCACCGTAGTTCCAGTACTTCTTGAATTCGAACAGTGTGAGTATGAGTGATGTACTACCAACCTGTCAACTCTATCGAATCATTCTACCATTCGCGTACTGACATTCCTATACACACTCATTGTCTACACTCACATTCTTGTCGGAGCCTCATCACGTTCCAGGACAAGATGACCTGTATGACCAAAACTGTGCTGGGTTTAATGAGTTGACAATCGTTACCCTTTACTACCCCAGTCCCAACATCTACATTTATCAACTGGTGGACATTCACGTCATTTAACAAATAAAGCGTGATTCAACAACCAGTAGCCAGTATGAGTTAACAACTACAGACTTTAACAACTGGTGTGCCAGCTTCCTGGGTCAACCTGCACAGTGACCATATTGAGAAGTAAACTACTGAGACCAGACGTTCCTTGGGGTCTGTTACGACACACAAATACATCAACAGTACAACTCTACAGTGAAGTCAGCGTGACCTGTCCTGTCGACAGTATGCAGTAACTAGGTCAGCGTTTGTTGACATTTGGTTCGTTGGACATTTGCCATACAACTGACAGTGTTACACAGCAAGCTTGGTTGAAACATAGAACATTACACATCAGGACTGGAGAATATTTGACAGTGTTTGCGAAAGGAAATGTTATTGAACTGAGAAGTCCTACATCGATTGTTATCATTCACATCAACGATGGAGCTTCTATTTCTGTGTTGAATTTAAAATAATTAGACAGAAGTATTTGTTTAATAAAGTACCACAGTACTGTACTATTAGGCAGTGCAACTGAGCCTTTATTCCAACACATTCTTTCTGCAACACTCTATTTACATCATATTGCCATACTATTTATGCATTTATGTATTTATGTTTAAATATTTATATGTGATATTTGTTTGTATCCAGCGGGTTGTTGTTTTGGTTGGGCGGTGTCACACAACAGAGTATCCCACGTAATAGAGGGTCTGATGTGTGCGTTTCTATAGGTGCAATTTTCTTGATTGAAAATTTGCTGCGACAGCTGTTGCTATTAGTGTTAGCTGTGAAGACTGTACTCATTGTTGTTTTTGTAATATTCCTCTGTTCTTTAGTTTGTTTTGATTTGTTTGTAATTTGTTGGTCTACCCTATTCTATCTTTCAGTTCTATTCTCAATTTATATTTATATACTGTGGCGTTATTTGTATTTGTTATCCTCTTGCGGGTTATCTTTTATTGTTTTTCCCATTTGATTTATTTCATTTCCGCAAATGTTTTCATGTTCTTCTGTATAACTGTTTTGTTTTGTGCCTGATCGACATACACTATTTTAAATATAGTTGATCATATAAATTGATGTACAAGAATCAACTGATAGTTAATTGCTATTGCTAAAGGTACACAGTTGATGATATAAAACACTATTTCTGGTGCACTGCACTTATATTATAGAGTGAACCAGCAACTTATAGCTGTTATTATATAAGGATTTGTACAAGACCTTTGTAAGGCTTGTTTCCCACAGTGATTGGGATAGTTAAGTACTATTTTCCACAGGTTACAAAGTTATCATACAAGGTCTTTGATTAAGACTAAGAAAGTGAATTTATTTACTTTTGCAAATTACTGATCTTATTAGACAAGATGTCTACATTAGATTATTTTATCACACAAGGCAGGGCTCTTGATAAGACTGGTCAGCAATTAGAAGAATGGGCAGTTGCTCAATATGACAAAGCATTAGCTGCAGAAGAGAGAAAACTTGCTGCTGCTGCTGAAGAAAGAAAAGCATTGATTGAGGAGAAAAAATTAGCAGCTGAGGAAAAAAAATTACAAAGAGAGGATGAACAAAAGAAATTGCAGATACAGACTGATGAAAAAAGATTCCAGATGGAAATGGAAAAAGAGAAAAGAAAGGATGAAGCTGCTGCAGAAGAGAGAAAATTACAAGCTGAAGCTCAAGAGAAAAAAGCAATAAGAGAACATGAACACCAAAAAGAACTTTTAGCATTTGAGTTAGAAAAGTTAAAGTTAACAAACATAAGTGATGGTAATCAAGCATCTGGTGGTAATGGTAAACCCTTTACTTACAAGGTCAAGGTACCAGCGTTCAACCCTTCCAGTGATGACATAACATTCTGGCTAAATAGATTTGAACGCTCGTGTCGAGCCCATAATGTGGACAAATCACAATATGCTAACCAGTTATCAGAAAATCTGAAAGGTGATTCTCTGACTAGTTTAAGTTGGTTGAAGAGGCTGACAAAGATAACTATGATGTTATTAGGGCAGCCTTATTAAAGAAGTATCAGTTGTCTGAAGAGGGTTATCGGAAGTTGTTTAAGACAATGGTGCCTGAGGCAGGTGTAGAATTCTCAGAATTCATTGCAAGGACACGTCTTACATTTGATCGTTGGATTGAGCTATCCAAAACAGAAAAAACTTATGAAGCCCTTATGGACTTGATACTCAGAGACAAGATTATGTCAAGTATAAATAAACCTTTCCTCGAATTCTTACATGAGCGTAAACCTAAGTCTCTAAAAGAAATGGAACAGTATTGTACCCAATACGTCACTGCACATCCGGACGTAGCTATTAGCAACAGTAAGGTTAAAGAAGGTATGCCAGTTGCTTCTGCAACACCATACAACCCTAATCACTCTCACAAATTCCAAGGACCTCAAAATAAGTTTAATAAAAAAGGTAACTATTACAGTTATCAGAACCAAGGTAACCAATCATTTCAGGGTTCTTCTTCGAATACCTGGAGAAGAGCTGACAGCCCTCGATTCAGGGGTGGTCATAATTACAGGAACTTTCGCAAAGGAAGTCATTCTAGAAACTATCCAAGTTTTCCTTCATGGAGACAACAAGATCATAATTACAGAGATACTCATTATAATGAATATGATGATAGTAACCAAAGGAGCTATGATTCAAACCCGAGTAGGGGTTATAATGATGGAAACAATGATAAGTACAGAGGCAATAATAACAGAGGTAGAGCACAATTCAAAAAACATAAAGCTCATTACCAGGCGAACTCTGCACAGCAAGAGTCCCACGAAGCCTATAAACAAAATAAAGATAATGATGACTCTAATAATATGGCATGTGCCGCTTTTGATTTTGGGAGAGCATCTCAGTGCCCCCAATGCAAAACATTATTTGAGCCAACCACAGTGTCTACTTTAAGATGTGGGCATCCTCTTCCCGCTCTTCCTGCGTCAATCGCGCATGATGGGAGAGGTTCTCTTGTCTTACACAAAGGTTTAGTAAATGACAATCCAGTCTCAGTACTTTTTGATTCTGGATGCACAACTATTGGGGTTAGGCAGTCACTCATAGATCCTTCTCATTCTACAGGCAAAGTAGTCAAATGCGTAACATTTGGCGGCACCATAGAGAAATACTCTACCGCTATCATTAGGATTGCTACTCCTTTCTTCACAGGAGATGTACACGCATGTCTTTTGCCGAATCCGATCGCTGATCTTATCATCGGTCGCATTCACGGAGTCAAAGAATGCACTCCGGAGCAAATTTCCGTTTGGGAAAATCAAAATATGCAATCTGCTAATGCAGTAGTCACTAGAGCTCAAGCTCTCAATATGCCTGAAACTTCATCTGTTGAAGATAATGAAGTGCATAACCAAGATGATCCCTTGGTAATTTCTCGTGACTCGTTTATAAAACAACAAGAAGAAGATCCGACTCTTAAGAAATTCTTCACTCTTGTAACGAAAGGTGATCCGAATAAAGATTCAAATTGTAAATCTTGGATTACAATGAAGAATGGCGTACTTGTACTATGGTGCAAGACTCCACTAAGTCAAGTCATTCTCAGATTCTTGTACCCAAGAATTTGAGAGTTAAGATCTTACAACATGCACACGACTCTCAGTGTGCTGGTCACATGGGTTTTTCCCGTACAAAGTCAAGAGTTCTTGCGGCTTTCTTTTGGCCTTTTGTGAACAAGGACATACGGATCTATTGTCGATCCTGTAAAGTATGTCAAGAAGTCAAATCCAAAGGTCCTCGTCATGCTGCGCCTATTCAGGCTGCAGATATTCCTATTCGTCCATTCCAGAAAATGGCGATAGACATCATTGGTCCATTCAAGATCAAATCTGCTAGAGGACATCGGTTTATCTTAACGTGTGTAGACATGTGCACACGTTGGCCAGAGGCTATCCCTCTAAAGAGCATTACTACCGCTGACATTGCAGATGCTCTTTGGCTTATATTTTCTCGGCTGGGATTCCCCGGAGAAATATTATCAGATCATGGCACCCAACTGATATCGGATACCATGTCTCAAGTAATGTCTACTCTACAGATAGAGAGATCTTTGAGTAGCATCTATCATCCTATGTCCAATGGGATGGTCGAGCGAGCGACTAAATAGAACACTTAAGAACTTATTAGGGAAGATAACTGAGGATCATCCTCAAGATTGGGATAGGGTTTTACCCGCGGCCCTCTTCGCGTACAGAGAGGTCCCCAATGAACATACAGGGTTTTCTCCCTTTGAACTTGTCTTTGGCGCGCGACCGCGCGGCCCAATGTCTTTGCTGCATGATCTTATAACAGCTGACAATATTGACGATGACACGAAATCTTCTTACGAGTATGTCATCGCGCTGAGACAAAAGATTATCGAAGCATGCAAATTGGCAAAGTCCTCTTCTGAATTTGCTAAGCAGAAGGCAAGACAATTTGCTAATAAGAAGAGAACTTTACGACAACTTTGTCCTGGTGACAAAGCATTTGTTTTGCTACCTTGTCGTGAAAATAGACTCCTTATTAGTTGGAAAGGTCCGTACGATATAATATCGAAAATTTCAGATGTTGACTACATCGTCGATATTAACGGGAAGCATAAAACCTTCCACATCAATATGCTTACGGAGTTCCATGAACGTCCTGACTATCTACAGCCTATTTTCCAGGCAACGGACGATTCTCATGTCAAACATGGTCATTACTCATCACTGTCTGTAATACAGGATGAGGAAACAAGTTTTTCGGATGTTAATCTTCCGCTTCCAATGATCCCACTTCATTCTAGTGAATCATGGAAAGACGTTACTGTTTCTCCTGATTTGTCTCTAGGAGAACGGCGACAAGTTTCGTCTATGTTACAAACATTTCAGGATGTCCTCACTGACATTCCTGGGCAAACTCATGTCATTGAGCATGACATTGTTCTAACTGAACATACTCCAATTAGGGTTAGACCTTATCCTATCCCTATACATTTCCAAACACAGGTTGAAAAGGAGTTGGATGAAATGATAGATTTACAAATAATCGAACCATCCACTTCTGCATATTCTTCGCCGATGGTTATTGTTCGAAAAAAAGACAATAACATACGTCTTTGCGTTGACTATCGCAAATTGAATCAAGTTACGAAGTTCGATGCTGAACCTATGCCTTTACTAGAGGAGTTACTTACTCGTCTTTCTAAATCGCATTTTTTCACTAAACTTGATTTGTCTAAAGGATATTGGCAAGTTCCATTATCCGAACGCGCCAAACCTCTTACCGCTTTCTCTACTCCCAGAGGCCTTTTCCAATGGAATTTTATGCCTTTCGGCCTTATGAACGCACCAGCTACATTTGTACGCATGATGCGTCGAATCCTATCGTATCGGTCAGATGTCATTGCTTATCTAGACGACATCTGTCTTTTCAGCGATACTTGGGAAGATCACTATTCAGGGTTAGTTGAATATTATCAACTCTGCGTGAGTATAACCTGACAGCAAAACCATCTAAAGCTTGTATTGGCTTTAGCGAAATTGCTTTCTTAGGCCATCGAGTAGGTCACGGTTTCTTGAAGACAGAAGACCATAATATCACTAAGATACTTAACATCTCTATCCCTAGGACTAAAAAGCAAGTGCGAAGTCTTTTAGGTCTCATACAATTTTATGGACGTTTCATTCCGAACCTGTCCTCTATCATGGCACCTCTCTCTACATTATTAAAGAAAGGGTCGCCTAACATGGTTCACTGGTCTCATGAATGCCAATCTTCACTAGAGAAGATCAAAACTATGTTTTCATCACCACCTATTTTAGTGTTACCGACAACAGATAAGACATTTGTTCTTCGTAGTGACGCTTCATCCACTGGGATTGGAGCGGCACTAATGCAAGAGTACTCTGGAACTCTGCATCCTGTAATGTATATATCCAGAAAACTTAATGCTGCAGAAAGGAATTACTCGGTTTTAGACCGTGAATTATTGGCAATGGTTTGGTCAATTCTCAAACTCCAAAGATTCCTTCTGGGCGCGCATTTCGTAGTGGAAACTGACCAAAAAGCTCTTACGGCTATCCAAAGTAAGAACTTGAAGAGCTCGAGATCAACTCGATACGCAATCGCTCTTCAACCTTTTCATTTCTCGGTACGAGCTATCCGTGGTTCAGAAAATGTGATGGCGGACATTCTGTCCAGATGCCCACATGATGCCACTTAACTGTTAAATATTGGATCTTTTTAATATGTATAACTTTACAACAGTTATTTTTTGTTTCTTTACTAAGATACACATTTGTAATTTAATAATAGAATGATGGTATCGCTACTTAGCGGTTTATTGATGTTTATTCACCGCTGTTCTTTGATGATTGTTTCTTCATAAATCATAAATTTAAGATTATAGTGTGAATTTTTGGTATGCATTGTATAATTACCAGAATTGTATTATACGTACATCACACCTTCCTGGAAACATTTATTCGTAGAGAAACAATTTCTCTCAGATTTTGAGATATATTCTCACCGGTCATATTAGGAATTATAGTTATTCCTGATATTTTCATCTGCGCAGTATTCTTGCGTTGTGAGCCTATTGTACGTTGCTCCTAGATGTATTTTAAAAAAAAAAAATTTTATTTTTTTTGTTCCCGGGAGGTGTGGTAAGACTGTAAAGTGCAGTCTTTACTATCTTGTAATATGATACATTTATATACTTATTATGTATGCAAATATTTTGTAAACAAAGTATTTCCTTTTTAAGTGCTTAAGGAGAAGTCATTTTTGAGTTACTTCCCTTGAAATGAGTTCCGTCATCTTCGATCGGATTCCGCGGACGAATTTAGGCCTACTGCGATTTATTCTTTGGCTGGGTAGGAATGGATTGTTCTTGCTTCAGTATATCTATGGCCTGAATTTATACGTAGTGTTTGTATGAGTAGGACGAGTCTGTCTTATATATGGATATCTTTACATTTCTAAGTCGAACTATGTTGGTTGTCGCTAGAAAAGGTCAAAGGCTATGCAGCGGAAGTATCGCTAGCAGGGGGTGTGATTCATGGCTGTCATCCTGTCGAGATGTCGAATTTTGTTGTAGCCGGCTTATCGCCGAAAAGTGATCTATAAGTAGATGGGGAAAAGTGATAGTCATTTAGACATGTTGTATGTACTTTACCCCAGTGTTTATTCTCTTTTGCCAAGGAATGGCAAAGTTATATTTCGCATAGAAAGGTAAAACCACAATTTATTATGAACTTGGGCTTCGCCATCGTTGTCGATAAGCAGATGCACAGTGGTACTTTTGAAAAGAATATTTATTCAAAGGAAGATGACATTCCTATGTATCAGCACTAGATTATATGATATTATTCAATTACCTCTATGATAGAAGCTATGAAGAAATGAGGACATTTAACGAATGACCAATTTTGGTCTGTATCCAATAGTGAGTGAAGCTCACGAGAGAAGCACAGCCATGTTGAAATTCATATACTTTGTATTTATCGAGTGAGAAAAAGGGATGCCTGTACTATCGCTCGATGAACCAAGAGATCACTGCTACATGTGATAACCCATGTCTGGGATTCCTATATCTTTATGGAAAATATATATATTGAACTTTACGTGAAGGGATATTCGCTAGACGAGGTTAGGTCTAGGAGCCTTCCTATACATTGGTTATGGTCTGACGTGCCCAGTCAGTAAAGCCAGATGATTTACATGATGGAACTCTGAATGCTTATTTACGAATGCTCCATTATGATATTTGCCAAGCATGAATGCTAACTTAAGATGATATTCCTGTGATCAACATTATGCTGTCTATGTCGACATTTGTTCCTGTAACCATACACGTACTGTCCAAGTGTGCGTCCCATTAAATGTTATAAAAAGACCACCGTAGTTCCAGTACTTCTTGAATTCGAACAGTGTGAGTATGAGTGATGTACTACCAACCTGTCAACTCTATCGAATCATTCTACCATTCGCGTACTGACATTCCTATACACACTCATTGTCTACACTCACATTCTTGTCGGAGCCTCATCACGTTCCAGGACAAGATGACCTGTATGACCAAAACTGTGCTGGGTTTAATGAGTTGACAATCGTTACCCTTTACTACCCCAGTCCCAACATCTACATTTATCAACTGGTGGACATTCACGTCATTTAACAAATAAAGCGTGATTCAACAACCAGTAGCCAGTATGAGTTAACAACTACAGACTTTAACACTCTTGCAGTGTTGTTTCATGAATGCAATCATTTTTGCATGCTGAGGTTTTCTGCAATTATACGCGCGTACGCACACATATAATATTTCTTTTGTGTTTAAATTTTGATATTAATAAGTAGTTAATAAATCTTGTGAACTATTTACTTCAAAAAAAAAACAAAAAAAAAAAAGTTACTTAATTGTTATACAGCTTTCCGGTATTTGGGAAAAAATTCATGCCCGATCTTAATTCTTATGCAAAAGAAATCTTCGAGAATATATATATATATATGATAGGTGGGCGAGAGATGATGATGCTGTTGTGATATGTGATCACTTTCTTCCACACTTGCACCGACCTGAACAACAATAAAATTCTTGACTCTAAGGCATTTGCTGTATTTATTCATACAACCCTGCCAGTGACGCACAAAGTAAACTAATGAACAAACATTAAACAAGTAAGCAAACAAACCGAACAAAACACCCAGCCAGTGCTCGATTGCTAATACTGTGCAAACTTCTGCTTACTCTGGGTGTCTCACATCTTGCCTCTACTTCGAATCTCGCCAAACTGAGCGCTTCTCCTGCGTCAGACTTTTCAAACGCCAGCGATGAGGGCTCGCGCAGTCACGTGGGTTGTGGCTTTATGGTGGCCCTAGCGCAGTCACGTGGGCTGCCGTACTATTAGAGCGTGCACATCGAAAATATATGGGCGTTAAACACATAAATATGACATGAACTTGAGCTGGACTCTGGGGTGTTTTTATGGCTCCATTACACCCACACACACACACACACGTATATATATATATGAATATAGAATACCCTGGACAGAAACTAGACCAACAGAGAAGTACCGCACTCATTAAATGAAAAGGAAAATTGGCTTCTAAATACCATCGCAAAAAGGAAGCTGACATTCTTCGGTCATGTATAAAGACATAATAGTCTTGAAAAATTAGTAATGGAATGCATGGTCCCTGGAAAATGTTTGAAGGATCGACCTAGACGACGTTGGGCAAGTCGACCTGCATCTTCCAAATACATGTTCAGACTCTCTGTTATATCGTGGATCCCCCGTCGTCTAGGTCGATCCTTCCCTATTTTTCCAGGGACCATGCATTCCATTACTAATTTTTCAAGACTATTATGTCTTTTTATATGACCGAAGAATGTCAGCTTCCATTTTGCAATGGTATTTAGGAGCCAATTTTCCTTTACATTTAGTGAGTGCGGTACTTCTCTGTTGGTCTTGTTTCTGTCCAGGGTATTTTCTCTCTCTCTCTCTCTCTCTCTCTCTCTCTCTCTCTCTCTCTCTATATATATATATATATATATATATATATATATATATATATATATATATACATATATATATATATATATATATATATATATATATATATATATATATATATATATATATATATATATATACATATATATATATATATATATATATATATATATATATATATATATATATATATATATATATACATATATATATTATTTGTTGGTAAAGATTGGTTGTATGCGAGGTCCATTTTCATACCTCTCTATGGACATCGGACTGAGTAGTTGTAATACTCACTACATAATATAAACACCCCGTTACAGCTAAAAATGGAAGCAACAAGCTGGGATCTGAACTACAAATAAATGGGAGCCTAAAGCCAGAGATCCTGAAAAATTTCAAGTCTTTGGACTCCAGTTTTTGAAAAATCTCTATTTTCAACATGGCGCCGGATGTCGTCTGCTAACCTGTGAGAGGTTATACAAGTGTATGATAAGTAAAAGCAGTTCCAAGTCACTGCAGAAGTCTAACATATGCCAGATAAAAGTATTTACTGCAGAACCTTATGTTTGTAAATTCAAGTTTTCTGCACGATGATGGCGTGTATTCAAGTATCTATCAAAGAAATGTGTCAAGGGTCAACGTACACAGTGGCGTTCCTACTTGGTCGTGAGAAATTGTGAAAGTCTAAGTCTAACCTTGTTCGCTGCACTGCTCCTGAATCATTTGTTTCCTGACGCAGAAATTGCTGCCAGGAGGAGTTTTCTTTTTTCAAACAGATGAGTATATTTATTGATACATGCAGCGTGAGACTTGATAAATCTAGTTTGACAGGGTTCATTTTTTGCATGTTATATGTATTTCTGTATATATATATATATATATATATATATATATATATATATATATATATATATATATATATATATATATATATATATATATATATATATATATATATGTTTCTGTGTTAAGTGTGGGAGGGTGGAAGGGAACTATGAATGTTTTCAATACCTCGTTTGTATGGTCGAGAAATTCATTGTTGTTCTGAAGTATTTGATTTATGATTGTCTCAAATAGCGGTGCTGGCATTACAAAGCTGTGAGTTATCTGCTGCTTTTGAGATTATCATTACCACTGTTTTTTAGTTGTGCAGTTTTGTTAATTGGCAAGTTTGTATTTGTGGTTAAGTTAATTGCAATTTTTTATTCAGTTGTTCTCAATTATTGTTTGTGCTATTGTTGACCTTACCTTGCTATCCTTCATTTATTAGATGTCATATATGTTGTAATTTCGTGCTTGTCTTGTCATATGTGAGAGAGAGCTATTTTTTTCATTTGTTCTAAGAGTTCTATATTTCTGCATTATTTCTTCATTAGTATTATCATGTTTTAGCTCTTGTCAATGTATTCAGTCATCTTATTTGTATCTATTTTCTGTTATTACTCCTAGTATAACATCTATTATTACATGCAGTTGGGTGATTTTGAGGTGGTAAAATAATTATTGCTGATATTGCTCACATATTCATTATATAATATTTGCATTATTGTTTAGCTATTGGAAAGCACTTACTTACTTAGTCGTTCCTCTTCTACCTTGAGGTGTAGAGGTTTGGAAGAGAGAGCGCCAGACTATTCTATCAGCTGTCTTCTTCCTGGCCTGGTTCCATTCTAGTCCTCGGTCCTTCAAAGATTGTCTAATGTTGTCCTCCCAGCGGACTCTGGGTCGTCCTGGAGGTCTGGATCCCTAGCTCTTTGTTTCCCATGCTTGTCGTGGTAGCCGATCTTCTCACATTCTGCAGACATGGCCAAACCATCTTAGTTGGGACTGTTCTATTTGGGTCTGCAGCGGGTGGGATTTTAGGCCTTGACGTATCGTCTGGTTGCGTACCATGTCTCTTCTTGTTACTTCAACCACCTTCCTCAGATACCTCATTTCTGAGGTTTAGATCTGGCTTTTGTGGGCTGTAGTCATTGCCCATGACTCGCATCCATATGTCAAGACTGGGACATAGGTGGAGCGGTATACAGCCATCTTCGTTTTCTTACCAACCTCTTTCTTGCTGAGGAATCCTCGATTTATGGCCTGATAAAGTCTCCCAGCCGTTGCTTTTCGAGTGGCCAACTCTTCTTTGATGCCCCCCTTTCGGTCTATAATAGCTCCGAGATATTTAAAGTGGTCGACCTGCTCCAGGACCTGTTCTCCCAACTTAATCTGATGTTTTCTTTCTTCTCGTGATATCACCATGGATTTTGTTTTAGAGCAGCTTATGACCATCCCTCTCTTCTCCAGCTCTTCCTTCCAGACTTGCAAGTTGGATTGGAGATGTGTCTCTGATTTAGCAATCAGGACAACATCATCAGCAAATGCTAGCTCTGAAAAACAGACCTGTCTCATCTTCCAGTACCCCACTGAATACTTTCTTGTTCTCTCCTTACATGCCTTGATGACATCGTCCATGAGGAGTATGAAAAGATAAGGTGACAGGATATCGCCTTGTCTTACACCAGTGGCCGTCCTGAACTCTTCTGACTTATAGTTTGCTGTCCTCACATAATTTCTGCAAGACTTGTAGAAGCTCTGTATAGCATGAATCAGAGGTGCTGGAATGTTCTTCCTTGCCAAACAGTCCCAAAGTTTGTTCCAGGGGACCCTGTCAAACGCCTTTTCCAGATCTATGAAACAAAGATGCATTTCACTCTTGTACTCAAGGGCCTTTTCACTCAGCTGCCTGAGTGTGAAGATTAGGTCTTGAGTTCTTCGGTTTGCTCGGAATCCGCATTGGGCTTCATCCAATTGTGGCTCAGCTAGGCATCGGAGTCTCTGCTCTAGGATTCTAGGGTAGATTTTACCAGGGACACTGAGAAGGGATATGCCTCTGTGGTTTCCACATTGTCGATTGTCACCCTTTTTAAAAATCGGTGTTATGATGGCAATCTCCCAATCCTTGATATGGCCTTGTTGCACCATGCTGCCTGTAGGACCCTTAGGAGTAATAGGTCGCCTGATGCTCCCATGTACTTAACCATTTCTGGTGTTATACCATCATGCCCTGCTGCTTTGCCCATCTTGATTTTCTCCAGTGCTGCCTTCAGTTCTTCCATCTTTATGTCATCTTCATCACAATTTGTATCCTCTTCTGTGCTAGTGGTTATCATTTCTGATGCTCTACCTTGCTCACCATCAAGGAGTTCTGAGAAATATTCTTTCCATCTTTCCATTACTTCCTTCGGGACAGTAAGCAATTTGCCTTGCTTGTCCTTTATAAATTTTAGAGGGCATTGTTTTTCCTTCCTCGTGTTCTTTAGGGTCTTATAGAACTATTTCTGGTTTTCTTGCGCATCCTTTTCTAGCTTTTCTCCAAATTCTTCCCAGGACTTCTGTTTTGCTGCTAGCACCTTGTTCTTTGCTTCTGTTCTGGGTATCACATATTCTCTATATTTCTCTATTTGTCCTGCTGTGTTTTTAGCTTCTAAATATTGTTTCCATGCCATTTTCTTCTTTCTTATTTTCTCTTTGACTTCTTCTGTCCACCAAGGAGTCCTCTTTCTCTTGTTAACAAGTCGGACTTCACCACATGCTTCTGCAGCAGCTGTCTTTATGATGTCCTTGAATTTAAGCCACAGGGTTTCCAAGTCATCAGGTTGTTCTTCTGTGTTTCTCGCCGCTGTAGTAATAAGCCCCTGATATCTGTTCTTGACGCTATGAGGCAAAGAGATAGAGCGCATAAATATAAGGATATCACTACATATCGGAAAATAAGAAATAAAGTACAATACTTAATTCGCAGAGAAAAGAAAAACTACTTTAGAAATTTTGTTCAGAGTAAAACATACAGTAAAGAGATATGGAAGGCAATCAACACTTTAGTGAACAAACAAAATTTTCCAGACCCACATACTCCCAATACGCCACTTATTTGTACTGACTTCAGCAATCATTTTCAGTTAGACATCAACAATATAAAATTCCCCATTCCGTCTCCCCCTTGTGACTTAAGCAAATTATCAACGTTCTGCGAGAAAAAATGTACTAACACAATTCCACCCGACATCCCTTTTATAACAGTTAACGAAGTTTACAATATATTACAGGCCTTAAAGATAATAACTCATCGGGACTTGATGGAATCAGTAATCGAATACTGCGTTTTGCCGCACCTGCTATTAGTGATTCACTGACATACATATATAATCAATGCATCGCAAGGAGTTACTTTCCATCCGCTTTTAAAAGCGCTAAAGTATACCCACTTCTCAAACCAGGTTCATCTGAATCTTAGTAACTATAGGCCCATTTCTCTTATATCGTCGCTGTCCAAACCACTGGAAAAACACATCCACAAAACAACACTACAACACCTAGTAGATAACGACCTGCTAATCGACAGTCAGTCGGGGTTTAGACCAAAGCATTCATGCCACACAGCCTTAACAAAGATGATAGACAATTGGCACCCAAACATTAATAACGATAATATATGTGGAGCAATATTTGTAGACTTCAAAAAAGCATTTGATATGATAGATCACTTTATTTTAATCAGAAAATTAGAAACAATGAAAGTAAATATTAAGCTGGTAAAGTTAATTAAATCGTTTCTGTCAGACAGACAACAAATAGTCTCTTACAATAATTCCTTGTCGAACCCAACCGTTGTCCATACATGTGTTCCTCAGGGCTCTATTCTCGGCCCTCTTCTATTTACCGTATATATTAATGATCTTCCTCTATACTTCAAACACTCATCATGTGACCTTTTTGCCGATGACTGTACTGTCTATACTAGTGATAAATGGTGCACCACACTAGAACAATCTTTACAAAACGATACACATAATCTTATTACGTGGAGCAAAGAGAATTGCATGCAAATAAATATTAGTAAAACAAAATGTATGTTAATATCAACCAGACAAAAACTACAAAACTTGCAGAAAACAACACTTCAGCTCTTCATTGGAACATCACTAATTGAAAACGTAAATGAACACAGAACTCTAGGTATCACTGTTGACCAACACCTAAGTTGGAACTCACATGTACATGCACTCACAAAGCTAACAGCACAAAAAGTTTACCAATTAGCCAAAATTAAACATTTCCTGGATGAAGAGGCAAGGAAAATGTTCTACATATCTCATACACAAACGCATCTAGACTATTGTTCCACAATCTGGGATGGTTGTTCTGTCTCCAACACAAAAAGGCTCCACTCACTTCAAAAACGCTCAATGCGCCTTGTTGCTGATAAACACCAATCACATTGTATAGATTTATATAATTATCTTCAAATATTACCCCTCAGGAAGCGCTTCCTCTTTAACAAAGGGAAATTTATTCACAAAATCCTGTCACAGAATGCTCCAACGTATCTTTGGCCGCTTTTAAAATACAATGACAGACGTAGTCAGCGCTTAAACAATTTACAGGTACCCAAGCCCAGGCTTGACCTATTTAAAACTAGTTTGGCTTACTCAGCTGCTCATCTTTGGAACAATCTTCCCAATGACCTGAACAACACGCAAAGTCCTTACTCATACAATCGTATACTGTTCAAATACTTTATGAGTGCTGATTATATGCCACCCTAACTGATTGTGTTGTACTTTTATCTAATATACTGTATGGAGGCTCTGGTGATCTAGTTTTCATTACAATATACTTATTCTTAATATTATATTCTTAATAACGTATATTCTTAATTTTATGATCAGGTACTGTTAATGTATGCTGTTATACTTCCTTGTAATGTTGCACTGCCCTTAAATTAATACTTTCAGTACGCTGGAGAATGTTGAGTAACAGTAATAAAAGATGAGCAAGAGGATGGAAGAATGCAAGAAGGGATAGTGTCCGATTTTCAACCCTTGGCAAATTAATTGCTTTCATATATGTCTATCTAACTATCGATCTTGTCTGATTCTGGTCTTGAGTTTGGGACGCAAAGACATCGAGGAAAGTAACTGTTTACCCACCTCATCTTGATGAACCTAAAAAAAAAAAAAAAAGTCCCTGAGTCATTCAGTTGAACACCGTATGAACATTTTACAAGTTCTTATAACATAACTCTCACCCGTGTGTTACCGGGGCCCGAAAGGGGAGCAAAGAATAGTAACACTGTCCCCTACCAAGCATGTCGTAAAAAGCGACTAAGGAGGGTTGGGCATGGGGCCGGTTACACCATCCTGTAAAAAATTTAAACCACAAAAAACTTCAACAAATATGGACAAGTCAAATAAAGAAAATAAAACACAGCCATCCAAGACAGGGGAAGGTCCTCTCGCGGGGAGGCGTATGATGCAACACAGAGAAAGCCGAAAGGAGTCTGTGTTGCTGACTAACCTTCTTTCTTCTAGGAGAACTTCCAGATTTGGCACCTGGAATGTTCGGACATTAAACGAACAAGGGAAAGTGGCGCAAGTAGCAGCAGAAATGAGGGAATACAAAATCGAGGTTCTGGGAATGTGTGAAACAAAGTGGAAGGGGGTAGACAGGAAGAAACTCATCACAGGTAAATTGGTGCTGTCCTCAGGACATGAAGACGAAAGTTCACACCACAGTGAAGGGGTAGCTCTTATGTTATCTAAAGAAGCACAGAAAGCACTCATTGAATGGGAAGCTGTTGGACCCAGAATAATAACAGCTACTTTCAAAACAGCTAAAAAGAAAATTCATGTAAATGTCATCCAATGTTATGCACCAACTAATGACAAAGAAGAGTCTGTGAAAGAAGCATTTTATACTAAACTACAGGAAATTATGGATAAAGTAAAAAGAAGAGACATCACAATTTTGATGGGTGACATGAATGCAAAGATAGGTACAGTCAACACTGGATTTGAAGAAGTCATGGGAAAACATGGGCTAGGAGTAATGAATGAAAATGGAGAGCTATTCGCAAACTTCTGTGCTTCATATCAACTGGCTATAGGAGGAAGCATGTTTCCACATAAGAGAATACACAAGGCAACATGGATATCACCAGACCATAGAACAGAAAATCAGATTGATCATATATGCATAAACAAGAAGTTTAGATCATCATTGCAGGATGTAAAGGTATATAGAGGAGCAGATGTGGCATCAGATCACCATCTACTGATAGCCAAAGTAAAAATGAAACTCAAGAGATATGCAACAATGCAAAATTATAGACAACAGTTTAATGTAGGACAGCTAAGAAATCAAGAAACAAGAGACAAATTTGCGGTCACAGTATCCAACAAATTCCAAGTACTCCAACAGCTGGAAGATGTAGAGAATACAGAAGACTATTGGCAGCAGGTCAAAACGGTATGGAAGGAGACATGTGAAGAAATACTGGGGAAAAGGGAAAGACAACAAAAAGCATGGATAACAACAGAAACCATCAATAAGATAAAAGACAGAAAAAAACAAGAAAGCAGAGTTAAACACAAGCAAAACTAGAAGCTCCAAAGCCAAGGCTCAAGAAGTGTACACAGAAGCAAACAAAGAAGTAAAAAGAAGTATCAAAAGAGACAAGAGGAAGTATATTGAGGAGTTGGCAAGAGAGGCAGAAGATGCTGCAGCCAAAGGAAATATGAGAGAACTGTATAGCAGCACAAAGAAGCTAACAGGGAAATAAAAGCAAACAAGTTGCCTCATAAAAGACAAGAATGGGAAACTGCTCAGCAATATACAAGAGCAAATGAAGAGGTGGACAGAATATTTTGGGGACCTTCTCAATAGACCAGCTCCACAAAACCCGCCGGACATCCAGCCAGCAGAAGAAGAGCTACAAATTAACGGTGAAAGACCAACGAAGGAAGAAATAAAGAAAGCCATAAAGCTTCTAAGAGATGGAAAAGCATCTGGACCTGATGGCATTCCAGCAGAGGCCATCAAAGCAGATATCGACACGGCTACAGAGATGTTATATAAATTACTTGGTAAAGTCTGGGAAAAGTAAGAGATACCAGCAGAATGGAAGGAAGGATATCTGGTTAAGTTGCCTAAGAAGGGAAATTTACAAGAGTGCACAAATTATAGAGGAATAATGTTACTATCAGTGCCAGGAAAAGTATTAAACAGGATTATCCTTGAGAGATTAAAAGAGTCCATAGACAAGAAACTGAGAGATGAACAAGCAGGTTTTCGACAAAACAGATCATGTACAGACCAGATAGCCACTTTGAGAATAATAGTTGAACAAAGTCTGGAATGGAATTCACCACTATACATCGGATTTGTGGACTACGAAAAGGCATTTGACAGTGTAGACAGAGAATCACTTTGGAAATTGATGAGGCATTATGGAGTTCCCCTGAAGATCATAAATTTAATAAAGAAAACATATGAAGACATGACATGCAGAGTTCTTCACGAAGGACAGCTTACAGAACCGTTTGGGATAAGAACAGGAGTGCGACAGGGATGCCTCTTGTCTCCATTTCTTTTCTTGCTGGCAATAGATTGGGTTATGAGATCATTGACAACACACAACAGAAATGGAATCCAGTGGACTCTGACTAAGCTTTTGGATGATCTGGATTTTGCTGATGACTTGGCTCTTCTGTCCCATAACCGTAATCAGATGCAGGACAAATTGAAAACACTCGATGAGAGGTCACAGCAATTGGGTCTGAAAATATACAGGGAAAAGACAAAAATAATGAGAATAAATGCAGGTAATGATAACAGGGTTGAACTTGAAGAAACCCCAATACAAGATGTAGAATCATACACATATCTTGGCAGTAATATAGACAAAGTTGGAGGGACAGACAGCGACATCAAAATAAGAATACAAAAAGCAAGAGGAGCTTTCATTGCATTGGGAAATATATGGAGATCAAGAGAAATCGGATCCAACACGAAAATAAGAATCTTCAACTCAAATGTGAAGTCAGTCCTATTGTATGGCTCGGAGACATGGAGAACAACAAAGACAACAACCAAAAAGCTACAGACTTTCATAAATGGGTGCTTGCGTAGAATAATAATAATAATAATAATAAATTCTTTAAGCGCCAAACACGGCGCATAAGGCAGAAACCAGTGCTCTCCAGGTTGTTCGTTGTGACGCCACTCCTCTTAGCTCTTGCACATTATTTAGGCCCAACGTTCTTCCTTCTCTTATTATTGTTCTTCTGAGTGTTTCTTTTGGTCTTCCTTTTTTCCGCTTACCCTCAGGAACCCAAGTGAGCGCCTGTAGTGGTATTCTGTTGTTTTGCATTCGTAGGACATGACCGTAGAATAGAGGGATTAAAATGGTATGACAAGGTTACCAACGTGGAACTGATGACAAGAACTAGACAAGTGCCAGTGGAACAAGAGATGAGAAAAAGACGATGGCGATGGATAGGACACACACTGAGGAAACCTGTTGATAGCATTACAAGGCAGTCCTTGTTCTGGAACCCCCAGGGCAAGAGAGGCAGAGGAAGACCAAGAAGTACATGGAGAAGAGATATGGAAACAGAGGTGAAAATGATGAGGAGAACATGGAAAGAACTTGAGATGATGGCACGGGACAGGAGGACTTGGCATGTGTTTGTTGAAGGCCTATGCTCCTTTGGGAGTGGAGGGTTATGAATGAATGAATAACATAACTCTGAATATGTCTCAAATCACTAATTTACAGTTCGAAGTAAAAGATGCACAAGAAAACCAGAAATTGTTCTATAAGACCCTAAAGAACATGAGGAAGGAAAAACAATGCCCTCTCAAATTTATAAAGGACAAGCAAGGCAAATTGCTTACAGCCCCGAAGGAAGTAATGGGAAGATGGAAAGAATATTTCTCAGAACTCCTGGATGGTGAGCATGGTGAAGCATCAGAAATGATAAACACTAGCACAGAAGAGAAAACCAATGATGGTGAAGATGACATAAAGATGGAAGAACTGAAGGCAGCACTGGAGAAAATCAAGATGGGCAAAGCAGCAGGGCATGATGGTATAACACCAGAAATGGTTAAGTTCATGGGAGCATCAGGCGACCTATTACTCTTAAGGGTTTTACAGGCAGCGTGGTACAACAAGACCATACCAAAGGATTGGGAGATTGCCATCATAACACCAATTTTCAATAAGGGTGACAATCGACAGTGTGGAAACCATAGAGGCATATCCCTTCTCAGTGTCCCTGGTAAAATCTACTCTAGAATCCTAGAGCAGAGACTCCGACGCCTAGCTGAGCCACAATTGGATGAGGTCCAGTGCGGATTCCGAGCAAATCGAAGAACACAAGACCCAATCTTCACACTCAGACAGCTGAGTGAAAAGGCCCTTGAGTATAAGAGTGAGATGCATCTTTGTTTCATAGATCTGGAAAAGGCGTTTGACAGGGTCCACTGGAGCAAACTTTAGGACTGTTTGGCAAGGAAGAATATTCCAGCACCTCTGATTCATGCTATACAGAGCTTCTACAAGTCTTGCAGAAATTATGTGAGGACAGCAAACCATAAGTCAGAAGAGTTCAGGACCACCACTGGTGTAAGACAAGGTGATATCCTATCACTTTACCTCTTCATACACCTTATGGACGATGTCATCAAGGCATGTAAGGAGAGAACAAGAAAGTATTCAGTGGGGTACTGGAAGATGAGACAGGTCTATATTTCGGAGCTGGCATTTGCTGATGATGTTGCCCTGATTGCTAAATCAGAGGCACATCTCCAATCCAACCTGCAAGTCTGGAAGGAAGAGCTGGAGAAGAGAGGGATGGTCATAAGCAGCTCTAAAACAAAATCCATGGGGATATCACGAGAAGAAAGAAAACATCAGATTAAGATGAGAGAACAGGTCCTGGAGCAGGTCGACCACTTTAAATACCTCGGAGTTATTATAGACCGAAAGGGAGGCATCAAAGAAGAGTTGGCCACTCTAAAAGCAGCAGCTGGGAGACTTTTTCAGGCCATAAATCGAGGATTCCTCAGCAAGAGAGAGGTTGGTAAGAAAACGAAGATGGATGTATACCGCTCCACCTATGTCCCAGTCTTGACATACGGATGCGAGTCATGGGCAATGACTACAACCCATAAAAGCCAGATCCAAACCTCAGAAATGAGGTATCTGAGGAAGGTGGTTGAAGTAACAAGAAGAGACATGGTACGCAACCAGACGATACGTCAAGGCCTTAAATCCTACCCACTGCAGACCCAAGTAGAACAGTCCCAATTAAGATGGTTTGGCCATGTCTGCAGAATGGGAGAAGATCGGATACCTCGACAAGCATGGGAAACAAAGAGCCAAGGATCCAGACCCCGAGGACGACCCAGAGTCCGCTGGGAGGACAACACTAGACAATCTTTGAAGGATCGAGGACTAGAATGGAACCAGGCCAGGAGGAAGACAGCCGATAGGATAGTCTGGCGCTCTCTCTTCCAAACCTCTACACCTCACGGTAGAAGGGGAACGACTAAGTAAGTAAGTAAGAATTCGATTCTTATGTCTTGTTGTTATTGTTTTTTGTTGTTGTTTTATTTTATTTTATTTTTTTTATTTTTATTTTTTTTATTTATTTATTTTTGTTTATTTATTTATTTATTTACTTTTTCTTTTCAAATTCATTATTATTATTAATTTTTTGTTTTTTTTTTGTTTTTTGTTTTTTGATTATTTTTATTTTATTTTAAAAACACTTTAATTATGATGATTATTGCAAATGTAATATTACTTTTATAATGATAAATGCCTTAATAATGCTTAAAGTAAATGTGAGGATGAATGGATATTAGTATTCATGATGAGAGAGAGAGAGGAAGGGCAGAATGTCAGACGGGCCTGCGTGCCAAATTCTTAACCCTTTGAAAATAAAGTTCGTTCGTTCGTTCGTTCGTTCGTTCTTAATTTCTGGCTCTTTCAGCTTGTAGGTCTTAATGCTCATTTCTTCCGTTCGTTTACTTGGTTTCTTGCGTGGTGCTGGGCAGTTCCTAGGATGAGCAACTCTTTCAGTTGTTCTTTTGATTGTAAGCAGGTAGTGATCACTTCCAATCTCTGGCCCCCTCCAGACTCTAGCATCCCGGACATATTTGAATGCGCTCCTCCTAACAATGGCATAGTCGATCACGGACTTCTCATTCTTTGTTAGTTCACACCTAGTGTATGCATGTATGCGCTTATGGGGGAACTTTGTGTTGGTAATGATCAGATTCTGCTCACTGCAGAATCTGAGGAGTCGCTTTCCATTGTCATTGAGAGTATCTTCTCCATATCTTCCGATAATTCCACCCCACCTAGCGTGGTCATTTCCAACTCTGGCATTGAAATCTCCGAGCATGATAATTTCATCTAGGCAGTCATCCACTGTCCTTTGAAGCAGCTCGAAGAATTCCTCCTTGACCTCTGCTCTCTCATCCTCATTTGGCCCATACACTATGACCAGGTTGACTATGGTTTCTCCTTCTTTTAGTTTTACAACCATAATGCGCTCCGAGACAAAGTTCCATCCCTTGATACTATCTTTCTGGTTTTTGGCCACAATGCAACCCACGCCCCCTTTAGCTCTTTCAGATGTGGGTACACCACTGTATAGCAGAGTGTTGCCATCGAGATCCATGACTCCTTGTCCCTTTTTCTTTGTTTCGGTAATAGCCAGGATTTCTAGTTTTGCTTTCCTCATCTCTTCCATCAGCTCCTCTTCTTTCCCATTTATACTTCTTGTGTTCCATGTTCCATAAGTCGTAGTCCGTAGTCCGTTCCAGTTCGTCGCCTTTAGAATCGGTCCGGTTTTCTCTCTTATATTGCTTGTAATCATAGTTTAAGACAAACAGGTGATTGGCCTGTTGTGCCTTTGCATGGTGGAGGGGCTGCCTCCTTACGGCCTCCATGCAGGCCGCCCTCCTCCTTTTTCATCCGGGCTTGGGACCAGCATAGGCGGAGTTTATTGGAAAGCCCAATAATTGTAAATTATGGCTACCTTGGAATACTTTGTAAACATTGGAAAAGAATTTGGTAAAGAAGATGAGATTTTGAAAACATATGGATCTCCTGAGAGATGTGGCAAGAGATCAAAGATATTTTGAAAAAGGAAGGAGAGATGAAGAATTGGCTGAGAAAAGGAGAGTAGAAGAAATACAATCGGCTGAAAAGAGGAGACAAGATTAAATGGCTCTTGAAGAAAAGAAAATTGGCCTATGCTCAGGCTGAAATAAAAGCACAACAAGAGCTTAGAATGGCAGAATCTGAGTAAGATAAATTACGACTTCAACAACAACAGGTTAATCCTATGAATGGGGAAGATAACAAAAAAAGACCATGCTTCCACTTTTAAGCTTAATTTGCCAAATTAAACTCAAATATCGACGATATTTCATGCTTCTTAAATAGATATGAAACATATTGCCAAGAGTTTAAAATTGATAGAGCTACATGGTCTAGTAGGCTCATGAATGTATTGGTGGGTGAGGCACTTACTGCAGTCTGTACTATGGATGATCAGACTCGAAATGACTATGAAGCTGTGAAGGCTTTGTTGCTGAAGAAGCATCAATTGGATGAGAATGGTTATAGGCTAAAGTTTAAATCATTATTGCCAGATTCAGCAAAAGATTTTACTGAATTTATCTCATCTATTCAGCAGTACTTTACTAGATCGGTTAATTTGTCCAACATTGGAAAAACATTTGAGGGGTTGTCTGATTTGATTCTTAGAGACAAGTGGTTGTCTTTAATCAGCGGTGACTTTTTGTCATAAGAAGGAGAGGAAACCTGAAGCATTATCCATTATGAAAAATGTCGAGTGCAACTATTAGATTGCACATCCGAGTAGGAACTTTGGTAAAAATAACATTAGGGATTACTTGCCAGTGGCATCTGTTAGGACTGTAATTCACCTAGGCGGAGATCAAACAGTACAGTATGGACAGGAACTATCGAGTGAACAGAGATCATAACTATTGCACTAACAGAGGCAGATACCAATTTAACAAAAAAATCACAACAGCCTCAGAGAAATGATAACTCTTACAATGATGATGGATATTTTCTTCAACAATCATCATTCAGTCGTAATGATTTTCAGAACAGAGGAGGATTTTTTTTTTTTTTTTTTCCTTAACCAGATGGATATTTTCTTCAACAATCATCATTCAGTCGTAATGATTTTCAGAACAGAGGAGTATAATATTCCAGATCAGGCAGAGGATGAAGGTCATTTCGCAGGAATAATGACAATTCTTTTAATAACAGAGGTTCTCAACAAAACAAAAATTTTAGACAGTGAAGGAATTTTGAACGTTCAAATGCTGCCGTACATATTAGTGACAATAATCTAGTTCAGAATAATAATAGTATATCTCAAGCAAATGCATGTAGTGTTTATTTGTCTAACAGTATTAATTGTTCTCCATGCATATCTTTGTTTCAGCTAGGGGGAGTCCCTATGTATCCTTTACCAGTCATGTCCTCATGTGATGGAACAGGTTCACTTGTATTTAATAGGGGTTTTTTGAACAATCAACTTGTGTCACTTCTCAGGGACACAGGATGCACAACGATTGGAGTGCGCAGGTCATTGGTAGATTAGCCAGATTACACAGGTAGGGAGGTGACATGCATTACATTTGGTGGGATAGTGGAATACTATCCAACTGCGGAAGTATTTTTGGATACCCCATACTTTACAGGGAGAACTCTCGTGTGTCTGTTGCATAGACCTATTGCCGGAATAACCTTGAGGAATATTCCTGGTCTTCGTGAATGCTCTAAGAAAGATATTGAAAAATTGGAACAACATCATCTTATCAGTGCAAATGCTGTCACGACCAATGCTCAGGCTCGTGCTGAATTAGATCAACACAACCAAAGTGATAATGTAATAGACGAGGTGATGAATGATGAGAGTGAAACTGAGGAGTTGGTGACTGATGAAGATAATAGTGATGAGGTGAAGGAAAATAATGATGAGGTGGAGGAGGAATATGATGATAATCTACAGGTGGGACTTATTGATAAAGATTCCTTTATTCAGAGACAGAGGGATGATGATTCCTTAAAGACATTTTTTCATGTTGCAAAATCATATGATGCAATGATTGATGATAATGCTATTCATTGGTACACTTTAAAGAATGGAATTTTGATTAGAAATTTCCAAGATTCTGCATCTGTAAAAAAAAATAGATTATGGTACCAGTTTGTTTTCGCCCATTCGTTTTACGACATGCTCATGGTATTAATTGTGCAGGTCATTTAGGTATTGCTAGAACAAAACAGAGGGATTTTCGGAATTTTTTTGGCCAGGTGTAACAAAAGATGTAAAAGCTTTTTGTTGCATATGCAGAGTTTGCCACGGGGTGCAACAAAAAGGCCTAAGCATAATGTGCCTATCCAGGCTTCTGATATTTCTTTGCGTCCCTTCGCAAAGATGGCTATTGACCTTATTGCTATATTAAAGGTCACGTCAGCTAGAGGTCATAAATATGTGCTGACATGCATTGATATGTGCAACCGCTCTCCAAAAGCGATACCTCTTAAAACTATATCAATGGTTGACATAGCGGATGCGCTATTTTTAATTTTCAGCAGATTGGGTTTTCCAGAAAACATTTTATTAGATCAGGGAACTCAATTTGTCTCGGACGTAATGAAACAAATGATGAAAGAGTTCGATATTGATCGTTCTCTTAGCTCGATCTATCATGAAGCATCAAATGGTAAAATTGAGCGGCTCATCAGGAGTTTGAAGCAGATGTTGGGTAAAGTTACTACTAAATATCCACAGGATTGGGACAGGCTATTGCCCGCAATTTTATTTTCCTATCGATAAATTCCTAACGAACACACATGATCGCGCCATTTGAGTTAGTCTTTGGTGCTAATCCGAGAGGACCTATGTCCATTTTAAAACAATTGTTGGTTGGAGCTGACATGAATGAAGATGTTCAAAACTCTTACCAATATGTTGTCAATTTGAGGACAAAAAATATCGACGCATGCCAAATAGCAGTAGAGGCGTCGGAAAAGGAAACATTGAAAGCTAGATTGTTTGTAAACCAAAACAGAAAATTACGCCAACTATCGCCAGGGGATGTGGCCTATGTGTTATTGTCAAATAAAGACAATATATTACTTGTGTCATGGAAAGGACCTTATACTATTATTGATAAGTGTCAGAGGTTGACTATATTTTATCTATTAATGGGAAGGAAAAAACCTTTCATATCAACATTCTACAGCAATTTCATTCTCGTCCTCCGCATCTAAAACCGGTCTGTGAAGCTATTGACGAATCTATTGATCGTTGCTCTTCTTTAGCAGTCATACAAGAAGAATTGTCTGACGCCTGATGGTACTGAACCACTTTTATCTTTGCCCAATTTACCTCTATTATCTACGGAGAGTCGGAAAGATACCTTTATTGCTCCAGCTCTGGCATCTCGTCAGAAAAAGCAAATTTCTCTATTACTACAATTTTTTTCTGATGTGCTCACGGATGTTCCTAGGCAAACAGATATCATTCACCATAGTATCGTGCTGACAGACTTCAGACCTATCAAACTGAAAGCTTATCTTATACCTATTCCTTTGTAATCACAGGTACAGGAAGAAATATAGGAGATGATAAAATTAAATATTATTGCTCCATCGCATTCACCATATAGTTTTCCTATAGCCTTAATTAGGAAGAAAGTTAAATGCATTAGGATCTGCATAGATTTCAGACGTTTAAAAGCTGTCACTATTCAAGACGCGGAACCATTACCATTGTTAGAGTCTCTGCTTGATAGATTGGCGACTGCCACATTCTTTACTAAATTTGACTTGTCTAAAGGTTATTGGCAAGTGCCATTATCAGACAAAGCTTAACCTTATACTGCTTTCGCTACACCTCTAGGTTTGTTTCAGTTTAACTTTATGTCATTCGATCTCGTCAACGCTCATTCTACCTTTTTTCGCATGATGCGCAGACTTTTCTCTGATCGGGATGACTTAATTACATATATTGATGATATTTGTCTATTCCATCAATCCTTGGAGGAACACGTTCTCGGAATTCAGTCTTTGTTGAATACCTTGTGTCTTCATAATCTTACTGCTAGACCTTTTAAGACAAGAATAGGATTCACTGAATATTCTTTTCTTGGTCATAAAGTAAGAGGTGGGTTTCTAAAATCTGAGGATTCTACTATCTCGAAAATCTTGAATCTTGAAATTCCTAGGACTAAGAAACAAATTCGCAGTCTGTTAGGCTTGGTGAATTTCTATAGAAAGTTCTTACCTTATTTTTCGGATATTACTCAGTTCTGCCCTCGTTAGTAAAAAAGGACTCGCCAAACAAAATTATCTGGTCGCATGCGTGCGATGTCTCCTTAAATATACTAAAAACTCGCTTCTCCAAATCACCAATTTTGAGATTACCTGACGCTTGATTTCCTTTTACCCTCAGAGTAGACGCCTCTGCAACAGGAATCGGTGGAACGTTGATGCAGCAGTTTGGAGACTACATGCACCCAACACTATATGTCAGCCGGAAATTATCGCCTACAGAGCAGCGGTATCCCATTGTGGAAAGGGAACTGCCTGCTATCGTGTTCTGTTTTACCAAGCTCCAACATTACCTGATGGGAGCACGATTCACCTTGGAGACAGACCAGAAAGCATTGTCATATCTCACAACAGGAAGATTCCGCTACGAAAGGGTCGCTAGAGCCTCACTCGCACTTCAACTATATGATTACGACATAAAGGCCGTCAAGGGAAGCCAAAATGTCTTGGCTGATGTGTTGTCACGGTGAATTAAAGATCCCATATCTCCTAGCAACTCTGCGAATACAGTTGACTCACATGATTCAAACTAATCTATGAAATAACTTCATAATGTGCTGATCAAAGAAATATTGCGTGTATGATGACGTGTTTGTATGACAATGCTACATTTGATCATTAACTATAATGTTGGAGATTACTATAACAATCTGCAGGTTCCTAATACTGAAAACTTATCTATATGTTCACAATTTGAAAGAAAAAAGTATGTAACCTTATATACATTATGGATCGGTGCACAAGCCACATGATGATGATGAATTCTGACGTGCTCACAATGGTGTCGTATCTCGATCAACTCAGCGCATTGAGTACATGGATCGCGCCGTAATGACAGTGCTCGTATACCATTGAACAGCTTATGCATTCAAAAATATGAAATGCTCACATTACGTTGACTAATGGATATTTTCGTACAGACATGTATTGTCAAAATAAATAGAAAAAATAACTTCGGAAGATTAAGGGACACAACTCTGAGATGACTAATTCGCAGTATCAATGGGAAGCAACAACAAAATTTCCTATCTGACTATTTTTCGATTTTAAAAGTGCTTTGGATGTTAACGGTTGGTTTTGTTCTAACATGCTATCACATGGAGAAGAATCATGGACATTGATAATAATGTATTTCGACATACTTCTAAAAGCGATGTATGAGCATTTAATAATTAGTGGAATGACATTGCACCATTGACTTTAACTATTATGTGTAATATTAAGAGGTGATTAATTTGAATTCACCATAGATTGTTGAGTCTTTGACACAAATCAATGTCACACTAACACTAGACTTTGCAACATTAATTGGCTAATATGCCGTACCATTATCTAGTTGTAGAACACAAGAGTGTAGTCTTGTCTGTTGCTCACACAAATGTGTTAGATACAAGATTACCTTGCTTCTCTTACCATTAATATGTTATATTGATGACATATAATTTTGAGGCACACATAATTTTAATCAGTTGACAAAAATGTCGCAGTCACTCGTTTTATTAGTTCTTTGTCTGCCTCATGTCATTTATTGTCTCTATTACATTATTGTATTAATTGTAATGCATTGCGTTATCTTTATTAATTAATATGAGATTTATTGACTACTGTTACCTTACGAAACAGATAGGTGTTGTTTTGGACAGTGTGCGGTATGAAACTGCATGGACCGCTACTATCATGTATTTCTTATGTTAGATGGCTTGGTGATAGCTACCTCACATTGTTGTTAAAATGATTTATGTCCTTTATAGTCAATGGTTTTAGCATTCTTTGCTACTGTCCAGACATTGAGTGTTTATTTGCCTACCCTGGAGCATAAACCTGGGTGCTATGCTAGTTCATACTAACGGTGAAATTTGATGAAACCTTCTCTTCACTCAAGTGATGTTATACTCACAACACGGAAATAAGGCAAACTCCGTTTCCATTATTTGACTGGGGAGGGATTAATGTTATGAGTTAAATTCATAACATGCTTGTCGATATCAAAACGGTTCGACAAGCAGTCATATTTTTGACTACAACCTACAAAAGCCAGATCCAAACCTCAGAACAGAGGTATCTGAGGAAGGTGGTTGAAGAAACCAGAAGAGACATGGTCCGCAACCAGACGATACGTCAAGGCCTAAAATTCCACCCCCTGCAGACCCAAGTAGAACAGTGCCAACTAAGATGATGTGGCCATGTCTGCAGAACAGGAGAAGATCGGCTACCACGACAAGCATGGGAAACAAAGAGCCAGGGATCTAGACCCCCAGAACGACCCAGAATCCGCTGGGAGGACAACATTAGACAATCTTTGAAGGACAGAGGACTAGAATGGAAACAGGCCAGGAGGAAGACAGCCGATATGATAGTCTGGCGCTCTCTCTTCCAAACCTCTACACCTCACGGTAGAAGGGGAACGACTAAGTAAGTAAGACCCTGGGTTACAGAAGGTACGTCTTTGCCTTTGGGCCGAGTAGCAGACGCCTAGTTTGCCGTCTGCTGATGTCAGCGATCTGTCGCTGGTTTTTCAGTTAGTGTTTCAAGGCAGGTGGACGCATGTGTGTTGAGCTCCTAATTACTCTACTACTTCACTACAGATTCCTTTCATGTTTCGACCACTAGTTCATCCATACACCTCCGTGTGATGAAGCTAGGTTTTTGTATGAAAGGAATTCTTAGTATTGTGAACGTGAGTAAATAAACTTTATGATAAACCTGTCTAGGACAGCATTTTAGTGAAAGACGACTTGGAAGTTTGCTGAGGACTGAATTTCCATATTTAGCCAATGTATTGTATTTCTTTCCTGAAGAGGTTTGAGGAGCATCGTGTCGTATATTAAAATATATATTTGAATCGTCCAACCTGGCCTTGGTGGTGATATTATTTGTTGGTGAAGATTGGCTGTGAGCGGGGTTCATTTTCATACCTCTCTATAGACATTGGCCTGAGTAGCTGTAATATTCACTACAGAATTTAAACACTCCATAACAGTCTAGAAATATTTTCTCTTATGACGGGTGATCCAATTCCTTGGGTTTCCAATCTTGATATTTAACGTCCTGGTCCTTTAAGTTTACACTCTTTGTATTTAATTATGCAGGTTTACTTGTAAGTTCCAAAGTTGCCCAAATACTCGATCTGTCACTTATAATTATTGAATTCTAAATCTGATGTCTCACTGGGAGTTTTCTCATTTGACGACATGATGCAGTCTCTGATCTGTGTTTCTGATTTTGCTAGATTTTATTTTCCGTTTCCAGTTCAAATCACAGGTTGTGCTTCCGAAGAATTTTCCAATGACATTCAATGTATATTCCTGCTCTCTTAATCAACCAATGGTTAGCTCTCTAGAACTATCTGGGTTGAGATGTTTATTTCATAATCACCCCCGCGTGTTTTAAAATATTACATTTTAAAATTCCATCGCGTGGCCTCTTTCAATATGTCATAATTCTTCCGCCAACTCACAAAAAAATATGTGAACACATTTCCTGGCGTAATACTTTCCGCCCAGATTGTCTATTCTGTTATCTTTTCTGTAATAATTACGCAGCGATGTTCAAGGGCAATCGCTTTACGTATTTATCACCTGTGATTTCGCTCGTTCCTCAGACAGCTTAATCAGACAGACTATATGGCTTTCTTTATGTCGTTCTGGCGAGACAGTCTTGGGTAAACAGCCAGCGTCGCTATCAAAAGTTGCTCAGATTGACTGAATTTATAAGCGTATAATGCACTGACTGGTCTAATTACTTGGTCATACGATTCCCCTGTTGGGATGTAAACAGTCTGGGAGCTGCTTCAAGTCACACATAATGGAATGTCAAAATATGTCATATAATAAGCGATGAGTGAGAGAAAAATGAAGAAAAGAAATGATACTGCCTGAGTGGATGAATGAGTGAGAGATGGGTCAAAAGAACATGTACAAACTAGAAACTTTTCAACGCACATCTGAAACAAAGAGAACAATGTAAACGAAATCCAAGAACGTACACACTTTTGTAAATAAATGCTTTTGTAGAATATAATGTTTGGAAACGTATGACAAGATTTTGAATGTGACACTAATGGAAAATCGCGTTTTCATTCTATCTCATTTTTACTATTATAAAAGGGTTTATATATATATATATATATATATATATATATATATATATATATATATATATATAGAGATATATATATATATATATATATATATATATATATATATATATATATACAGATAAATATAATTTGACAGAATGGAAACATTGCCGAACGCCTGTAGTAAAATTGGAGCGTGAGATGGTGATTGAAAATGTTTAAGTAGATCTTGTGAATTATATATTGTTTTAACTTGCCTTTTATCCTAATATTTCATGGACATTATTTGTGAGATATAATCTATCACTCACTGAGAAGTGTGAAGTGAAGAGAAAGAGACAAGTACAAAGAGATGGAGAATAAAGTTGATGAGGATGGCAGAATGGAACCATCTCGTTAGAACTTCTCGGAGGTAAAGATAAACTGGTTTCAGCTCTTGTAGAACATATCGTAAGTACGATTTGAAGATCTAATACTGTATTGTAAATAAGGTGTGAACCTATAACACTGTATTGTAAGTACGATGTGAACATCTAACAGTTACTGGAAGCAAACACGGATACAATGCTTTATTGAAATCTGGCGTGTCAGACCAAAAGGCGGAGACAGCTCAATCCAGCTTAAAATACTTCAATCGTTATTATCCACCGCTATTGTGCATTCTAGGTTCAACTCTCTTCGCGAATTAATTATTCATAAAGCTGCCGCCAGTCTCCGGTCACGAAAACAATTACGTACGTTTTCATTCATCCTTACAAAAGCAGGTCGTTGGAATCTTTTCCATCACAAAAACGGGTTGATGCCGTGTAACTAAAACGTACGGTAATCTGTTCTTGCTTCGTCGAGTTATATCCAAGCATGGCTTCTCATCGGTTATTGTTTATGTTCGTGGTAATAATTCTTTTCCTTGCTGGTAAGTATCACGTGTGGATTTTTTCATGATCACGTTTTCATGCATTATTATTACACTGTTACCGCATTTTTTGTGAGAAATACTATCCTCCAGACTTCGAGTGTTTCAAAACTTGCATAATTAACAGTAGTTTTCTAACAGTAATAAATGTAAACTGTGGATTTTGATTATTTTGATTTTTGCGGGTAGAAAGACATTTTGTTATGCTTTTGTGTCGCATTATATTAAATTATCTCTCTACAGTGTAGCCAATAACTTTGAAATTGATAATGAATCCATTGAGTCCACTTGAAGATTATTAGATTCATAAATAAAACGTTTGAAGATATGACATGCAGAGTTCTTTTCGAAAGACAGATCGGATTGGAATATAAACTGGTGTGAGACAGGGATACCTTGTGTCTTCATCATTTTTTTGTTAATAGCTATATACTGTGTTAAGATTAAAGCAAATCAACTTCACTAATCATACACGGAATCCAACGGACTTTGGCTGAACATATTGATGATCTATATTGTGCTACAACCTGATTTTCCTGTTTCATAACAGAAGCACAATAAAATAAAAGCGCTTGATGTGAGGTCGCAGCACGTGAGTCTGAAAATAAACAGACAAAAACAAAGACGAAGGGAATAAATGCAGGAAACTATAACAATATTACACTTAAAGAAACGCCATTACAAGATGTAGAATCATACCATTTTTTTTATTTTTCATTAAATAAATTTTTTCTTCTTTCAGCCTAGAAAGTTATATTAGGGCGCTTGTCCAAATATTTAATACCTTTAGGTCTGATAACATTATTGTCAATTAATCATTTACGTAATGTTATGTTGATATGAATGTCTCTCCAAATAATTCTATATTGCTACCAAGGCATATATCATACATATGTCTTGGTAGCAGTAAAGACATGGCTGGATAGAGACAATAATGTCAACATAAGAATACCAACGATTAGATGAGCTGTCATTTCATTGAGAAATATATGAGATCAAAATAAATAAATTCCAGTACATAATCAGATTTTTTAATTCAAATATCAGAACTATTGTATGGCCCTGAAACATGGAGAACATAGTTAAAAAAAACAACCAAAGAGCTACAGACTTTCATAAATAAGTAATTGCTTATAAAAGAAATAGTTAAGTAGTTAGACTAGATGACTAATGGGAAACTGATGACAAGAACCAGACAAGTGCCAGTGGAACAAGAAATGAGAATGAGTCACTGGAGATGGAAGAGCACACATTGAGCAAACCTGTTGATATTATTGTAAAGGTGTCCCTGTTCTGGAATAAAGGGATTCGGAACAGTCTGGTTTTTAAATTGTTTCGCACTGGAATAAAGGGATTTTGAACAGTCCGATTTTAAAATTGCTTCGCTCCGGTATAAAAGGATTTTTAACAATCCGATTTTTAAATTGTTTCGCTCTGGAATAAATTGATTTGGAACAGTCCGATTTTTAAATTGTTTCACTCTGGAATAAAGGGATTTGGAACAGTCCGATTTTTAAATTGTTTCACTCTGGAATAAAGGGATTTGGAACAGTAGGATTTTAAAATTGTTTCGCTCTGGAATAAAGAGATTTGGAACAGTCCGATTTTAAAATTGTTTCGCTCTGGAATAAAGGGATTTGGAACAGTCCAATTTTAAAATTGTTTCGCTCTGGAATAAAGGGATTTGGAACAGTCCGATTTTTAAATTGTTTCACTCTGGAATAAAGGGATTTGGAACAGTTCGATTTTTACATTGTTTCGCTCTGCAATGAAGGGATTTGGAACCGTCCGATTTTTAAATTGTTTCGCTCTGGAATAAAGGGATTTGGAACAGTCCGATTTTTAAATTGTTTCGCTCTGGAATAAATATTGACTGCTGCAGCTCTGCTCCTAGCTTAGGCTGATTTAAAAAAAAAAAAAACAACTTTTAACACATTTTAGTTTTGAAAAAGAAATGGGACCAAAGACGCATCAAAAGTGAGGAATGCAGTCAGCGACTCATAGCTTGACTGCTTGCGACAGGGTCAGCGAACCAGAGCTGACCAAGACACTACTCCACGTCCAAGTGGTGGTCCTGGAAACATGCTGCATCACTGCAGTGTTGTTGAGAGAGTGGGGATCGAAAAAAGAAGGCTAAACTGGTCCCAAAAATGCCATCCTGAAAAAAAGGATGTGTCGGGCCGAGGGCGCAGATATCGCAGCTTTGCTGTAAACGGCGACACAACGTAACAAACGACCTTTTTAGGACGAACGCAGAAGAAGAAGAAAGAAGGAAAAAAAACCTTATTAATTAAAAAATTCCGAAACAATATAAACATGAATAGGTTTTGTGGCTTACAATTTCTTTAGGCATAACAATGTACCCCAAAATCTGGATTCGCTAGGTAAGAGGAGTAGAGAGATACCAACGAACGCACGGAGAGGCGAGAACTGGAGAAGGTCTTAACAGAGGGGTAGAGAGATACCAACGAACGCACGGAGAGAAGAGAACTGGAGAAGGACTTAACAGAGGGGTAGAGAGATACCAACGAACGTACGGAGAGAAAAGAACTAGAGAAGGACTTAACAGAGGGGTAGAGAGATACCAACGAACACACGGAGAGAAGAGAACTGGAAAAGTACTTAACAGAGGGGTAGAGAGATACCAACGAACGCACGGAGAGAAGAGAACTGGAGAAGGACTTAACAGAGGGGTAGAGAGATACCAACGAACGTACGGAGAGAAAAGAACTAGAGAAGGACTTAACAGAGGGGTAGAGAGATACCAACGAACACACGGAGAGAAGAGAACTGGAGAAGGACTTAACAGAGGGGTAGAGAGATACCAACGAACGCTCGGAGAGAAGAGAACTAGAGAAGGACTTAACAGAGGGGTAGAGAGATACCAACAAACACACGGAGAGAAGAGAACTGGAGAAGGACTTAACAGAGGGGTAGAGAGATACCAACGAACACACGGAGAGAAGAGAACTAGAGAAGGACTTAACAGAGGGGTAGAGAGATACCAACGAACACACGGAGAGAAGAGAACTAGAGAAGGACTTAACAGAGGGGTAGAGAGATACCAACGAACGCACGGAGAGACGAGAACTAGAGAAGGACTTAACAGAGTTGTAGATAGATACCAACGAACGCACGGAGAGAAGAGAACTGGAGAAGGACTTAACAGAGGAGTAGAGAGATACCAACGAACGCACGGAGAGAAGAGAACTGGAGAAGGATTTAACAGAGGAGTAGAGAGATACTTTTGGAATAGCTATTGATTGGGTTATGAGAAACTATACCCACAATGAACAATTGGGTATAAAATGGACAAATGGAAAATTCCTGGGGGACCTGGATTTCGCAGATGATGTAGCATTCTTAAGTTCAACACCAAGACAATCCCAAGAAGGAATAAATAATTTGTGTCATCTCTCGGTTAAAATTGGTCTCCAAATAAATGCCTCTAAAACTAAAGCTATGAACTTTTCTAACGAGAAGGACTTAACAGAGAGGGTGAAAGTTTCAATTATTTAGAGTAAAATGACTCAGGATTAACAGACACAACGAAGAAATCACGTGAGAGCTTTGGCAGAGAACTGGAGAAATTACGACTTAACAGAGGGGTAGAGATTCAAATGTACCAACGAAGTCACGTGAGAGAAGAGAACTGGAGAAGGACTTAACAGAGAGGTAGAGAGATACCAACGAAGTCACGTGAGAGAAGAGAACTGGAGAAGGACTTAACAGAGAGGTAGAGAGATACCAACGAAGTCTCGTGAGAGACATGAACTGGAGAAGGACTTAACAGAGAGGTAGAGAGATACCAACGAAGTCACGTGAGAGACAAGAACTGGAGAAGGACTTAACAGAGGGGTAGAGAGATACCAACGAAGTCACGTGAGAGAAGAGAACTGGAGAAGGACTTAACAGAGGGGTAGAGAGATACCAACGAAGTCACGTGAGAGAAGAGAACTGGAGAAGGACTTAACAGAGGGGTAGAGAGATACCAACGAAGTCACGTGAGAGAAGAGAACTGGAGAAGGACTTAACAGAGAGGTAGAGAGATACCAACGAAGTCACGTGAGAGGAGAGAACTGGAGAAGGACTTAACAGAGGGGTGGAGACGTACCAACGAAGTCACGTGAGAGACAAGAACTGGAGAAGGACTTAACAGAGGGGTAGAGAGATACCAACGAAGTCACGTGAGAGAAGAGAACTGGAGAAGGACTTAACAGAGAGGTAGAGAGATACCAACGAAGTCACGTGAGAGAAGAGAACTGGAGAAGGACTTAACAGAGAGGTAGAGAGATACCAACGAAGTCACGTGACAAGAAGTTTGGCGTAACTTTGTTGAAGGGTTATGGTCCTTGGAAGGTGAAGTGTCAAGATGATAAATATAAATGTCACTTAAACTAAAATGATTAAGGGAATAAATGATGAACAAATGAACAGCTGAATCATTTTAGTTTAAGTGACATTTATATTTATCATCTTGACACTTCACCTTCCAAGGACCATAACCCTTCAACAAAGTTACGCCAAACTTCTTGTCACGTGACATCAGCGCAAGGTCTTTCCACGCCTTCTTCATCCCTTTAATGTCCTTCTCCAGTTCTCGTCTCTCACGAGAGTTCGTTGGTATCTCTCTACCTCTCTGTTAAGTCCTTCTCCAGTTCTCGTCTCTCACGAGAGTTCGTTGGTATCTCTCTAACCCTCTGTTAAGTCCTTCTCCAGTACTCGTCTCTCACGTAACTTCGTTGGTATCTCTCTACCTCTCTGTTAAGTCCTTCTCCAGTTCGTTTCTCTCACGTGACTTCGTTGGTATCTCTCTATCCCTCTGTTAAGTCCTTCTCCAGTTATTGTCTCTCATATATATATATGTGTGTGTGTAGTAAAGTAACTCCGTGTAACACCCCGCTCAAATTTCCCCGATTCAAAAATCTTCTTCTTCTTTGATCCTTAGCCGCCGACCGTCAAAGCAGTCAGTGGCCATCACGCCTAGTGGCGTCTTGTAGGGCAACAACAAATTGATTCCACTTTGCTCGGTCGGTGGCCATCCTTCGTACAGTGCCCCAACTCTGGTTCATTCTTTGCATCTCAGCCTCCACAGTCCTCCTCCAGGTTGTTTTTGGTCGGCCTCTCTTTCGTTTTTCTTCAGGGGTCCAAAGCATAGCTGTTCTTGTGATGGCATCGGGGTCTCTTCTGAGGACATGACCAACCCAGTTCCAGCGTCTGCCAGCTATGATGGTGTGCATGTCCTCTTGCTTGCTACGAGTAAGCAGATCTTGGTTAGTGATGGTATTCGGCCAAAAGATTCGGTGAACTTTTCTTAGGCATGTTGTGTGAAAAGAGGACAATTTCGACATTTCCTTCTCTGTAACTCTCCAGCATTCCGCACCATAGAGAAGCACAGAAAGCACGCAACTCTGGTATAATCTTAATTTTGTGCTTGTGCTGTATTGGGAGGACTTCCAGATGGTATTTAGGCTAAAGAAGGCTGTTCTTGACTTATTCATTCTGATGTTGATGTCTTTGCCTGCCCCGCCGTCTGGTGTTGCTATGCTTCCTAGGTATGTGAAGGTATCTGTCTGTACCAATTGCTTATTCCTTACTGATATGGGCTCAGGGTTGCTCACATTGAGCGTCATGACCTCAGACTTCTTTAAATTGATGTTCAAGCCCACCTGCTGGCTAAACTTATTAAGTCTATCCGTTTTTTCCTGGATGTGTTGATGTGAATGTGCTAGTAGTGCAATGTCATCTGCATATTCCAGATCTTCCAATGTAGAAAATGTTGTCTATCTTATTCCTCTTGGGCTGCCCTCTGTTGTCTGGTGCATCACCCAGTCTATGACTGTTAAAAATTGAGTGGTTGATAAGGGGCATCCCTGTCGTACTCCTGTCTTCACCTCAAAGGTTAGGTTGCTCTGCCCAACACTGCACGTAAAGTTTGCATAGAGGCTTTTTATGATTGACACTATGCAGCTTGGAATTCCATAAGCCCTCAGTATTTTCCATAAACTGTCCCTATGTATGCTGTCAAAAGCCTTTTCAAAATCAACGAAATTAATGTAAAGCTGTCTTTGCCATTCTGAGCACTGCTCTATAATGTTCCTGAGAGTGAATATATGATCTACACATCTCCTGTTCTTTCTAAATCCTGCTTGTTCTTTCCTCAGTTTGTGATCTACTACCTTTGAAATTATTCAAAAATCTAGTAACGTAAATTCTCAACCTATAAACCACTACTACTATATTTGAAAAATTTCCAAGGGCAAGGCAAAACCTACCGCTAAAAATTTGGACAAAATAATTTGAATTTTCCACTATTACAGTTAAAAATCTATAAATAAATTCCATGTTTGACCTTGGTCTCAAGGCCATCGTCAAATCAAACCGCTAACATTTAAAATAAAGAATTTGATTTTTCTAACGCCAAGCGTAAAAATACCACCTCCCCCCCCCTTTCCCCCAAACACACACACACACGCTCGATCCTTCCCAAAAGTTAAGACGAAAGCCGTAAAGCTTGGCAACGAACCAACTTGTTACATCGTTTTATAAGGGAGAGAGAAGGTGGATTACAATGGAAATCAAGCCTAACTTGAGCGTTTGAAAAGAAACTTAGATAATTTATTTCTTTATAAATAACAGGGATGTCTTGAAGGGTAGCGCTAATATTGGTTAATATATATCATAAAATTTTCCCTTATAATACATTATCTGGCCTTAGAAAATTATTTTATTAATATTTTAGTTCAGTGAACAGAGCACTATAAAGTAGAAAAAAATTAACAAGATAAAACGGGGATAAATGGGTAAAGGAAACCTATATAGGAAGATAGAGGACTGTTGTCCTTTTACAGGCCACAATTTGTGTTACGATAGCCAAAATAGGAATGCAGTCTTTCGGAGTGAAAGAAAGGCATAAAATATTTGCTAGTGGCGTACAAATGTTGCGCATGCCAATGCAGTAACCCAGAAGGGATATTGGCTTTTGCCGTGCTATAAATGTTTAAATAATATGTAAAATCATGTAGAGAATGTTAGAAAGAATTTATCCACCGGTTTCAGTGCTAGGTTACGCACACCCTATCTATTGTATGAACGACCAGCCCTGTAAACGATGTTGTAAAGAGATATTAAGGGATCACACGCTATGTATTGTACACCCCTATCTATTGTATGGAAGAGACTTTTTGGAGGAGGAAGCAATAGCTATGTACTATCACTGAAGAAGAATGTTTACACAGCAGTGGTGTTAAACAATGGAAGATACAGATTGGTGCAATGATCAGCACACATAGCTGATCAGGGTGAGTTGTCGCCGTGTTTGTGTGTGGAATAAAATATTAGATGAGATCTATCTGGGGAGGGCATTTTCCTCTCATTACAGGTCATATACCAGCATAGCTATTGGTGGCAGGAAACCGGGCGAGGGAAGAAAATGTGGGAGGAACGCTCAGCCTTGTTGCCGCAGCTACCTCATTTCTTCAGCTCTAAAGCCAGTTGAATGCATATGAGAACACAAGGGCCAACAGTTGTCACCCTTTTTATAAGTTAAGTCCGTTATACCGGCACTGATAGTGTAACATCAATTATTCCACCACAACCATAAGCATAATAATAAATAAATAACTCACCTTGAGATGATGACGAAGACAATCTGTCCAACATATTAACAGTGATACGTACAAGCAGACAGACAGATCAGTGGGTGAAATTCTTACAGTGATCTTTATTCACAGAAACAAGATACTTGGACAGAGTTCCAGTTTTTTTTATTTTAAATAGTGTATATAAACAAATTTATTGAGTTTGACTATCCCTGTCCCCCTAAAAATTGAGGTACAGGAAAATTAAATTGTAATATAATTACCTAAACTTTAACAAAAGTCTTACTCACTTTAATATTATTGAGTTACAGTTCTGATTACTTTTTTTTCGTCCTTATATTAAATACATTACTGTTACGCACAGATTCGTTGGTAGGCAATACAAGTTTAAAGTAATATCTATCTAATTGATGGAACACTTTATGCAATGGTCAAAGGTACTTATTTGATAGTCAAAGGGAAATAACCCTTGATTGGTTTGATATTATATTTTCTTATATTTGTTATCTTATATCGAGTCTTAACCTGGCGTATGAATATTAGATTTACGTCGGTTTGTTCCTTGTTTGAACAAAACATATTGGTCTTGCCTGGTATGATTATAACCCGAGTTAATGTTTATTCCTTGACTATTTAAGGCGATTTGGTCTAATATCCTTATATCTTTTTGATGTCTAACGTCGGCCTATTTTGAGTTGAACTCTCGGGTCAAGCGCGCTTCTGCGCATGTGTCGATTTGGGAGACTTCCGTCATGTTGGTTTTGCTGAATGCTGTTCGGACAAGGGAAGTCCGGATATTGGTCTCTGTGGTTTATTCTGGGGAATGAGATAGTTTCTCTGTATGACTATTATGTCAGTAATTCTCCCAAGTGTTTATTCTTAACGCCAAGAGATGGCGTGTGCTATTTGCTAGTGTGATTTTTCTAAGACCAAGGTAAAGAAGACATTTTCTGAACTTGTTCTATGCCTAGATGTGCAGACGTGTTATCGTCCGTCCATGTGATTGATTGACTATATATAACGACAACATGTTACCTAGCAGCATTAAATATTTGATGTACGCAGCATTATGTATTATAGGATATGCGGAGCCCAACAGGTACATTTGTGTAATGAACAGAGCCTTTAATTATGCTTCATTATTCATCTTCGGTGTGAGCGAAGCTCATCCAAGATAGAGCCATTTTAGACCCCGCTTTTGTCTAGCGGATTATCGATCAGAGAACAGGAATGCCCTTATTATCTGATGATGATACAGAGATCTGTCTACTATAAAACCCATTACTGGTGGTTGAAGATTGTCGTCATATAAGCCTGCTAAATTTACGGCCTGAAATACTTCGCTAGAAGAGGTTCTGTCAGGGAGCCTATGATGATAAACATTTGCTAGCATTAACTGATGCGATTAGTCAGTTAGGGCCTGAGATGACAGACAACTAGAACTCTGAGTGCCTGGCTATTAAAGTTCAGTTGTATCTACATTCGACACGAATGCCTATTTGATGTTGTAGACCATTTTTCCAAGTATACGATGTTTTTGCCAACCTGGTCCAGTAACTGTAACCGTGCTGTCAGAGTGTGTGTCACATTAAATGTATGAAAACGTCTACAGTAGTCTACGTCATTGACTTTTATCTATGAGTGAGTGAGTGCGTGGTTTACTTGTCAACTCTACAGAACAGTCCCTCCATTCGCGTAACTGACATTTACACTCTCACTCAATGTCAACATTACTTGTCAGGGCCTCAATACTTTATGGACAAGGTGACCTGTATACCCAACACTGTGTCGGTTCGAGTTGACTATTCTACACCATCTATTGAATATCCCAGCGTTATGTCCATTTAATTTTATCAATTACCCTAGACACACTCAGTCACACAATATCACATAGCCTATTTTACACAGATTGAGATCTGAGAGGTGGCGGATAGAGACTCTGAGAATCATCACCATCAACAATTAGACTCAGGGAACTTACACAGCTTGACCTCACTCTGTTTACCCTTAATTAATAACACAGTAACCTCATTTACCACATATTGGGGTCATGTCCGGGATTAAGCTAACACCAGACCCTTGGGCTCTATAAATAAATAAATAAGAAAAGTAATAATTGGTGGAATTTGATGAACTGTCAGTGCCTTTATTAATTAGTTAGATAGTTTGTAAATTTAAAATATATTATTGAAAAATTTGTATTGAAAGAAATGATGGCAGACTTAGCTAAATTCAGATCTTCCACTGTACAGACGGCGAAAGAACTTGGCATGGAGGGAAACCTTCTGATTCAGTATGTGACTTCAGAATGTGATAAGTTTATTGAAAGGGAAGATATGAGGTTAGCAGAAGAGAAGAGATTACTGTTAAAAGCTGATAGGGAGGCTAGAAAATTAGAGGCTGATAGAGAGGCTGAAATCAAGAGATTGCAATTGGAGGCTGAAAAAGAAGAAAAGAGATTGCAAAGGGAGGCAGAAGAAAAGAGATTGCAATTGAAGGCTGACAAAGAGGAAAGGAGATTGCAAAGAGAACATGAGCTCAGATTCAAGGAACTGGAACTGCAAGGACATGTTTCAGAAAATGGAAGCAGCCCATCTACCTCTGATACTACTGCAAGTCAGGGGGACTCTTATTCAGCCATGAACTTTCACTTAGATCCTTTTGTAGAGAAAGAGGATGACATTGAGTCAGTCCTAAATAGATACGAAAGACTAGCTACTAATTATGGGTTAGAAAGGGAGAAGTTGAGTTTAAAATTATCACAAGGACTTAGGGGTACATGTTATGAAGTCTTCTCCAAATTGAGCAGAGAAGAGCAAGAAGATTATGATATTCTAAAACAAGCTCTCTTAGTCAGATATGAGAAGAACAGTGAATTCGGTAGGAAGAAATTTAGAAATGCTAAGCTATTGTCTGGGGAGACATACAACCAATTATCATCCCGACTAGAAACTTATTTGGAGAAATGGACTGCTCTGGGGAAAACCTAAGATTTGAAGGAAATGATTATTATGGAGCAGTCCATGGCTCCAGACTTGAGAAAATTTATCATGGAACAAGGTGTAGAGAGATTGGGTGAGTTTCGCAATGTACTGAGAGATATCAGGAAGCCCAGTCAGAAGTAGCTGGCATTAAAAAGAAACAAGTAGATAATAAAACCCCACATACTCAGACTAAGCTTGACAAAAGAGAACAAGGCCCTAGGTTTAAACCAAATTATGATAGGCAAAGATATGATCCTAGAGATAGAAACCCTCAAGCAAATGACAAGAAACCCTACAGGCCAGAAGGAAGATGGTGTAAATTTTGCAAGTTGAACAATCATAACACCCGAGACTGTAAGAGGAAACCTCTATATTACGCTGCATGCCTTAAAACAGGACACAAGGGAAAGAAGGAACAACCTACTGGACAGCAGGAACCTCATCATCCCCCTGTATGTGAAGATGTAGTATGCAATGGGGCTACCATAAGTGCCTTTATGATACTGGTTTGGATTTTGACTCAGTCGGGAGTTCTCACCTAGTGCACCCAGATCAATATACCACAGAAACAGTGGAGATCCAAGGGGAGACTAAGGAAGTAGCAATTATGACACTTCCCATTGCAAGAATCAATGTAAAAACTCGCTATGTGGAAGGAGTGATTAGAACAGCAGTAATAAACGAACCAATCTACCCTCTGATACTGGGATGTAGATATGTTTTTGGGAAATCCCAAAAGACCAGTGATTATGGCAGCAGTACAGACCAAGTCACAGTCAAGGAAGGAGGAAGATAACCCAATAAATACTCATCCAGAGGAGATGAGGAGAGCATAGAATGAGGATAGGTCACTAAAGCCGTGTTTCAGGAAACTCCCAAAAAGTCATACACCTCCAAACAAAGGAGACTTTTATATGAAGAACAAGTTAATGTATAGGAAGGCTGGTATAGGATCCACTGGTCATGGACAACTATTTCTTCCATCTTCATATAGGGAAAAGGTGATTAAAAAGATCACATGTTGCATCAGACGGTGGACATGAGAAAATAGGTACTACATGTCAAAGAGTATCTATGACATTTTATTGGCCAGGCGTAGCTGTGGACATTGCAGAATTTGTGGAGGCCTGTGACCAATGTAACAAGGGAAAGCCCACACGTTGGGAAAATCATCAGGACCTACAAAAGCACTACGGTGAAAACAGGCCTGAAAATAACAGGAAAAATAAGTATAATAAGGTAGACACAGTGGATAAGAAAACCCCTTTTTGCACATAGTCTTAACATAAACTAGTTAGAATGGCCACTATGCGTATGGCACAAAAAGTGACTTCAACCCAGTCAAACCCGACAATCCCTTGGTCGGAATTCTTGGAACTGGACGAAAATAGAAGAGAGGGAAGTCCCTTCAATTTGAAACTGAAACTGCGGGGAAACCCCAGTAGAAAAATTGGTAGTGGACGGTTGGTGTGTGATAGCATATTAAAGGGAGAAAAGTCACCACCAAAATACTTCCAATTACCTAAGCATTACCGGAATGGCACCGGTAACATGGAAAATGCGTCGGCCACATTAAAGGCACAGTAAAGCTACCATACAAGGTCCATTGGAAGCCTTATTGAGGACCTGGACTGATGAGAATGCAGAAGAGACTGTAACCTCATCATATCAGTATGTGAACGAGCTGACCACTCGATTAAAAACTGGCTGGAAATTGGCAAATGATAACCTAAGACAAGCCAGGAAGAAACATGCTGCATATTATAATAGGAAGGCAAAGGATAGGGAGCTTGCCGTGGGAGAGAAGGTGCTTCTTCTGTTACCCGGCAGTAGCAACAAACTTTAGATAGGATGGCAAGGTCCATACACAGTTCTGGAAAGGTTATCTAGAACTAATTATAAGATAGACAAGAAGGGAAAGGAAAACGTCAATCATGTAAACGTCCTTAAGAAATACTTTGACAGGAAAAACTTTGAAGGCGCACACCTAATGACCTTGGCTATAGCTACTGAGATAAAAAACGAACCTCTCACCTCTTATGAATATTCCTTAAAACCATGCGATACTCCTTCACAGGTAAAGATCAGTAATCATCTGACAAAAGGGCAGAGGGAGAAGATTCAAAAGGTTCTGGAAAATCATACAGACGTGTTAACGGACAGACCGGGGCACACTAACTTGTTGGAATATGATATGAAACTGCTAAACCCAACACCCATCTGTATGAGAGCCTACACTATCCCATTCGCAAAAGAAAAGGCTTTAAAAGAGGAGATAGATTATCTGTTACAAGAAGGGATTATTTCTCAAAGTGAATCTCCTTATTGCTCCAGTGTGGTATTGTTGAGGAAACCCTCTGGTGAACATGGACTGTGCATAGATTACAGGAAACTGAATGCTGTCACAGAAAGTCAGGTGGATCCATTACCTGATACTAACCAACTATTTGCCAGGTTGAATAAGGCAAAATATTTCTCAAAAGTAGATCTCAGTAAGGGATATTACTAGATTCCAATGAAGCCTGAGATTCGACCTTATCTAGCTTTTGACACCTCGGAAGGGCACTATGAATTCAATATGTTACCGTTTGAGTTGAAAAACGCTCCGAGTGTGTTCTCTAGAATAATGAGAAAACTATTGGATCCCCTGAAAAACCCATGTATTACAAATGTCATGGATGATATCCTCATCGCTACGGAAACCTTTGAAGAACACGTTAACTCTTTGAATATGCTATTTGATAGACTCAGAGAGGCAAACTTAACTGCTAGACCAACAAAATGTTGTATTGGATGCAAGGAATTGGAATTCTTGGGACATACTGTACATCAGGCTAGCATGACCCTTGACACTAAGAACCTGGAGAAATTGCTGAAAGCACCCAGACCCCAAACTAAGAAGGATGTGAGATCCTTCGTCTCACTTTGTGGGTTTTACCAAAAATATATTAAAAAGTTTAACTCTGTGTGTGCTCCTCTGACAGATTTAACTCGTAAAGGGAAACCAGATAAAATAGAATGGTCGGCAGAATGTGAGCTTTCATACAATGATTTAAAGCAAAAACTCACCAGTAAGCCCCTATTGAAATTACCTGATTTGAGTCAGGAATTCGTGGTGAGAACGAATGCGTGTAATGTGGGATTGGGAGCCACATTATTGCAAAGGTCCTCTTCACCAGACGGAGAATTTAACACAGTTGCGTATGCCAGCCGCAAATTAAACAGAGCAGAACAAAACTACTCAACTGTAGAAAAAGAATGTTTGTCTTTAGTCTGGGCGATAAAGAAATTACAGATCTATCTGTATGGTAGACATTTTGTGGCGCAAAGCGATCATCAGCCACTGGTTTTTCTGGCCCAGGCAAAACATGGAAATGCCCGTTTGTTAAGGTGGTCTCTGCTCATCCAACCTTACTCGTTTACCATTGGTATATTCCGGGTTCGCAGAACGTTGGGGCAGATTTCTTGAGTAGGCACCCACCTGCAGAAACCCCGAATCCACATAAAGCCTAGTTGAGTTAATTTGATCGGGATTGTAACACAGAAAATAAAGCTGCACTAGTGGTGCAGGCTTTTTAACAGGAGAGATGTGTAGTAAAGTAACTCCGTGTAACATCCCGCTCAAATTTCCCCGATTCTAAAATCTAGTAACGCAAATTCTCAACCTATATACCACTACTACTATATATGAAAAACTGCCAAGGGCAAGGCAAAACCTACCGCTAAAGATTTGGACAAAATAATTTGAATTTTCCACTATTACAGTTAAAAATCTATAAATAAATTCCATGTTTGACCTTGGTCTCAAGGCCATCGTCAAATCAAACCGCTAACATTTAAAATAAAGAATTTGAATTTCCTAACGCCAAGTGTAAAAATACTACCCCCCCCCCCCCTTCCGCTTTCCCCCAAACACACACGCACATGCTCGACCCTTCCCAATATTTATGACGAAAGTCGTATATCTTGGCAACGAACCAACTTGTTACATCGTTTTATAGGGGAGAGAGAAGGTGGATTACAATGGAAATCAAGCCTAACGTGTACGTTTGAAAAGAAACTTAGATAATTTATTTCTTTATAAATAATAGAAATGTCTTGAAAGGTAACGCTAATATTGGTTAATACATATCATAAAATTTTCTCTTATAATACATTATCTGGCCTTAGAAAATTATTTTATTAATATTTTAGTTCAGTGAACAGAGCACTATAAAGTAGAAAAAAATTACCAAGATGAAAACGGGGATAAATGGGTAAAGGAAACCTATATAGGAAGATAGAGGACTGTTGTCATTTTAATCATCAATTTTAATATAAAAAATTGACCCATTAATAACAAAGATATTGTATAAATAAAAATGGAGACAGACGAACAAACACACTTATAAACTGCTCAATTTGGTTGCGTAAGAAAAGTTAGAAATTTCTTGACACTCGTTCTGATTGGTTAATGCGTAGTGTAGCCTGGGGCAATAAAATAAACATTTCGCTGGCAACAACCGCCATTTGAAATTAAAACTATCTAAAGCTGACATCAGGGGGAGAGCCTGTGTGACCAAAGCTTTCACCGTCTGGACACTTAAAGCAGTGGTAGAACCCTTTAACTGCCAAAGTCAAGCTTATGATATGTGATATTCTTGTTTGAGGTAAGGCACAATAAGAATTTGTATTGATTTAATTAACATGCAGGCCAAATTTGTGTTACGATAGCCAAAATAGGAATGCAGTCTTTCGGAGTGAAAGAAAGGCATAAAATATTTGCTAGTGGCGTACAAATTTTGCGCATGCCAATGCAGTAACCCAGAAGGGATATTGGCTTTTGCAGTGCCATAAATGTTTAAATAATATGTAAAATCATGTAGAGAATGTTAGAAAGAATTTAATAATATAATAATAAATTCTTTAAGCACCAAACACGGCGCATAAGGCAGAAACCAGTGCTCTCCAGGTTGTTCGTTGTGACGCCACTCCTCTTAGCTCTTGCACATTATTTAGGCCCAACGTTCTTTCTTCTCTTATTATTGTTCTTCTGAGTGTTTCTTTTGGTCTTCCTTTTTTCCTCTTACCCTCAGGAACCCAAGTGAGCGCCTGTAGTGGTATTCTGTTGTTTTGCATTCGTAGGACATGACCGATATATGACCATCGTCTTTTCCTTATATAGTCGGAGACATATTTCTGCCTAGAGTCTTCTCTTATTTGTCGATTAGTCTTGAATTCTTTCCAACTGATGTTCATGAGTTTTCTAAGACATTTGTTCTCGAATGTATTCAGCTTGTTCTCCAATGATTTTGTTATTTTCCAACTCTCACAGCCGTATGTTAACACTGAGATAACTTTTGAATTAAACAGACGAAGCTTGGTATGTATATTCAATGATCGTAATTTCCAAATGTTAGATAATCTATTGAAGGCGCTAGCTGCCAAAGCAATTCTAGTATGGATTTCTCTTGTTGTGTCACCATCCTGAGTCATTTTACTGCCTAAATAATTGAAACTTTCAACTTTCTGTAGTTTTTCCCCGTTCAAGATGATATCAAAGGTCTCGTTAGAAAAGTTCATAGCTTTAGTTTTAGAGGCATTTATTTGGAGACCAATTTTAACCGAGAGATGACACAAATTATTTATTGCGTCTTGGGATTGTCTTGGTGTTGAACTTAAGAATGCTACATCATCTGCGAAATCCAGGTCCCCCAGGAATTTTCCATTTGTCCATTTTATACCCAATTGTTCATTGTGGGTATAGTTTCTCATAACCCAATCAATAGCTATTCCAAAAAGTAGTGGTGACATAATACAGCCTTGTTTCACCCCTGTTTCTACTGTAAACCATTCTGTATTCCCTTTATTTGTTCTAACACAACATCTTGCATTGTCATATAGCGCTTTGATTATATTCACATATTTTGTTGGAAAACCATAGATTGTAAGTATCTTCCACAATGATGGGCGGTGTAGACTATCAAAGGCTTTTTGAAAATCGACGAAGGTGATAATAAGTGGCGATTGCCTTTCCACTGATTCTTCTATAATTGTTATTAGTGTGAATATTTGATCAATACATGATCGTTTCGGCCTGAAACCCGCTTGTTCTTCTCCGATCTTTTCGTCAGCATGCAATTTAAGTCTTTCTAACATCATGCAACATAATAATTTTCCAGGTACTGATAATAGAGATATAGAAAGAATTTATCCACAGGTTTCAGTGCTAGGTTACGCACACCCTATCTATTGTATGAACGACCAGCCCTGTATAGGATGTTGTAAAGAGATATTAAGGGATCACACGCTGTGTATTGTACACCCCTATCTATTGTATGGAAGAGACTTCTTGGAGGAGGAAACAAGAGCTATGTACTATCACTGAAGAAGAATGTTTACACAGCAGTGGTGTTAAACAATGGAAGATACAGATTGGTGCAATGATCAGCACACATAGCTGATCAAGGTGAGTTGTCACCGTGTCTGTGTGTGGAATGAAATATTAGATGAGATCTATCTGGGGAGGGCATTTTCCTCTCATTACAGGTCATATACCAGCATACCTATTGGTGGCAGGAAACAGGGTGAGGGAAGAAAATTTGGGAGGAACGCTCAGCCTTGTTGCCGCAGCTACCCCATTTCTTCAGCTCTAAAGCCAGTTGAATGCATATGAGAACCCAAGGGCCAACAGTTTTATAAGTTAAGTCCGTTATACTGGCACTGATAGTGTAACATCAATTATTCCACCACAACCATAAGCATAATAATAAATAACTCACCTTGAGATGATGACGAAGACAATCTGTCCAACATATTAACCGTGATACGTACAAGCAGACAGACAGATCAGTGGGTGGAATTCTTACAGTGATCTTTATTCATAGAAACAAGATACTTGGACAGCGTTCCAGTTTTTTATTTTAAATAGTGTATATAAACAAATTTATTGAGTTTGACAATCCCTGTTCCCCCAAAAAATTGAGGTACAGGAAAATTAAATTGTAATATAATTACCTAAACTTTAACAAAAGTCTTACTCACTTTAATATTATTGAGTTACAAGTTCTGGTTACATTTTATTTCGTCCTTATATTAAATACATTACCCTAGACACACTCAGCCACACAACAACACAGAGCCTATTTTACACAGATTGAGATCTGAGAGGTGGCGGATAGGACTCTGAGAATCATCACCATCAACAATTAGACTCAGGGAACTTACACCGCTTGACCTCATTCTGTTTACCCTTAATTAATAACACCAGTAACCTCATTTACCACAATAAATATACATACATACATACATACATACATACATATATATATATATATATATATATATATATATATATATATATATATATATATATATATATATATATATATATGTGTGTGTGTGTGTGTGTGTGTGTGTGTATTGCTGCAAACAAAAGTTGTTCATAGCCTTCTGTAGATTATAGAAAATTAACTTAAAAGCCGAAAACAGCAGCTCTACAATAGAATGAGTTATTGGCATGCTTGAACAAACTCTTACTTACTACTTACTTACTTACTTACTTACTTACTTACTACTTACTTACTTACTTACTTACTACTTATTTCTTTACTTACTATTTACTTACTTACTTACTTACTTACTACTTACTTAGTCGTTACTCTTCTACCCCGGGGTGTAAATGTTTACCAGAGAGAGCACCAGACTATCCTATCGGCTGTCTTCCTTGTGGCGAATATAGGTGAATAGATGATAGAATCAAGTAGTGCTTGATCTAATGAAGAATATCTCAGACTCAAAGAAAGAGCTGTAGTGTATGGATGGCACCGGATGAAGTCGGGCTGGTAAGCACGCTATCCTTGTCACATAATTGTTTAATCGATCTCTTGTCCTCTCCGGCCGTATTCAGTTACATGTGTTGTGCGTAATGATTACGTGATATTCCGTGGTCGGCACTTGTCTATTTCTGTTATCAAGCAGATATTAGCTATTTTCTTATCAATTGTACAATTCTATGATAATTCGTCATGTTGCTTTAAGCTTCTCGGCTTTACTAAGATTAGTGGCACATAAATATTGGATCGATACCTTTCCTCTCCAGCAGTATTTAGTTACTTTTTATGAACTAAATTTATGTGGTCGCCATTTTTTTCTCTATTATCAAGCAGATATTTTGTACTTTCAAATCATCTTACACTCCTCTTAGTGATAATTCATCATGAACCAAGATGGGCCGGTCAACGACAGACCGTTGGGTTTACCTAAGGCGTGCCAGGCGATAAATTTTCCGTCTGTGGAATAATTACAGACACACACTTTTAAGTCGGACACACCTGAACGGAAATGTTGTAAAAGTCCGGGCGGATGTACGAATTTATTCGTAAACATTGCCGAGAGAGGATTGGATGTTTTCATTCCATTTTTGGGAAACATGACCTCTGCAGTAACGCACAGAAATGTCCACGAGGAAAAAAATTTGAATTTCCCCACAAAACACGCAGGTGTAAAACGATTGGCCGACACTCGGAATGAACGCACAAAATCCCTTCCGATTGGAGCCCTGGTTAACATCGTAACAAACACATGGAGGAGAAGACAGGCAATATAAAATGAAATTTCAGCCAGCGTAGAACTCTGTGAAAATCTACCTCGCGCCAAGAAGACAACCAGACCATGCAAGAGTAAAGACAAGAACCAGCTTTCATTTATCAGACCTAATTTGTTTGAAATTCTTGAGGACTTAAGAGCCCAGGAAAACACTAACATCATTAACGAGGAAAACCGGATTCTAAGGAAACTGAATCACAAGTCAAAGTGTGAACTTATTTCTAAAATAACAACACCTCAGACCAAGTGTAAGTGGCCTCTTTAATTGCCTTTATTTCTCTGAGCTAGCAGTCTGTGAGCCTAAAGATTGGCTAACTTGTACATTTGAAATCCATATTTGTTTCATTATTAACATGGGAACTAATACGTACATATTGACATGTGAAGATTAATATGTGAAACTTGCTAGTGGATGTCCAAGTCATTTGTGGCTGGCAACATCAGCATTTAGAATGATGATTTCGTGAACCATCACTGCCACGGCTGGTGACTGCTTTATTGCGATTTTCTTATAAAGAACCAAAAGCAGAGGTAGTTCAAAGTTCCATATGGAGCAGGGAGGGAATGATGGAAGAAATGGTATACATACTTGTTATATTATTTACCCTTCCAACCAGTGTAAATGTGAAATATATTCACTCTAAATGAAATGAAAGTTTATAACCTTTTCAACCGATGTAAATGTAAACATGTACAGACTATAGTGTTAAATTTTCAAGTAAAGTTTATGTACAACTATTCATTTTAAATGCAAAGATAGTTTTTCCCCCACTTGGATTATGATTAATTCTCAGAGAGGGTAAAAATTCTGAATATAGATGGGATGGTGGATTAAGATCATAGACCAAAACTGACTCATAGGAAAGTTCAAACTATGGTGTATCTAGTTAATGTTGACTCCTTAAATGCTATGACCACTACTTATATAGTAAATAAGAACACGTATACTGGATGCAAATGAGAGAAAGATCACAGGTTCGTGGTGCAGTTAAAAACAGTCCAGTACAGCCAACAAGCCCAGTGAACTACATGGACAGGAACGTAGCAACGGTCATTGACACGGTATGATATATGGCATTTGATGCCTCTTATACGCACTTTCATTATCAGAGTAATGAGTGATCTACACCCATCGTCCTCAACCTTTGTGAGATTTGTAAGTTCTGAGAAAGCTCGGTGCAAGTTCTCAGCTTGCAATGTGTTATTATACCAAGGTCAATAAATGCAGTATCACAACAGTGTACTAAATGAATTAGCTGCTACAATAAACTTGACAAGGGCGACGACGAACGGCAAAGACAGATGGAGTACTGTAATTACTTTTTTTCTGAGACCAGGAAAATCAGCACTTGCCAAACCAAAGTATCAGTTTAACTATCTATTATTGACTATATAAATGCTTTTGATGTATCATTAGATCAGCCTAGGCCAGGGACATACCCGGATATCAATCTTTGCTACCAGTTCCAAAAGTGGGAATTTTGCCTAGGCCAGTGCCAAGCCCGGCTGAAAAAAGCGAGGCTGGATTCTGACTGACCAGTGTGCTTCATGGGATCATTCCCAGACCTAAGAGTCTTTTATATTTGGACATACGCCCTAATATAACCGACTAGGTTGAACGAGACGCGCCTCGACGAAACGATGCAAAAGTTTTACATGCAACAAAAAAAGCAGCGGGTAAACCCGTAAACCAGTCAGAAAGCATGCATGCAGACCGTAAAGAGGCATTCCCTACACTTTATAAAGGCACATTAAGTCAGTCACCTGTTGATCTTAAAATCTGATTCCAAGTAACCACAGAGAGAAACCCGGACTGACCTTAAAGAAAAAGAAGTGGCATGAACTGCGGACTATGATTTGTGGAACATGGTTTACCATAAATATTAACTGGAAAGATGAGGGGCGGGTGGAGGAGATGAGGAAAGCAAAATTAGATATCATTGCTCTGACAGAAACCAAGAAATGTAGACAAGGAGATATGAATGTTGATGGTAACACGCAGTGAAATTCTCACTGATGAAAGAGCCAAAAGGTGTCTTTGTTGTAATGTAGCTAAAAACCAAACAGAAAACATCAAAGCACGGAACTTTGTCTGTGTACGCATTATGGAGCTGATGCTAAAAGAAGGAGAAACCACACTCAACATTGTCATTGTGTATGGGTCAAATATAGATGAATTATGTGACGGAATTTAGTTGTGTCCTTTTACATATTTTTTTTCTCTCCTAATTTTCCCTTTATTTCATCATGTTTACGCACATGAACCTGCCCCATCGCCGCGCCTTTGATTTGTTGACCTCTGTTCATACTACAAATTGTGTCATTACACGACTAATTGACCATCCTTAAGGATTAATTGTAATCGCTTAGTTGTCCAACCAGATTGACTTCAGACGGTAAATGTGAAAACGGTTGTTGACTTTTCACGTAACGATTTCCGTCATCCAGACAGAGATTAAACACCTGTGGCACGAAAAGCTGATTGCGACAATACTGTATCCGACCACAAAAGAAGGCCAGATGTTGTCTATGAAAAAGGTCTGAGCAAGCGATATGTCAGCAATTATCCGTCTGGTGAACGAATTCAAGTACGGGTTATAATTGCGTAATCACTTCCGTCCAGACATTGTCTGTATAATTAAAACAGAGAAACCCGTCTGGGTAGACCTATAAGCAAGGACACAATATGTCATGCGAGGTTACAAATTGTATTTGAAAGGCCAACGGAAGAAGACGGGTGATATATTGGAGATGAGGTCATGTGTTAAAATAAAATTTAAAAAATGATATTTTAAAACGCGCGGGGAAAGTAGTAATTTAACGCCTCGTCCCACGTCATTCTTGCTTACTGATAATACCACATAGCAGCAAGAAATAAACATTAATTCTTACAGGAAGTTTTGTCGGAAAACGCGATTTGGAGACTTGGAAGAAAATGAAATATAACATAGCAAATTCGGAGGCTAAATCAGACGGCATTGTCAAACGTCAAGGTAGCACCTCCCGTGGGAGAGCCAGAAGAGAATAGGAATTATATTCCATACGAAAGGACTAGACAGAGTATTTGAGCATCTTCGAAACTCTAGAAGACAACTCGACCTTCTAAATACAAAGACTGGAGTCCTAGGAGTCGGAGCACCCGCAATAAGAGGAATTCTAAAATTACCCCAGACCAAGTGTTCAAGACATCTAACAAAATTGTCATACTTTTTCAAACAATGCCCGGGGATAGTATTTCCCATAACTTTTGAGGTAAGTTGTAACATGTATTTTACAAACTGAGTTTGAAGTGTACTTGTTAGTATTTGTAAAAGTCCATTCGAGGCTGCCAACCTCAGGATATGAAAATTGTATTTCATAAACCACTTCAGCAAGCGCTGGTGATTGCTACATGCTTGTTCTCTCAGGGAACCAAAAGCAAAGGTAACCCCAGACTCCGAATGTTGCAGGGAGTGAGCGATGATTACATCAGCATGTGCGTAGGTTATATTATCACTTTTGAATTATATATAAACTTAAATATGTTCCCTCAGGCACATGCCATTATATTCGCCGTTGTCCCGTCTAATTTTTCTATTACATTACTTAAAAGATGATGGTGATTTCGCATCATATTTCCTGAGATACGCTGTATATACTCAGGGAGGATACAACTTCAAAGAGACAAAAACTGGTTCTCGGACAGTGGGGGAAGGCTCCTGTTTAATGTTAGGAAAACAAAGATTTAGCAGAGGTCTTTGTTCTTTTTATTTTCTCTAAAGTTCGTGGTTCGAGTCTACAAGAGTATTCCTACTACGAGTCTGTGATTCAGAAAACTGATTGTCGATACCAGACGGCTACATATGACAGGCCTGTGAAGATAATCAGCACTGACACCAGGAGAAGTTACCCAATGCACCAATTTGCTCGGGACGTACCCCATGTTATAAAGAGACATTGACAAACAACAGCAGCAGTACTCAAAGATCGTCAGCTAAATGCTTATTAAACAGACCGCAGCAACGAACATTTACCAACCATCAAGTATCGATGACGATAACAACATATTTCTGCACCACATCTAAACATAACCTTACTTATTTTTAAATGTTACCTAATAATTGATCTTTAAATTGTGTGTATGTTGTTTTACAAATTCAAAGTTGATTCAGTTAGTAAAGATAGGAGTGCACACGTGTGAATCAGTATCTTTTATATATATATATATATATATATATATATATATACACACACCAACAGAGTCAATTGCCTGGAAAAGCGCTATCAAAACGGGTGTCGCAGTCAGCGAGGGCAACCGTGTGAGGATATCCCCCCAAAGAAACGGGCCGCGGGAAAGTCAGGCGTGGATGTGCAGCCTGTATTGTCTTCGGGCCTTGTATGTCTATCATGCAAAATAACTTTTCTTGTCCGCATTGACTTGATCAGCCATATGCGCACCCACTTAACCTCATAGAATAAACTGTACTACGAGTGATATCGTTGGTGTTAATCGAATACGATGGACAAATCATCATAGAGTCAATAAAAGTAGTATTTTTTACTGTTAATTCAGTTAGTGTCGAGTACGAGCTAAATTAAATTATATAATACCTCTTCACAAAAGTCGGCGGGCAGATAAAAGTTAACATTGCTAAGACCCATTCAGCATTGTTCGTGACCTTTGAAATATCGTGTGAATACTCCCTCAAGGTGCAATCATCATCATCCTTCTATCTGCGTCTCTACCACGAGTAGTCTTTTGCAAACAAAAATAAAACCTTAGAAGACCCACATTAGATACTCTAGGTTTTGGCCACTTTTGGACCATCACGGCAGAGCAAGGGGAGGCAACCCGTGACAAGAGAACAGAAGTTAAAGAAGAATTCTTCGAGCTGCTTCAAACGACAGTGGGCGACTGCCTCGATGGAACTATCTTCCTCTGAGATTTCAATGCCAAAGTTGGAAATGTCCATTCTAGATTGATAGAGGTATTGCAAGATATGGACAAGATGCACTGAACAAAAGTGGAAAGCGACTTCTTACGAACACAAAGTTCACCCATAATGACATACATGCATACACTAGTTGTGAACCAACAAAGAATGAAAAATCAGTTATCGACTTTGCGATTGTAATGAAAAGCTTATTTAAGTATGTGCGGGATGCTAGAGTCTGGAGAGGGCCAGATATTGCAAATGATCACTACCTGCTGACACTTAAAAGAACAACTGAAAGAGCTGTTCAGCCTAGGCATTACCCATCATCACGCAAGAAACTAAGTAAAGGAACAGGAGAGATGAACATTAAGACCTGCAAGCTAAGAGACCCAGAAGTAGAGATGGCTACTGTGTTTATGTTTCGAAACAATGCTTCGATACAGTATCGTACCCGAACGATTCGATACAGAGCCTTCTTGCCGTGTCGATACAGTCGGTTCCTGTTTGCCTCGCTGTTTTGCAGAGTAGAGATGGCTACAGTGTGTATGTGTCAAACAATGCTTCGAAACAGCACCGACAGTCCGGCAGATTCAATACATGGACACAGTTTCAGTTCGTGTCTGCCTCGAATAAACCGTTCGGAACATTAGTATGGAATATCAAACATGTCATATTTTTCAGCGATGTGTTATGATGACTTGATTTTACAAGTGATATTATTTTTGCTGAGAAGTTATAGACACTGGAAATTGTGTCAGTGCTGCAGTTGTCAATGTTTTATGCGCTATGTTAAAGTTGAAAGTGTCCGTGTGTTCGTATAAATGTAATGGACACTTTATTAGCTCTGCTGATATGTGTACTCGGTGTGGATTTGAATCATTGTCTACCAAAACTAGCTTACTCTAGTTTGATATCATGTGTTATTATTACTGTTATTATTATTGTTGTTTTTTATTATTTTCCCATATACTGCAGCTATCATCATATCTACGTTTTATTACATCATAATGAAGACTTGTGTAAAAATATTGAATTGTGGTCACACGAAGCGCCATAGATTTTCACGCACGACAGTAAAAACAGAGGAAATTGTCTCACACAGTTCATGTATACCCGCCCCGGTACTGTCTTTAAGAGACTTCTTTCTCCCCGATACGGGCAAAAGAGCCGCTGTGCCGTTGTTTCGAAACAGTGCGTCGACACAGTTTAACTCACTGTTTCGAATGTCTCGACACAGCTAAGTGTTTCTATTTGCCCACCCAGGTCAGGTATGAGGGGCTTACTGCTACAGCAGTGAGAAACACAAAAGAACTACCAGATGACCTCGAAACTCTCTGGTTTAAATTCAAGGGCATCATAAAGGCACCTTCAGCAGAAGCATATGCTGAAGTCCCAATCATCACGTCTCTGGCTTCTAACATTGAGGACGTCCACATATGACGTCACGCAGTGATGGGGGGAAGTGAGTCAAAAGTGTGTGAAGTTGTGTAACGATAGGGAATGAGAGGTTTGAAAACATGTGACGTCACACACAAACAAATAATTCCTACTCGCATCTTACATAAATGATATTTCTGCTATAATCAGCAATAGTTAACTTTTATCCGCAGTAGATAACAAATCCCTTGCTAATGACTCGTACCCCTTGTATATACAATTCTGTTAGGCGCCCCATTCCGTCACAAACCTCGTCACACCCACCTATGTTGCAGTCTGGAAATTATATTTCTAGTGTTTTCACTAAATATATACTAAGCTCAGTACAGTGCGCATCTCCCCCCACCCATCGCCAACGTCACTGTTATATTTTAAATAATTTATAATAAAAACAAACACGTTGTTAAAAGTCAACAAACGGTTAAATAAAAAGGGTAGGCTCATAGCACATACTGCCGTAGAGGAGGGAAATGTTAGAGACTTAACAACACTGGATCAAGTAACTGCTTCCCCTCTTCGCTGCCTTTCCTGACCCAAGAGCAGAGTCACATGTCCATTTACAGAAGATAGACTGTGGCGTGACACCAGCGTGGTTCCAAACTGCTATCTTTGCTGCAACAGGTCTGCGCTCTAACCAAGGACGCTCACATAAACAAGTGCTTGCCTAAAATAAAAAAAAATATCGTAGTGGTATGACAGGATCACTAATCTGGAATTTATGGCACGAACCAGACAAGTGTCAGATACGACACACATTAAACTTACATGTTGTTAGATTTACAAGGCAGTCTTTTGTTGGTGAATCCCCAGAGTAAGAGAGGGGGCGGGGGATGGGGGAGGGGATCAGGTAACACATAAAGAAGAGAACTAGAGACAAATATGATGGAGATGAAGAAGTGAACTAGAGACAAACATGATGGAGATGAAGAAGTAAACTAGAGACAAACATGATGGAAATGAAGAAGTAAACTAGAGACAAACATGATGGAGATGAAGAAGAGAACTAGAGACAAATATGATGGAGATGAAGAAGAGAACTACAGACAAACATGATGGAGGTGAAGAAGTGAACTAGAGACTAACATGATGGAGATGAAGAAGTTAACTAGAGACAAACATAATGGAAATGAGGAGGTGAACTAGAGACAAACATGATGGAGATGAAGAAGTGAACTAGAGACAAACATGATGGAGATGAAGAAGAGAACTACAGACAAACATGATGGAGGTGAAGAAGTGAACTAGAGACAAACATGATGGAGATGAAGAAGTGAACTAGAGACAAACGTGATGGAGATGAAGAAGAGAACTAGAGACAAACATGATGGAGATGAAGAAGTGAACTAGAGACAAACATGATGGAAATGAAGAAGTAAACTAGAGACAAACATGATGGAGATGAAGAAGAGAACTAGAGACAAATATGATGGAGATGAAAAAGAGAACTACAGGCAAACATGATGGAGGTGAAGAAGTGAACTAGAGACAAACATGATGGAGATGAAGAAGTTAACTAGAGACAAACATGATGGAGATGAAGAAGTGAACTGGAGACAAACATGATGGAGATGAAGAAGAGAACTGGAAACAAACATGATGGAGATGAAGAAGTGAATTAGAGACAAACATGATGGAGATGAAGAAGTGAACTAGAGACAAACATGATGGAGATGAAGAAGTGAACTAGAGACAAACATGATGGAGATGAAGAAGTGAACTAGAGACACAAATGATGGAGATGAAGAAGTGAACTAGAGACAAACATGATGGAGATGAAGAAGTGAACTAGAGACAAACATGATGGAGATGAAGAAGAAAACTAGAGACAAACATGATGGAGATGAAGAAGAGAACTAGAGACAAACATGATGGAGATGAAGAAGTGAACTAGAGACAAACATGATGGAGATGAAGAAGTGAACTAGAGACAAACATGATGGAGATGAAGAAGTGAACTAGAGACAAACATGATGGAGATGAAGAAGTGAACTAGAGACAAACACGATGGAGATGAAGAAAAGAACTAGAGACAAACATGATGGAGGTGAAGAAGTGAACTAGAGACAAACATGATGGAGATGAAGAAGTGAACTAGAGACAAACGTGATGGAGATGAAGAAGAGAACTAGAGACAAACATGATGGAGATGAAGAAGTGAACTAGAGACAAACATGATGGAAATGAAGAAGTAAACTAGAGACAAACATGATGGAGATGAAGAAGAGAACTAGAGACAAATATGATGGAGATGAAGAAGAGAACTACAGACAAACATGAAGGAGGTGAAGAAGTGAACTAGAGACAAACATGACGGAGATGAAGAAGTTAACTGGAGACAAACATGATGGAGATGAAGAAGTGAACTGGAGACAAACATGATGGAGATGAAGAAGAGAACTGGAAACAAACATGATGGAGATGAAGAAGTGAATTAGAGACAAACGTTATGGAGATGAAGAAGTGAACTAGAGACAAACATGATGGAGATGAAGAAGTGAACTAGAGACAAACATGATGGAGATGAAGAAGTGAACTAGAGACAAACATGATGGAGATGAAGAAGTGAACTAGAGACAAACATGATGGAGATGAAGAAGTGAACTAGAGACAAACATGATGGAGATGAAGAAGTGAACTAGAGACAAACATGATGGAGATGAAGAAGTGAACTAGAGACAAACATGATGGAGATGAAGAAGTGAACTAGAGACAAACATGATGGAGATGAAGAAGAAAACTAGAGACAAACATGATGGAGATGAAGAAGAGAACTAGAGACAAACATGATGGAGATGAAGAAGTGAACTAGAGACAAACATGATGGAGATGAAGAAGTGAACTAGAGACAAACATGATGGAGATGAAGAAGTGAACTAGAGACAAACATGATGGAGATGAAGAAGTGAACTAGAGACAAACACGATGGAGATGAAGAAAAGAACTAGAGACAAACATGATGGAGGTGAAGAAGTGAACTAGAGACAAACATGATGGAGATGAAGAAGTGAACTAGAGACAAACGTGATGGAGATGAAGAAGAGAACTAGAGACAAACATGATGGAGATGAAGAAGTGAACTAGAGACAAACATGATGGAAATGAAGAAGTAAACTAGAGACAAACATGATGGAGATGAAGAAGAGAACTAGAGACAAATATGATGGAGATGAAGAAGAGAACTACAGACAAACATGAAGGAGGTGAAGAAGTGAACTAGAGACAAACATGACGGAGATGAAGAAGTTAACTGGAGACAAACATGATGGAGATGAAGAAGTGAACTGGAGACAAACATGATGGAGATGAAGAAGAGAACTGGAAACAAACATGATGGAGATGAAGAAGTGAATTAGAGACAAACGTTATGGAGATGAAGAAGTGAACTAGAGACAAACATGATGGAGATGAAGAAGTGAACTAGAGACAAACATGATGGAGATGAAGATGTGAACTAGAGTCAAACATGATGGAGATGAAGAAGAGAACTAGAGACAAACATGATGGAGATGAAGAAGTGAATTAGAAACAAACATGATATAGATGAAGAAGTGAACTAGAGACAAACACGATGGAGATGAAGAAGAGAACTAGAGACAAACATGATGGAGATGAAGAAGAGAACTGGAGACAAACATGATGGAGATGAAGAAGTGAATTAGAGACAAACATGATATAGATAAGGAAGTGAACTAGAGACAAACATGATGGAGATGAAGAAGAGAACTAGAGACAAACATGATGGAGATGAAGAAGAGAACTAGAGACAAACATGTTGGAGATGAAGAAGTGAACTGGAGACAAACATGATGGAGATGAAGAAGAGAACTAGAGACAAACATGATGGAGATGAAGAAGTGAACTAGAGACAAACGTGATGGAGACGAAGAAGTGAACTAGAGACAAACATGATGGAGATGAAGAATTGAACTAGAGACAAACATGATGGAGATGAAAAAGAAATGGAAAGACCTTGAGCATATTGTTGCTGTCATTTTTGATGGAGTTTCAAACATCGATCTATTGGTTGTAGGTTTTTTCACCCTGGTCAAAGTTTAGTAACTATGTCTTGTCTTTGCTGTGTCAGGTTGATTAGGGGTTGTCTTCCCTTATTTGTTCGTTCATTGTGTTTGACCTTTTGGATCAAAGGTAATACAGTGCTGGGCTATATGCGATGCGCAGTGGAGAGCGCGAAATGAGACTTCCGTCTTGTTGAGTTGTGAAGTCCTGGCTTCTGAGGACGTGTAGGTCCATTGTTTTTTCGGGGAAAATCTTCGAAGTGACTGCGTTGGCAGTTCTCCCCAGTGAATCTCTGTGCGTCGGAATGGCGACAGAGTTCGTTATTATGTTCTGAGGATTCTGTGCAAGGTAACACCGACCTTTTCTACATTATTATGCATTCGGTGGCAGAACATGTTTAAGGTTACCAAGACTGTGAACTACAGCTCACTGATCATACATTACAGAACTTGTACATTATGCTCAAGATAGCTATGTAAGACTATTTGTCTTTAAACGAACAGAAGTCCAGTGACGAAGTTATATTGTGGAAACACAGATTGGCGGTATATTTATATCTACATAAGCATTACTGCATGGTTGATGTTAACCTGCTTAGAAGAAGTACACAGATGACGCCATAACGAGGCCTGTGTTAAGGCTAATATACTACAGCCTGATAATGTGCATTTGGCGGGGAAGCCAAGTTGTACCTGTATGTCAAAGTGATTAAGGTATCTGACGCGCTTAGTCAGAGATACCAAAGCGGCATTGTGAACTGTCATTGAATAACCGTACTATTGACCATGAACGAATATTGGAATGTTTACCAGCCCTTTTTTTTGAATGCCTGATGTATACCTAACGATTTCCGGTCAGCATGACCTTGTTTACACTGACTGTTCCTGTTGATGCTACTGTGTGTGTTACCGTCAATAAATGTTTTGAAATGTGCCTGCAGTGTCCCAGCATCTTTGACTACTGCATGTGAGTGTATGGGTTGCATGACACAACATATACGAGCCTAAACACATTCGCGCCCTCATTTGCACCCACACTCAGCTCATCATTACAAGTACTACACATTTAACAACATGTATGCTGTTTTATGCAAATGATCACCTCTACAAGAAAGAAAAAGACAGTTACATTTCTGGTAGGCCAGCTGATGGGGCTATTTTCATGAGAAGGACAAGTGCACATTACATTTTTGATCTGTGGATCTAAGCTATACACTGGACAGCTGTAACACACATACTCTACACTTTCAAGTTTTTTCTACACAGGACAGAAATAGGTCATCAACTGTTGACCCAGATAAACAGTGCGAGCATTTATGTTAGAATGCTACATAAACCAACATGACAAGTACTGGAGTTAACATCTAGGCGTTTGTTTCGTGGACCACAACTGCAAGTCGAGTCCCTTACTGTAAACGGTACCGCTGGTCGTTTGCACGTTTCAGTCAGCTACAGACCTTTCTACGTCCGAGCATTCAAGTTACATTGTTCGAGGTCAAGTGTTTGTAAACAGTACGTGAAATTGTAAACATTCGATGTGCAAGACTCAAGTTACGAGAAGGTCATAATAACTTTATGTTCGTGAAGACCACTTCATACTACAGTGGATCTGTCAATCAGTGCGCGCTTGACATTTTGTTACTGTGTTCGCAAGGAGCAAGATAGTTACTGTAACATCATGTGTGACTAAGCTTTATTTTGCAACACATTGAATTGATTGTTATATATATATTTATGTTACTTGTACTATTGTTGTGTATTTTTCTTGTGTTCTTTTGCGGGTTTAAGGTTGGGCGGCGACTATTATAAGAGATACCACGGTCTGTAAGATATAATGGTCTTATAATAGCGTTCTGTAGACGCAATTTTCTTAATTGAAAATTTGCTAGCGACAATTTGTGGCTATTTGTGTTAGCTGTGCCAAAACTGTACTTATCATTGTTTTTGAAATATTTTTTCTGTTTTTCAGTTTTGATTTCATTTGTTTGTATCTGTAGGTCTCTCCTTTCCTTTGTTTATTTCTCTACACCTTTTTGTTTATAACAGTGTTGCCATTTGTCTTGTTTACTTTTCGCAGTCATCATGACACATTTGGGCAACATTTTCTTTACTTTTTGCTGTATTGTTTATTTGACTTCCGCGAACGTTTTCGGTCATTGTTTTGTATCATTGTCGTTGTGTTTATGATTGTACTACATTATTGTCAAACACAGTCTACATACATATACTTGGTCATGCATTATTATTATTATGAAGGTACACTCTTCATATAGAGATTGTTAATAAAATATTATTATATCAGATATTTATACAAGTTCTTTGCTAAAAGACTTGTTATCCACAAAGATTGAGACAAGGTGAAATACATATTCAAGTTCTTTATAAAAAAAGACTTGTGCCCATAGTGAGTGGGATATAAAGGAATTATTTTCCACAGGTACTCAAGTAATTTTTTGTTACAAGATAACCATACAAGGTCTTTGTCTAAGACTAAGAGAGTGAAATAAAGTGAAGTGAGTATACAAGTCTATAGTACAGACTTGTCTCCCATTGAAGTGGGATAAGGTAATTTATTTAATGTTTTTCAGGTTTCTGATCTCATTAGACAGAATGTCTAATTTGGATTTCTTCATCCAGCAAGGGGTAACCCTTGGTAAGTCTGGTAAAGAATTGGAAGAATATTCATCTGCTCAATTCGCCATTGCATTAAAGTCAGAAGAAAAAAAACAAAAAGAGGAAATTAAATTGAAAGCAGAAGCTGAACTAAAGAAGCTAGAAGCTGAGAATAGAAGATTATAACTTGAAGAAAAAAGGTATCAAAGAGAGGCTGAGGAGAGAAAAGCTCAAGCTGCTGCTGAGGAGAGAAAAGCTCAAGCTGCTGCTGAGGAGAGAAAAGCCCAAGCTGATGAAAGAAAATTCCAGATGGAAATGGAGGAGAAAAAACTCCAAGCTCAAGCTGCTGCTGAGGAAAGAAAACTTCAAGCTGCTGCTGAGGAGAGAAAACTTCAAGCTGCTGCTGAGGAGAGAAAACTTCAAGCTGCTGCCGAGGAGAGAAAACCTCAAGCTGAGGCTGAAGAGAGAAAAGCAAAAATGGAACACGAGGAAAGAAAACAGAAAATGGAACTTGAGGAAAGACTCGCAACTTTGGAGTTGGAGAAATTAAAATTTGCGAGTATGGGTGCTCATCAAGCAACTTCGGATACAACAAAGGAGAGATCTAGTAAGATCAAATTACCTCATTTCAATCCTTTGAAGGACGATATAACTGATTATCTTGATAGATTTGAATTTTTATGTGGAACGCATAAGATTAAAAAGGAAAACTATGTTGAACAACTGATGGAATTTTTTACAGGTGGAACTGTGACTACTCTTATGACAATAGAAGAGCACAATAGAACTAATTATGATGCTGTCAGAGCAGCATTGCTAAAAAAATATCAATTAAAAGAAGAAGACTATCGTCTTCGTTTTAGGACAATGTTGCCAGAAAATGGAGTAGATTTTTCTGATTTTGTTACAAAGATACGTCGTACATTTACACGATGGGTTGAGTTGTCTCAGACTGAGAAAACATATGAAGGTCTAATGGACTTATTACTTCGAGATAAAGTTTTGTCTTCTGTTAATGATTCTTTCCTTGCATTTCTTCATGAGCGTAAGCCTAAAAACTTAAAAGACATGGAGGAATACTGTTGCCAGTACGCCACCGCGCACCCCCATGCTACAGTTAGCAATTCTAAAGTGAAAGAAGGGTTACCAGTTGCTTCGGCAGCACCATATGGCCCTAATTTCAATAAAAAATTTCAGGGTGCTCAACAAAACTAGAATACGAGAAGTAATCAGAATTACACTCATAAGCAGAGTAATCCAACATATGATGGTTCTTCTGCTAAGAACTGGAGACAAGATGGGAGTTCTCGTAATTTTGGTGGTAATAATTATAGACACTTTCGCAAAGGTTATCACAATAAAAACTACCCAAGCATGTCTGATCGGGATAACCATTCGCGACGTCAAGAATATGACGATGGAGAATATACAAACCGGGATTCAAACCGGAATGATAATTACAATAGACAATATGATAACAATTACAGGGGAAATGATAATCGCGGTAGACCTAGATATAACCAAAGAAAAGCTTTTCAACAGGCAAACTCTGCACAACAAGAGTTTGATGGAGCCTGTAATCAAGTAAATGATAGTGGTAACTCTAAGGCTATCACTGGTTGTGCTTTCGATTTTGGGAGAGCAACTGAATGCCCCCAATGCTTAACATTGTTCGACTCATCGACTGTATCTACCCTAAGTTGTGGTCACCCTCTTCCTGCTCTACCTGCTACAGTTGCGCATGATGGGAGAGGATCTCTCATCTTACATAACGGTTTAGTGAATGATAGGCGGGACTCTGTACTTTTCGATTCGGGATGTACTACCGTCGGGGTTAGGCAGTCTCTGATACATCCTTGCCGTGCCACTGGGAAAATGGTCAAATGTGTTACATTTGATGGTACCATTGAAAGTTATCCTACTGCTGTCATTAGGATTGACACTCCCTTCTTCACAGGAGATGTCCCTGCATGTCTTCTTCCTAATCCTATTTCGGATCTTATAATCGGTCGTATTCATGGGGTTAAGGAATGCACCCCGCAACAAATTTCTATTTGGGAGGAACAAAACATCCATGCACTTAATGCTCACAGTAACACTAAGCCATATGGGAACAAAAATTTTCGTGGAAACTATAGTTTCCCACGGAATAACAATACTGCCTTTAATGGGAGTTGGCGTCAGGCCAACAAAGGTAAATCAATTTTGTATCATGGTGAGGACTTTGATAAGTATCATGTTAAGATTCCTCATGGAAACCGTGCATCTAATTCCCAGATTCCTGAAAAGTGGGTAAAAGAAAACAAAATTGTTAGTACCCATCGTACTCAGCTCAGTCAGTACGATGTACCTGTTAAGCATATTGGTGCATGGAAATATGAAAGCAACTTTACTAAGAGAAATAACCGTGATTGTGGACAATACTAAATGCGTCCATCACGTGATGGTTCTTCTTCAAAGAACTGGAGGCAATTTAATTGTCCTCAACATGTTGATCCCTGTAACTATAGGAACTTTAATAAAAGTTATCAACCTGATAATAGTTTTTCTTGGGAACAACAAAATCCAGGTTTGTCTTACTTCCCTCAAGAGAGAACAGACTTCTCATTTCATGGAAAGGTCCACACTATAGTCTCGAAAATTTCCGATGTCGACTATATTGTCGATGTGGACGGAAAGCATAAAACCTTTCATATAAATATGCTTACAGAGTTTATTGAACGTCCAGACTATTTGCAGCCTATTTTCCAGGCGACGGACGACTCTCCAGTCCAACATGGTCACATCTCATCCCTGTCTGTTATACAGGATGAGGAAACTATTTTTTCTGACGTTAACTTAGCTCTTCCTGCGATTCCACTTAATTCTACGGAATCATGGAAAAACGTTACCGTCTCTTTGAACATGTCTTTTGAGGAGCAACGTCAAGCATCCTCTACGCTACAATCATATTAGGATGTCCTTACCGACATTCCTGGACACACAGATGTCATAGAACATGACATCATACTTACTGATCGTAATCCGATCAGAGTAAGACCATACCCAATACCTATTCATTTTCAAGCACAAGTCGAGAAAGAATTGGATGAGATGATTCAACTGCAAATAATTGAACCATCCACTTCAGCTTATTCTTCGTCGATAGTTATTGTTCGAAAGAAAGACAATAACATACGTCTTTGCGTTGACTATCGCAAATTAAATCAAGTTACGAAGTTCGATGCTGAACCTATGCCTTTATTAGATGATCTACTTATTAGACTTTCTAAAGCTAATTTCTGTACTAAACTAAACTTGTCGAAAGGTTATTGGCAAGTCCCACTGACGGAACACGCCAAACCTCTGACTGCTTTTTCGGCACCGAGGGGTCTGTTTCAGTGGAATTTTATGCCTTTCGGGCTTATGAACGCCCCAGCGACTTTCGTGCGCATGATGCGTCGAATTCTATCAGATCGTGCAGATGTCATCGCATATTTAGACGACATCTGTCTTTTCAGCGATACTTAGGAAGAACACTATTCGGGTTTAAACGAGTTACTATCTACTTTACGTGAGCATAGTTTGACTGCAAAACCCTCTAAAGCCTTTGTTGGGTTTAGTGAAATCTCTTTCCTAGGTCATCGGGTTGGTCATGGTCTGTTGAAGACAGAGGACCAAAACATTTCGAAGATATTAAATATCTCGGTTCCGAAGACAAAAAAGCAGGTGCGTAGTCTCTTGGGATTGATACAATTCTATGGAAGATTCATTGAGAATCTGTCCTCCATTATGGCACCACTTTCATCGTTATTGAAAAAAGGTTCTCCTAATATGGTGCGTTGGTCCCAAGAATGCCAATCGTCATTGGATCAGGTTAAGAATTTGTTCTCATCTCATCCTATCTTAAGACTACCAACGATTGATAAGACTTTTGTTCTTCGTAGTGATGCCTCTTCCACTGGGATTGGAGCGGCACTAATGCAGGAGTATTCAGGAACTCTACATCCTGTAATGTATATCTCTGGAAGCTGAATGCGGCAGAAAGGAATTACTCGGTTTTAGACCGTGAATTGTTGGCTATGGTTTGGTCCATTCTTAAGCTACAAAGGTTCCTTCTGGGCGCACATTTCTTTATGGAAATCGACCAAAAAGCTCTTACGGCTATGCAAAGTAAGGATTTGAAAAGCTCGAGATCTACTCGTTATGCTATTGCTCTTCAACCTTTCCATTTCACGGTGCGAGCTATCCGTGGTTCGGATAATGTGATGGCGGACATATTGTCTAGATGCCCACATGATTCCAATTAAATCTTGTGTCCTAGTTTTCCTGATACACTTTCAGACTTAGGTCTGTCCTTAATATCCTAATATATTGTAATACAAATGTTTTACTATTTGGATGATGTATAAAGAGGTTAACAAATTTGATTTTGTCCATCCATTAGTGATATGTTGCTAATATAGCATTGTAATTGATGATATTTGTATATTGCTATAGTTATAGTATTTAATGATTTTTGATATCTATGATTGGTATTGCCAGCAACTTAGGTTGATTTAATGGTACCCCCTGAGTTTATTTGGCTTAGAGGAAATATTTTCTCTTATGATGGGGGATGATTTTTACTCTCTCCAGACGCTTTATTTATGCGTCTATTGTACCTGATATTAGGTTCATTCTTTCATGAGCACATAATTGATGCTTGTGCTATCTTGCTCATGGATATATTTTTTATAAAAATGTGTCATTTTTATTTACAGGGGCGGTGTAGTAATATGTTGCTGTCATTTTTGATGGAGTTTCAAACATCGATCTATTGGTTGTAGGTTTTTTTCACCCTGGTCAAAGTTTAGTAACTATGTCTTGACTTTGCTGTGTCAGGTTGATTAGGGGTTGTCTTCCCTTCTTTGTTCGTTCATTGTGTTTGACCTTTTGGGTCAAAGGTAATACAGTGCTGGGCTATATGCGATGCGCAGTGGAGAGCGCGAAATGAGACTTCCGTCTTGTTGAGTTGTGAAGTCCTGGCTTCTGAGGACGTGTAGGTCCATTGTTTTTTCGGGGAAAATCTTCGAAGTGACTGCGTTGGCAGTTCTCCCCAGTGAATCTCTGTGCGTCGGAATGGCGACAGAGTTCGTTATTATGTTCTGAGGATTCTGTGCAAGGTAACACCGACCTTTTCTACATTATTATGCATTCGGTGGCAGAACATGTTTAAGGTTACCAAGACTGTGAACTACAGCTCACTGATCCTACATTAAAGAACTTGTACATTATGCTCAAGATAGCTATGTAAGACTATTTGTCTTTAAACGAACAGAAGTCCATTGACGAAGTTATATTGTGGAAACCGCAGATTGGCGGTATATTTATATCTACATAAGCATTACTGCAGGGTTGATGTTAACCTGCTTAGAAGAAGTACACAGATGACGCCATATCGAGGCCTGTGTTAAGGCTAATATACTACAGCCTGATAATGTGCAATTGGAGGAGAAGCCAAGTTGTACCTGTATGTCAAAGTGATTAAGGTATCTGACGCGCTTAGTCAGAGATACCAAAGCGGCATTGTGAACTGTCATTGAATAACCGTACTATTGACCATGAACGAATATTGGAATGTTTAACAGCCCTTTTTTTGAATGCCTGATGTATACCTAACGATTTCCGGTCAGCATGACCTTGTTTACACTGACTGTTCCTGTTGATGCTACTGTGTGTGTTACCGTCAATAAATGTTTTGAAATGTGCCTGCAGTGTCCCAGCATCTTTGACTACTGCATGTGAGTGTATGGGTTGCATGACACAACATATACGAGCCTAAACACATTCGCGCAGTCATTTGCACCCACACTCAGCTCATCATTACAAGTACTACACATTTAACAACATGTATGCTGTTTTATGCAAATGATCACCTCTACAAGAGAGAAAAAGACAGTTACACATATGTTCCTTACTGAGTTGAAAGGTCATCATGATGACCCCTAGTAAATAATTTATATTCGATTCTTCTTCTTTGTTCCTTGGCCGCCGACCGTCAAAGCAGTCAGTGGCCATTACACCTGGTGGCGTCTTGTGGAGCAACAACTAATTGATTCCACTTTGCTCGGTCGGCGGCCATTCTTCGTACAGTGCTCTAACTCTAATTCATTCTCTGCATCTCAGCCTCCACAGTCTTCCGTCAAGTTGTTTTTGGTCGGCCTTTCTTTCGTTTTCCTTCAGGGGTCCATAGCATAGCTGTTCTTGTGATGGCATCGGGGTCTCTTCTGAGGACATGGCCAACACAGCTGCAGCGTCTGCCAGCTATGATGGTGTGCATGTCTTCTTGCTTGCTGCGAGTAAGCAGATCTTGGTTGGTGATGGTATTCGGCCAAAAGATTCGGATAATTTTTCTTAGGCATGTTGTGTGAAAAGAGGACAATTTCGACATTTCCTTCTCTGTAACCCATCGCCAACTTCACTGTTATATTTTAAATAATTTATAATAAAAACAAACACGTTGTTAAAAGTCAACAAATGGTTAAATAAAAAGGGTAGGCTCACAGCACATACTGCCGTAGAGGAAGGAAATGTTAGAGACTTAACAACACTGGATCAAGTAACCGCTTCCCCTCTTCGCTGCCTTTGCCTTTCCTGACCCAAGAGCAGAATCACATGTCCATTTACAGACGATAGACTGTGGCGTGACACCAGCGTGGTTCCAAACCGCTATCTTTGCTGCAAGAGGTCTGCGCTCTAACCAAGGACGCTCTCATAAACAAGTGCTTGCATAAAATAAATAAATATCGTAGTGGTATGACAGGATCACTAATCTGGAATTTATGGCACGAACCAGACAAGTGTCAGATACGACACACATTTAACTAACATGTTGTTAGATTTACAAGGCAGTCTTTTGTTGGTGAATCCCCAGAGTAAGAGAGGGGGCGGGGGAGGAGGGAGGGGATCAAGTAACACATAAAGAAGAGAACTAGAGACAAACATGATGGAGATGAAGAAGTGAACTAGAGACAAACATGATGGAAATGAAGAAGTAAACTAGAGACAAGCATGATGGAGATGAAGAAGTGAACTAGAGACAAACATGATGGAGATGAAGAAGAGAACTGAAGACAAACATGATGGAGATGAAGAAGTGAACTAGAGACAAACATGATGGAGATGAAGAAGGGAACTAGAGACAAACATGATGGAGATGAAGAAGTAAACTAGAGACAAACATGATGGAGATGAAGAAGTGAACTAGAGTCAAATATGATGGAGATGAAAAAGAGAACTGCAGACAAACATGATGGAGATGAAGAATAGAACTAGAGACAAACATGATGGAGATGAAGAAGAGAGCTAGAGACAAACATGATAGAGATGAAGAAGTGAACTAGAGACAAACATGATGGAGATGAAAAAGTAAACTAGAGACAAACATGATGGAGATGAAGAAGTGAACTAGAGTCAAATATGATGGAGATGAAAAAGAGAACTGAAGACAAACATGACGGAGATGAAGAAGTGAACTAGAGACAAACATGATGGAGATGAAGAAGAGAACTAGAGACAAACATGATAGAGATGAAGAAGTGAACTAGAGACAAACATGATGGAGATGAAGAAGAGAACTAGAGACAAACATGATGGAGATGAAGAAGAGAACTAGAGACAAACATGATGGAGATGAAGAAGAGAACTAGAGACAAAAATGATGGAGATGAAGAAGAGAACTAGAGACAAACATGATGGAGATGAAGAAGAGAACTAGAGACAAAAATGATGGAGAAGAAGAAGAGAACTGGAGACAAACATGATGGAGATGAAGAAGAAAACTAGAGACAAACATGATGGAGATGAAAAAGTGAACTAGAGACAAACATGATGGAGATGAAGAAGTGAACTAGAGACAAACATAATGGAGATGAAGAAGTGAACTAGAGACAAACATGATGGAGATGACGAAGAGAACTGGAGACAAACAATGTGGAGATGAAGAAGTGAATTAGAGACAAACATGATGGAGATGAAGAAGTGAACTAGAGACAAACATGATGGAGATGAAGAAGTGAACTAGAGACAAACGTGATGGAGATGATGAAGAGAACTAGAGAGAAACATGATGGAGATGAAGAAGTGAACTAGAGACAAACATGATGGAGATGAAGAAGAGAACTAGAGACAAACATGTTGGAGATGAAGAAGTGAAATAGAAACAAACACGATATAGATGAAGAAGTGAACTAGAGACAAACATGATGGAGATGAAGAAGAGAACTAGAGACAAACATGATGGAGATGAAGAAGAGAACTAGAGACAAACATGATGGAGATGAAGAAGTGAACTAGAGACAAACATGATGGAGATGAAGAAGAGAACTAGAGACAAACATGATGGAGATGAAGTAGAGAACTAGAGACAAACATGATAGAGATGAAGAAGTGAACTAGAGACAAACATGATGGAGATGAAGAAGAGAACTAGAGACAAACATGATGGAGATGAAGAAGAGAACTAGAGACAAACATGATGGAGATGAAAAAGAGAACTAGAGACAAAAATGATGGAGATGAAGAAGAGAACTAGAGTCAAACATGATTGAGATGAAGAAGAGAACTAGAGACAAAAATGATGGAGATGAAGAAGAGAACTAGAGACAAACATGATGGAGATGAAGAAGAGAACTAGAGACAAACATGATGGAGATGAAAAAGTGAACTAGAGACAAACATGATGGAGATGAAGAAGTGAACTAGAGACAAACATAATGTAGATGAAGAAGTGAACTAGAGACAAACATGATGGAGATGAAGAAGAGAACTGGAGACAAACAATGTGGAGATGAAGAAGTGAATTAGAGACAAACATGATGGAGATGAAGAAGTGAACTAGAGACAAACATGATGGAGATGAAGAAGTGAACTAGAGACAAACGTGATGGAGATGATGAAGAGAACTAGAAAGAAACATGATGGAGATGAAGATGTGAACTAGAGTCAAACATGATGGAGATGAAGAAGAGAACTAGAGACAAACATGATGGAGATGAAGAAGTGAATTAGAAACAAACATGATATAGATGAAGAAGTGAACTAGAGACAAACACGATGGAGATGAAGAAGAGAACTAGAGACAAACATGATGGAGATGAAGAAGAGAACTAGAGACAAACATGATGGAGATGAAGAAGTGAACTAGAGACAAACATGATGGAGATGAAGAAGAGAACTAGAGACAAACATGATGGAGATGAAGAAGAGAACTAGAGACAAACATGATGGAGATGAAGAAGTGAACTGGAGACAAACATGATAGAGATGAAGAAGAGAACTAGAGACAAACATGATGGAGATGAAGAAGTGAACTAAAGACAAACATGATGGAGATGAAGAAGTGAACTAAAGACAAACATGATGGAGATGAAGAAGTGAACTGGAGACAAACATGATGGAGATGAAGAATTGAACTAGAGACAAACATGATGGAGATGAAAAAGAAATGGAAAGACCTTGAGCATATGTTCCTTACTGAGTTGAAAGGTCATGATGATGACCCCTAGTAAATAATTTATATTCGATTCTTCTTCTTCTTTGTTCCTTGGCCGCCGACCGTCAAAGCAGTCAGTGGCCATTACACCTGGTGGCGTCTTGTAGGGCAACAACTAATTGATTCCACTTTGCTCGGTCGGCGGCCATTCTTCGTACAGTGCTCTAACTCTAATTCATTCTTTGCATCTCAGCCTCCACAGTCTTCCGTCAAGTTGTTTTTGGTCGGCCTTTCTTTCATTTTCCTTCAGGGGTCCATAACATAGCTGTTCTTGTGATGGCATCGGGGTCTCTTCTGAGGACATGTCCAACACAGCTGCAGCGTCTGCCAGCTATTATGGTGTGCATGTCCTCTTGCTTGCTCCGAGTAAGCAGATCTTGGTTGGTGATGGTATTCGGCCAAAAGATTCGGATAATTTTTCTTAGGCATGTTGTGTGAAAAGAGGACAATTTCGACATTTCCTTCTCTGTAACTCTCCAGCTCTACGCGACATAGAGAAGCACAGAAAGCACACAGCTCTGATATAATCCTAATTTTGTGCTTGTGCTGTACTGACAGGACTTCCAGTTGATGTTTAGACTAAAATAGGCTGTTCTTGCTTTGTTCATTCTGTTGTTGATGTCTTTGCTTGCTCCGAAGTCTGGTGTTACTACGCATCCTAGGTATGTGAAGGCATCTGTCTGTTCCAGTTGCTGATTCCTTACTGATATGGGCTCAGGGTTGCTCACATTGAGCGTCATGACCTCTGTCTTCTTTAGGTTGATGTTCAAGCCCACCTGCTGGCTATACTTATTAAGTCTATCCGGTTTTTCCTGCATGTGTTTGTGTAAATGTGCTAGCAGTGCAATGTCATCTGCATATTCCAGATCTTCCAATGTAGAAAATGTAGTCCATCTTAATCCTCTTGGATTGCCTTCTGATGTCTGGCGCATCACCCAGTCGATGACTGTTAAAAATAGAGTGGTTGATAAGGGGCATCCCTGTCGTACTCCTGTCTTCACTTCAAAGGTTATGTTGCTCTGCCCAATGCTACACGTAAAGTTGGCATAAAGGCTTTTAATGATTGACACTATGCAGCTTGGAATTCCATAAGCCCTCAGTATTTTCCATAAACTGTCCCTATGTATACTGTCAAAAGCCTTTTCAAAATCAACAAAATTAATGTACAACTGTCTTTGCCATTCTGAGCACTGCTCTATAATGTTCCTGAGGGTAAATATATGATCTACACATCTTCTGTTCTTTCTAAATCCTGCTTGTTCTTTTCTCAGTTTGTGGTCTACTGCTTTTGAGATTCTCAGTATAATAATCCTGCCTAGTATTTTGCTGGGAACTGAGAGAAGAGTTATTCCTCTCCAATTATTGCAGTCTGCAAGATCTCCCTTCTTGGGCAATTTGACAATTATTCATTTTCTCCACTCTGTTGTTGTTGTCCCTATTTTCACGTCTTGTAGTGCATGTCTCCATCTGCCATTGATCATTATGTGATCTATCCGGTTTCTGTCTCGTCCGTTTGGTGATTTCCATGTTAACTTGTGCAGTTCCTTGTGTGGAAAAAGTGTTCCTCCAATGACCAGGTTGTTAATACTGCAGAAGCTTATTAATTTGTCCCCATTCTCATTTGCTGTTCCACTGCCGCATTTCCCCATTACTCTTTCGTTATAATTACTGTGTGCTCCCACTTTCGCATTTAGGTCTCCCATTACTATAATAAATCGTACCAGGGTGTAGTTTCCATTTCTTTTTGTACCTGTTGATAGAACTCGTCCTTGATCTCTTCATCGCTATCGTTTGTTGGTGCATAGCATTGTATAATTGTGGTGTTGGTGAACCTCTCTCTCAGTCTTGCTCTTATCAGTCTGTTGTTGATGGGTTTCCATTCCAGTAAAGACCTTTCCATTCCTTTTTTTGGGATAATGGCTACACCTTCGTTGTGCTGACCATCCTTTCTGCCAGAATAAAGTACTCTTTCCCCTGTAGCTGTTTGTATTCTCCCCTTACCTGTCCATCTGCTCTCGCTTATTCCCAGGATATGTATCTTGTAGTTCCTCATCTCTGCTGTGATTTGTCTCAGCTTTCCTGCCTCATTCATAGTTTAGACGTTCCAAAACCCAATTCTGGTTTCGTGTTTTGCGGTCGGGGCATCCGTTTTCATGCCAGTGGCTTCCTTTCGGCTTTCACCACTTTCAGTCATACAAGCCTGAGACTCCGGATGTTCGTCCCGCTGCAAAGTTTTTCCTTTTATTGTTGTTTCCGTAAAATGTGCGATTTTTTACATAGACAGGTGTCGGCCCTGTGCTAAAACCCCCCAACCTGGAGGACCAGTGTACCAGCTTTTGTCTGACCCCTACCCACGCAGACCAGTCCAGCTTGGTTGAACTTACCAGGAGTAAATCTCCCAGTTCACAGCTCTGGGGATTGTCAGGGTACACAAGCTGCCATACCGCTAAAATGTATAGGTACCATTGATGGCCGTTATATTCGATTACGTTGTTGTATTTCCACAAAATACTTAGACAAACAAGAGAGGAGGGGGGAGGGGGGAGATAATTTTGACGTCACATAAGGGGGGTCTGGTTTTTTGTGACAAAGTCTGAATGGGTTAAAATAACAGGCAAAAAATTGCGTGACATCATATATGAACGACCCCCATTCACACAAAAAACGAGCGCCTACCTCGACATCACTTCACACAGTGTCCTCGTACATCCAAGTACTTCAGAATCACCGCGACGTGTGTTTACACTTAAACACGCTTTCCACGAGCTAAGGTAAAGATGGCTATAACAATGATTATCAATTAGTCAGGGAGCCGCGCTGGTGCAATGGTTACCACACTGCGCCAGCGATCAGGTGTTCACAGTTTAAGCCCGGGCGCGGGCATTTGTAAGAGTGTCATCAAGCGGGATTTTAACTGAATAACCTGAACGGCTCCTGAGATAAAATCCGTTGTGGGTGAGAAGGAGCGAAGCTCCTGACCGGGTTGGAAGGAAAGCCACACAGGCTCCCCAGCCTTGCAATGACATGTCATTGGGCTGAAGGGCTGAAGGCCCAAGTGCTGCTGGTTAAAAAAGAAAAAAATCAAATAGTCACGCCATGTGTTGGTGAGTTTAAACTGAACTCAATACACTCTCATGAGTAAGAACTTCACAGTCAATAAACCCATTTACTCCTTCATTCGCCTACTTCAATCAGGAAAGATTTATATATATATATATATATATATATATATATATATATATATATATATATATATATATATATATATATATATATATATATATATATATATATATATATATATATATATATATATATATATATATCTATATATATATATATATATATATATATATATATATATATGAGTCTGCGTGCGTGTGTGTGTGAGTGAGTGTGTGTGAGTGTGTGTGAGTGAGTGTGTGAGTGAGTGTGTGTGAGTGAGTGTGAGTTTGTATGTGAAAGTGTGTGTGTGAGTGTGTATGTGTGCGAGTGTGTGAGTAAGTGTGCATGAGTGTGAGTCTGTGAGTGAGTGTGTGTGAGTGTATGTCTGTGTGAGTGTGTATTTGAGTGTGTGTGAGTGTGTGTGTGAGTGTGTGGTTGAGTGTGTGTGAGTGAGTGTTTGTGAGTGTGTGTGTGAATGAGTGTCTGTGATTGAGTGTGTGTGTGAGTGAGTGTGTATTTGAGTGTGTGTGAGTGTGTGTGTGAGTGTATGTGTGTGAGTGTGTGTGAGTGAGCTTTTGTGAGTGTGTGAGTTTGTATTAGAGTGTGTGAGTGTATGTGTGTATGATTGAGTGTGTGTGTGTGGGTGTGTGAATGTGTGTATGAGTGTGTGGTTGAGTGTGTGTGAGTGAGTGTTTGTGAGTGTGTGTGAGTGTGTATGTGAGTGAGTTTGTGTATTTGTTAGTGTGTGTCTGTGTGAGTGCGTGTGTAAGTGTGTGAGTGAGTGAGTGTGTGTGAGTGAGTGTGTGTGAGTGTGTATGTGAGTGTGTGAGTGAATGTGTGTGTGAGTGAATGTGCGTTTGTGTGAGTGTTGTGTGAGTATGTGTGTGAGTGAGCATGTGTGTGAGTGAGTGTGTGTGTTAGTATGTGTGTGAGTGTGTGTCTGAGTGAGTGTGTGTGCGAGAAAGAGTGTGTGTGTAAATACAAGACCAAATGCAGAGTTGGAATAAGTTTTAAAGTTTGGTTAAGTGGTAGTAACTGTACGTATTTATACTTACTCAGTTTGTGTGAGTAAGTGTGTAGGAATCTGTGTGGAGATGAGCATGGAGGCAATGTGAGTGAAGTGTGTGTGCGGTTCCCAACCTTTTTTCACTTGCGTACCCCTTGGCAGCCCATTTCTATAAATTGTACCCCTAATATTAGCAACATATTTGAAATTAATATAATAATAATAATAATAATAATAAATTCTTTAAGCGCCAAACACGGCGCATAAGGCAGAAACCAGTGCTCTCCAGGTTGTTCGTTGTGACGCCACTCCTCTTAGCTCTTGCACATTATTTAGGCCCAACGTTCTTCCTTCTCTTATTATTGTTCTTCTGAGTGTTTCTTTTGGTCTTCCTTTTTTTCCGCTTACCCTCAGGAACCCAAGTGAGCGCCTGTAGTGGTATTCTGTTGTTTTGCATTCGTAGGACATGACCGATATATGACCATCGTCTTTTCCTTATATAGTCGGAGACATATTTCTGCCTAGAGTCTTCTCTTATTTGTCGATTAGTCTTGAATTCTTTCCAACTGATGTTCATGAGTTTTCTAAGACATTTGTTCTCGAATGTATTCAGCTTGTCCTCCAATGATTTTGTTATTTTCCAACTCTCACAGCCGTATGTTAACACTGAGATAACATTTGAATTAAACAGACGAAGCTTGGTATGTATATTCAATGATCGTAATTTCCAAATGTTAGATAACACTGACTAACAAAAAAAAAATTTTTTTTCTTTCTCTAACATTTCTATGTTTTTCTGGTCAATTTTAATGCGCTGTTTTTAAATCTGCAAACCGTTTTTCTCTATCAGGTCGGGATCTCTAGAAATACGCAATTGAAGTTTTTTAACAATGCATACAGTATTACAACATCATTTGTACAAGAAGTATAACAGTTATGTAGGCTTGAATTTCTTTGCAGTCGACTTTCATCGGTGAATGGCATGTGGTACATCGCGATGAAGCATCCAACAATAATCGGCAAGCATGGTCACACTCCACCGTCCTTGATAACGTGACTCCATTACGGCGATATCTTGATGGAATCGTTCTCCATGTTCATCGCTGACTTTGCCAAGGTTGTCAGGGAAAAAGTCAAGATGCGAATCGAGCAAATGGATTTTGAGCGACATGTTACAGCCCATAATTCTGTATGCATGTATGCACTGCTTAACAATATGCACATAGTCGACAGATTTGTGATTTCCCAGAAAGTTATCGACGATCGATTTGAATGCCATCCATGCGCGAAGTTCACTACCATGTAACAAGTTCTCGAATTGTTTGTCTGCAATAACTTTCCTAATCTGAGGTCCTACAAAGATACCTTCCTTTATCTTTGCATCGCTAATCTTTGCATCGCTAATTTGCGGAAACTTTTCTCGAAGATAAGTGAAAGCTTTGCTCGTTTTATCTAACGCTTTTACGAAATTCTTCATGAGCCCCAACTTTATATGTAACGGTGGTAAAATGATGCTGTCTTTGTTAACCAATGGCTCGTGTATTACATTTTTATGCCCGTGCTGCATACGATCCCTGATAGGCCACACCTTTCTTGCATAATGTTCCTGTCTGTTGCGGCTGTCCCATTCACATAGGAAGCAACAAACTTTAGTATACCCAGTTTGCATGCCCTTGAGAATTGCAATGACCTTTAGGTCTCCACAAATCCGCCATTGGTAGTCATTGTACTTTATTTTTGCCAAAAGTATAGCCATATTGTCATAAGTTTCTTTCATATGAACAGAGTAGGCGACTGGAATTGATGAAAATAAATTTCCATTATGCAATAACACGGCTTTTAGACTAGTCTTGGAAGAGTCGATGAAAAGTCGCCATTCATTGACTATGTGCTCATGACCGAGGTGCACCATTAGACCTTTTACATCTTTGCAATAGCAAATGTCATCATCCATCTCAAAGTATTGAACAAGTTCTCTGTGTCTATGACGAAATTTAGATATCGGAGTATTGGGCGCTAAAAGATTCCATTCTTTGAGTCGCGAACCGAGTAATTCTGCTTGTCCTTTGGGGAGAGCGAGATCACGTATTAGATCTGAAAGTTCTGAATGGTTAATTAAGTGAACACCATCATTCACCGGCATATAATCCGAGTCAGAATTAGTTTCTAAAGCAGGTAAACTATCACTTTCTGATGGTTCATTCACGTCCAACGGATATTGTTCTCGTGGAACTGAGATCGGACACGTGATTGGATCATGAGGCACTGGTTTCGAAACCGATTCAATATTTGGATAAACCACAGACTTTCTAGTTTTAAAAGTGAAACCAAAGATATTTGTCAAGCAGAAGTAACAATCAGTAGCGTGATTTGTCGGTTCACGCCATATTACTGGCACTCCAAAAGGCATCGACTTATGCTTCGGCGATTTTCGTAACCAACCTGCCAATGTATTTGCACAAGTCGAACAAACTGCATTTGGCTTCCAAGATTTATTTGCATCATCAACTTTCGAATCGAAATAAAGTTCATATGCTTTCTTTAGCAATGGTGTAAAGTTTTTCTGGTGAACGCGATCGGTAAAATATCCGCACACGTAACAGAACAGATCAGCCGAATTTCTACAATTTCTAGAAGCCATATTTCACTCAGAATTATTTCAAAATACAGTAACTATTTGAAATATAACGTAACATATGTCATGCATCTTTTAGCAGTATAAAAAGTAGAATTATTTTGCATTTTATTAATTTTTAAAAAGTTATATAGTAAAAATGAAACGGAGCAAATAACGGTTTCCCAAAAATATATTTATTCACAAATATCTTAAGAACCCGACGTGATAGAGATAAACGGATTTCAAATTTGAAATCAGCGCAAGAAACTGACCTAAGAACACTTATTCTTATATAAGAAAGAAAAATGTTGTTTGTCAGTGTAATCTATTGAAGGCGCTAGCTGCCAAAGCAATTCTAGTATGGATTTCTCTTGTTGTGTCACCATCCTGAGTCATTTTACTGCCTAAATAATTGAAACTTTCAACTTTCTGTAGTTTTCCCCCGTTCAAGATGATATCAAAGGTCTCGTTAGAAAGTTCATAGCTTTAGTTTTAGAGGCATTTATTTGGAGACCAATTTTAACCGAGAGATGACACAAATTATTTATTGCTTCTTGGGATTGTCTTGGTGTTGAACTTAAGAATGCTACATCATCTGCGAAATCCAGGTCCCCCAGGAATTTTCCATTTGTCCATTTTATACCCAATTGTTCATTGTGGGTATAGTTTCTCATAACCCAATCAATAGCTATTCCAAAAAGTAGTGGTGACATAATACAGCCTTGTTTTCACCCCTGTTTCTACTGTAAACCATTCTGTATTCCCTTTATTTGTTCTAACACAACATCTTGCATTGTCATATAGCGCTTTGATTATATTCACATATTTTGTTGGAAAACCATAGATTGTAAGTATCTTCCACAATGATGGGCGGTGTAGACTATCAAAGGCTTTTTGAAAATCGACGAAGGTGATAATAAGTGGCGATTGCCTTTCCACTGATTCTTCTATAATTGTTCTTAGTGTGAATATTTGATCAATACATGATCGTTTCGGCCTGAAACCCGCTTGTTCTTCTCTGATCTTTTCGTCAGCATGCAATTTAAGTCTTTCTAACATCATGCAACATAATAATTTTCCAGGTACTGATAATAGAGATATACCACGCCAGTTATTACAGTCTGATAGATCACCTTTCTTCGGTAACTTTACAATAATACTGTCTTTCCATTGTTGTGGTGGTTGTTCTTCTCTCCATACTTCATTTATAATATCTAAAATTCTCAAGAGGTTGTTGTCATTAACTGCTTTAATCATTTCCCCTGAAATTTCGTCAACTCCAGCAGCTTTAAAATTTTTTAATCTTTTAACGGCTTGTTTGATCTCGTCCAGCGTGAATTCATCGCAAGTTATTGGCAAGGTGGTTGTGGATGTTTCATTATTAAAATCAGGTGTTACTGTTGGTGGTGGTCTGTTTAGCACCTCCATGAAGTGCTCAGCCCATCTCTTCATTTGTTCTTTTTCTGTTGGTATTGAATTCCCTAATTTACCTTTAACAGGTGTTTCCATAGCAGTAGGCTGGTGACATAGTTGTTTTGTAATTTGATAAAGGCACCTACTATTACCAGTTCTTGCAGCATTTTCAGCTTCTACGGCCAGTTCATTGATGAAATGTCTTTTATCTCTTCGAGTTTTTGTCTTCACTTCTTTATTTAACAAGTTATAAGTTAGTTTGCAAGATTCAACTGCATTATGTGTACTTGCCGCTAGTAGTTTAAGTTTTGCTGTTTTCCTTTCTTGTATTTTATCCCAAGTATCTTCTCTCATCCATTTTTTCTTTTTATGTACTAGGTATCCGGTGGTCGCTACAGCTGCTTCTTTCATTGCTGTTCTCAGTTGTTCCCATTTAGTATCGATTGTCTTGGTGGTGATATCGTTGTCAATTTTGCCTAAAGCATCGAAATAGTTGTTCATCCAGTATCCAATTTTAGAAATCTCCTTAGCCCCCAAGATATTAGAGTGAGTCATGTTTACTGTGGAGCCTGGTTCTGTTTCGGTAACAATAGCTTGTTTTACGATAGTGAATTGTTAACTCACTGATCAACCCTCCGATCCAACCGACCGATTCGAGGGTTTCAAGGTCAGTTATAGGAAAATATCTACACCATAGAAATTAATATAGTTGCTGTTATTCAAAATTTATAGATTATAACCAGAAATAAAGGGGCCAACCACGGGATTAAAAAACAATGTAATAAAAAGGTGAACAAACAGTGCATATATTTTTACATTTAAAAAATCAGAAGTTACAATAAAAATTAACACATTTAATTTATTAATAATAATAACGTTGTTATTGTTAAAAGTTGAAATCACTTTTTATAACACACATGTCACGTGACCATGACAAATGTTCAGTGCGATCCTTGAGCTTCTTTTGAGGCACATAGTTTTTTTTTAAATCAGGTTCAAGTGATGTAAGATACAGTCTCAATTCTGGACCTGCATTCAGTTTACTACGGTATTTATTTTTTATATAGGTATTCTTCTTCTTCCTCGTTCGTCCTGAAAAGGACGGTGGTTGCGTTGTGTCTGTTTACGCCGGAGCTGTGATATCTGCACCTTTCGGTCGACACATCCGACTTCAGCACGGCATTTTTTGGGACCGGGATTGCCTTCCCTCTGCGATCCCTACTCTCTCAGCCAGACTGCAGTGATGCAGACTGTTTCCAGGACCATACCGTGGAGGTGGGTCTTAGTCAGCTCTGGTTCGCTGACTCTGATGCAAGCAGTCAAGCTATGGGTGTTACGTGCAGTCTTTGATATCTTACAATATTATACATTGGTATTCTTGTTATCTTCGCAAATATTTGGAAAGCAAAATAGTGCTTAAGGGAAAGTCATTATTGTGTTACTTCCCTTGAAAGTTGTGTCGGCTCTTTCGATCAAACTCCGCGGATAAATCCATTTTACTGCGATTTATTCGTTGTTTGGGTAATAATAGATTGTTCTTGCTTCAGAATATCTATGGCCTGAATTTATGTGTATTGTTTGTCTGAGTAGGACGAGTCTGTCTTATATCTGTATATCTTTACATATCTAAGTCGAACTATATGTTCTGTTGTCTCTAGAGAGGTCGAAGGCTATTCGGCGGATGTGTCGCTAGAGAGTGGTGTGATTTGGCTTCGTCCTGATAGGGACTGTGTTTTCCCATGTCGGCCTGTCGCCGGGGAAAAAGTGATCTCAGTATTTGTGGGGAAGGTGATAGTCGTCTAAACCTATCGTATATGCTTTACCCCAGTGTTTAGTCGTATTGCCAAGGAATGGCAGTTTCATATTTCCTATACCAAGGTAATCAAAGATACTCTTATGAACTCTCGATCGAAGCCACCATTTTCGATAGTTACGATTTGAATGTCTAAGAGAATATATTTGACTCGATGAAAACGACTTCGATTCCTAGCAGCACTATATCCTGTAGATTGCAGTCAGTTGTTCATGATCAAATCTACAGAGCAATGAAATGTTTTATGAATGACTAACTTTAGGACAGATTCATTATCTGTATCCAAACGTGAGTGACAGCTCACGAGTGAAGCCATCTTGGAACCAAAACATGTATTGACTTTCAAGAAGAGAAAAGGGATGCCCGTATTATCGCTTGATCAGTCCAGAGATCACTGCTACACATGAGAACCCATTGCTAGCGGTTCAATATTATTATATGGAAAAATATGTGCTGAACATTATGTTGAAGAATCGTCGCTAGACGAGATTAGGTTTAGAAGCCATCTGAAATATTGTTTATAAGCTGACATTCCATACACTACAGTGGAGCAAACAACACCATAGAGATCTTATCAACTGATGATGATGATGATGTCTGCTTCCATCCACTTATATCTATCTTTTGGTGGATATCATTAACGGGAATAAAAATCCAACTTTATCAAACTTTATCAATGGGTCGGTGACTGCATTCTCTATTGCTGCATCTTTGGGTCCCTTATAAAGGTATAAGAAGAGAAAGCCCTCTCCACCAGCTCAGTATTTGTAAATGGCAACAGAAACTTATGCGCCTTGTCGGTCAGCTGTTCATATTCTCTGCTGATGTCTCCCCAAAAGTTAATAAGGAATTTTCCTTTGAATTGAGCTATTAAAGTAGTATCAGTCGAAAGTTCAATCAACTTCTCTTTTTCGTTGATTGATAATGTGGCTGCTTGGAAATATTCTTCTTCAAAGGGATTTACAATCCAGTAGTTCTCTTTTCCAGGTTTCGGAAAGTACTTCTCGAAAGATGATTTTAGCCCTTTCAAGTGTTCAATTATTTTCACGCTTATTTCCTGGGAGAGGTGCAGTTCGTTCTCAGATAGGAAATTGTGCAGAGTTTCAAATACCTCAGGCTGGCCTTTTTCAATACACGACCTCCAAAAATCTAATTTTTTAATCATAGATTCAATTTTGTCTGAAACACTGAAGATCTTTACCGAGCTATTCTGAAGTGCCAAATTTAGTTTGTTTATTTGTAGGAAAATATCCGATAAGTATGCAAGACTCTGAAGCCGATCACAGTCGTGTAACTTTGAAGTAAGTTGGAAAGGATTGTTTTCAAAAAAAAAAGTTGGACTTCATGTCTAAGTTCGAACAGCCGGGTAAGGACTTTACCACGAGAGAGCCACCTTACTTGTGTATGAAGGAGCAGGGTAGAATGAAGACTATTCATCTCTTCACACAGTGCTTTGAAAAGCCTCGAGTTTGTGGACTTTGACTTTATAAAATTAACCACTTTCACAGCTTCATCAAGAACGACTTTTAATTCACCAGGGAGGCGGTTAGATGCAAGGCTTTGCCTGTGGATGCAGCAGTAGCTCCAGGTTATATTGGGGGCTACCTTCGTGACACGAGCGCGAAGACCGGAGCAGCAACCTGACATAGACGTGGCTCCGTCAGTGCATAGTGCACAACAATTAGATCAATTAATGTCCTTTTCTTAGAAATAAGAATCAATAGCATGAAATATATCCTCACCTCTTGTTAGCCCTGACAGAGGATGACAAAGCAAACGGTTTTCTTCAACTTCATTGATTTTCAAATACCTCACAATAACAAGCAAAACAGCGAAATTAGCAATATCTGTGCTTTCGTCAACTTGAATAGCAAAGAATTTACTATTTTTAATTCTACTTATTATTGTCGCTTCAACATCGTTAGAAATATCCTGCATTCTTCAAGAAATTGTATTGTTCGAAAGATGGATAGCGTTCATTTTGCGAACATGTTCCTCTCCGAGCATGCCCAGAACGGCATCTTTTATACAACGAGAAATTAAATTCTCAGCTATAGTATGATTTTTACCACATTTAGCAATACGATAACTAATACGGTAGGAGGCTTGAACCGCATTTTCGTTATCTTTGTTAGCTGACGACAAGTACGATGTCACATTCTGTTGTTTCGATAGGCGCTGAAAAAAATTGCGTTCCTTGTTTTCATAACTGGGGTCTTTTGTAAATGCCGCAAGAGTAACGAAGGTTTCATGCTACCATTGGATAATACTTCCCGACACACTACACAGTGGGGCATAGCACAGTCCTCATCTCCTATAAACGAAAACCTATACTTCATGTATTCGTCACTGTATTTTCTCTGTTTAGCTCTATGTAAAAATGAAGATCGTGTCTTTTCACTATCCTGCATCAAAGTCTTAGGCGTGTCATGAGAAGTACTTGGTGATTGATCACATTCCACACTATGTTTCAGTTTTTTTACTGTGCCGGTTTTCAACCACTGATCCATATCTGATAATACAGGAATTGAACAATTAATCACTTTAAGTTAAGTTAAAACAATGACAAAAACTACTGTATATAGAAACACTGTCTCACGTTTGTAAAATTTGGGTCAAGAATCGACACTATTACTTCCGGGACATTAGACGTTCCTAGATAGTGTGGAAGATCAAACAAGTCATATTTTTGATGAAATATTCAACGGCACAACTATAATCCCATAGTCATCATAATGAAGACTATTGTGTAAAAATATTGAATTGTGGTCATACGAAACGCCATAGATTTTCACACACGCCAGTCCAAGCAGACAGCACGCCAGTGGCGCGCAAGAAAAACGGCCGAGATTGTCTCACACAGTTCATGTTGTATAGTATAGCGTTGAATTAATTTCACAACTTTTGACTTGTCTTTTACACTGTTGACATATGCATCTTTTTTCCGCAATTACTCAAATTTTTTCGCGTACTCCTGAACGTCCTGTCGCGTACCCCCAGGGGTACGCGTACCACAGGTTGGGAACCGCTGCCCTAGTCGATCAAATGTTTCGGCCCATTAATCTCCTTAAATATTTTGAGAGGCACTCTCCTTTCAAACTTTTTGTGAAGTTTTACTTGTCTGGTGAAAGCTTTGTAAAATGTTATTCCTAACAAAATCAACAACTTCCAGATCGTGTATTTTGGTTGCATTGTTATATATCTCTTCTATATGTCTCTTCTTTGTTATGACTGTTTTTCGTCTACTCGGGTTAGGCATCTCCCATTAATATATATAAAATCCTAACTTTTTCTCTAACGGTAAGCGATGCAACTTTGGTTGAAATTTAGACATTAATTGTATTGTTTCCCTTATATGTACTCTCTATCGAAAATAGTAACACTCGACAAACAAAAGTGCGCAAATGACGATGTGCACACAAATAATTATAGAACTGTGGTGATGCACAGTGGTTTTAAAAAAATACATTTGAGTAAGTAAAATTGTCGTTAGGTATTGGTGCTTTTGAATTTAATTCCTGTCTTATGACCCTTGATTTTGTTCGTTTTTGTTTGTTTGTTTTTTAACATACACGGATAATCGATAATTGTGCTTTTTCCTATTTACAATGATTTGACAAATGTGATGCCACTTTCTCATATTGGCAGTTGTTCATAATATGTGGAATTGAAAACAATATATTTCCCAATTATAACCCATCAGTGGTTGAACGGGATATTTTCTTCCTTAATTTTAAAAAAAAAATGTCTTACGACCGTCTTTTACAATATTCATTAAATATGGTTCCATAATTTCGCTTGTTGATATCTCATGCGCTTATAAAGTTAGTGTTGGAGTGCATAGATTATCATCAATAGTTAATCTTAATTTTTATGGTGCCTCTTTTTAGTGCTGATCCTTAATCACTTGTTTAGTGGACTTGAAGGATAATTCGGTCCTATGTACAACACTTAATCAATTGTCTATCTCTCATGCAACTCAATAGTTTTATGTTTAAATGTTCATATTTATCTTATTATAACTTGTACATCACAAGAACAGCTATGCTATGGACCCCCCAAGGAAAGGAAAAGAGAGGCCGACTAAAAACAACTCGGCGGAGAACTATTGAGGCCGAGAAGCAAAGAATGAACCAGAGCTGGGGGCACTGTATGATGGATGGCTGCCGACCGAAAAAAGTGGAAGCAGTTTGTTGCTGCCCTACAAGACGCCACCAGGCGTGATGGCCACTGCCTGCTGTGACAGTCGATGGCTAAGGATCAAAGAAGAAGAATAAGATAACTTGTACAGGTATTATTAATAATATGCGTTTACCTTCAATTTCTTTGAACATTACAGAGATTCCTGGAAGTGACTCCTCAAGCTTTCCTTTAGATAACTGTACCACTGCCGAAATGGACATAGTGGAGCTGTATTTGATGGATTTAACTAATGTCACGGATTACTTAAAATATAATTTGTGGAGCAATTCTTTCGGCTATGGCTATTCCAAGCTCTCTGACAAGAATAACATGTCAAGAGTACGATACATTAAGATATATGACGGATTCGACTACCACAATAACGAAGTAAATGTAAGCTCTTGGAGTTTTGATTCAGTAGGAGAACACCCAAATCCACGCGTAATCGAAGCCAAACCAAATATGTATCTGTCATCTAAAACTGCACTAGAAGTCATGGACATAAAAATGAAGTTTGTTCAACGTTTGTTTTCTGAGATACCTGGAGTCAGAGAGAATGCAACCCATATCGCTGTTATATTTTTTATGGAAGCATATTTTTCAAAAGATGAAATAAAAAACATATCAAATATTGGACAACAAGAAAATACAAACATAAAGTCATTGTTTGCGATATTCTCTGAGAGATACAAACAGGGTGTTATCTATCTTAATGATTCAATTATTTTCCCCTCTGTAGAAGGTTACCTTAACACACACCACATTACAGTAAATTCATATCTGTACATGGCGATGTGTAAACTATGTATTCCAGAATGGTTACCTTATGAACATAACGACAGTGTGCATCTTCTCTCTTGCTATAGTGTCTGGTCTATTGGTCCGAATTTACTTGTCCACATGTACGGAAACTATTGGGCGTCTATTGAAACTCTAGGTGAGCTGCACTTTTTGCAGACCACATTATATTCGTTAATTACAACTCACAGAGATATAGTTCCTTATACAGACGATTCTTCTTATGTTTTTATTAAACTTAAGCGAGAAACACGTAGCTCTGCAAGACGATTTAAATGGTCTGATACAGATACTGAAAGCTCAGGATTAGCTCTTCCTGTGGTAGTGAATCACTGGATGTCTGGTAAACCTGATGGTGGGTTCAACATTGGCTGTGCTGTGTGGCAGTTTACAGATATCAGGAAAGATGACAATAATGACAGCGACATGGCCCTGGCCTTCTCTCATTACAAAGATCGTTTTGATGAAGGATGGGTGGATGTTCCATGTGATCTTCAGTTAGAAGCATTAGGTTTGTTTGAGACAGTTCTTTATCGAACGCTTGATGGCGACAATGTTATTAGTATAAGACCATCGAACACGAAAAGTTACAATGAAGCTTTGAAAAAAGGAGATTTTATAGAATTTGATGGCAATATTGTATCTGCCTCTGCCTATGTTGAGAGCACACATTTTTTAACTTTTCTAAATACAAAAAAAATCGAGTTTCCTGTCTTTGACTGTGGTGAATGTGGAGATCAACCCCGATATATTTCCTACACCTACGTCTGCGACAACATCGACCACTGTACCAACAGACGCGATGAAATGTCGTGTGGGAAGAAACTAGGGAACGATGTACTTGATGGCGAGTGCACTGGGGAACATTGCAGTGATGGTTCCTGTTTGAATGTAGAGTGGCTTAACGATGGTGAAATAGATTGCACAATTTCGCCAGGTGTCAATGACGAAAATGTTGTTCATAACAAGTATTTGGAGAGAAACGAAACTTGCGCCTTTATCTGTCAATATGGCCTAAATTGTGTCCATTTCTTTCAGCTTAATGATGGCTTTCCAGACTGCCATGCAGCAGAGGGTCCATTGGATGAGACCATTGGAAAACTAGAACCAGCGAACACTTGCTACAATTCAAAGGGAGGTCTAATCTGGGCTCCCAAGTGTGTCTATATCAAAGACAGGTACGGGGCTGTTGTAGGTTGTAGAGATATGTCCCATCTTCAGAACTGTCTGGACTACCAGTGCGTAGAGGGATATGTTAAATGTTATAAGTCTTACTGTATTCCTCAACATTATGTCCTTGACGGACAAGCAGATTGCCCTACAGGAGAGGAGGAAGTAGATTTTAATATTGGCTCATGTTCTGGAAATTTCGCTTGCTGGGACAGTAACGTTTGTCTACATCCTGACCTAGTGTGTAACGGTTATCCTGACTGTCCACATAAAGATGACGAACTGAACTGTAACGTGCGGTGTCCTGACGGTTTCCGCTGTGTCTCAGGGACAGCTACAGTGAGAGATTATAACATTTCTATTTTACGTTTGAATTACTTTGACAGCAGATTTAAGTATGTAGACTTTTCAGGACTGAATTCTTCTGGAATATCCTGTTCTCATTTTTGGGATTTGTTTTGGAACCTTCCATTCATCTTCCTTTTTAATTTATCTAAATGTAACATTGCCCACATAGGTTCTAATGATCTCAATTCTGTACAAATAACGCACACGCTAGATCTTAGTCACAATCTGCTACAGAACTTCACGGAGATGCATTATTCACTAAGACATATTCGCCACTTAAACTTGTCATATAACACAAATCTGGTTTTAGTGAAGAATTTCCACTTCTCACAACTTGAAGTACTCGATCTTTCCCATACAGGTCTGACATTTCTATATAGCTCATTGTTTAGATTGCTGCCAAACTTGAGGCATTTAGATTTAAGCTTCACCTTTGTCTCTGATGTCTATAAAAAGATTCAACCCCCCCACTTCACTCTACAGACTTTAGATTTACGTGGAATACCCATTGAGAATTTCTATGAAGATTTGTTTGGCGGTCTTACTATCGATCAACATCTGTACACGGACAAATTTGAAATTTGCTGTCCTCAAATACGAAGTACAAAAATCTCATTCCACACATGTCACGCCCCGGAAGACGCCATTTCGACATGTTTTGATCTTGTACGAGTTGATGTTCAACGGACCCTTCTCTGGGTGGTCGCAGTTCTTGCCGTTCTGGGGAACATAACGGTTATTGCGTATCGGATAATTTGGGATAGGTCAGTTCTCAAAACAGGATATGGTCTGTTTGTGACAAACCTGGGTATATCTGACCTAATTATGGGAGTCTATTTGTTCATCATTGCTGGAGCTGATTATTACTACCGCGATAATTATGTTCTTTATCACAAAAACTGGAGAGAAAGCGTTTTCTGCAAAATTGCTGGCTTTCTGGCTACTCTGTCAGGCGAAACATCAAAACTTTTTATTCTTCTCATTACTCTCGATAGATTTTTAGTCATCAAGTTTCCATTTGGTCAAATAAAGTTTTCAAAATTGAGCACACGTATCGCCATTCTTTTATCTTGGTTTACAGGTTTTATACTTTCACTAATTCCGACTGTGTTCATGTTTGACATATATTCTTCTAATGCCATGTGTCTTGGCTTACCTTTGACAAATCAACGACTCAAAGGCTGGGAGTACTCATTTGGCGTGTTCATCGTGCTTAATTTTCTTATGTGCCTCATCATTGCTTATGGTCAAATAGCGATCTTTCGTGCTATGTCAGATAACAGAATTACAAAGACAGCTTCAAACATGTCTCCCTCGCGGAGGATAGAGGATATAATAGTGGCCAAACGGCTGTTTCTTGTGGTCATGTCTGATTTCCTGTGTTGGTTTCCTGTAGGGGTCATGGGGTTATTGTCACTTGGCGGCTACGAGATCAATAATGATGTTTACGCTTGGACAGTGGTGCTCGTACTTCCTATAAACTCTGCTGTTAATCCTTTTCTCTACACGATTTCAGCTCTAATAGCGAGATGGGAAAAGTTCAAGAATGGCCAAGGAAAGTCCCGTTAAAAATGTGCACAGTTTATTGTTAAATTCATCAGGTGATACCTGTGTAATGTGACATATTTAGTGTTAATACTGTCACATGAAATTGTCATGTCAGCAACAATCTTAACCATATATAGATAGTAGAAAGACATATGGTATCTCCCTTGAAGGGACGGACAACTTTACATATATCAAAGTGAGTCAACAGCAAATTAAACAAGTCGTCTATCTGTAAACACAAAAATAAACAAAGTGGGATGCCTGTACGCTGTAAATAGAAATGAAAACATTTATCAATTATTGGCTGCCGTGAGACAGAAGTGAACACTATTCCACAAAGATAACACATCAAGGGGCATTCCGAAGACTTGCACAAAGTCAGTCAAAACGTTGCTGTCAATCTAGATCAGTGTATCTCAAGCAGGGTGCCGCGACACACTACTGTGCCGCCACGCCTATCAAAGTGTGCCGCAAAAATGTTGTAAATTTACTACATGAAGTATATTTTTAGTGATCATGTAATACAAAACTGATCTTACAGCTTCAATTAATTCAATAATAATTGGAGCTATTAACTGCTTTGATTAAAAATAGATATACTTCAAAATTATTTTAAACATTTAAAAGAAAATCGAATTGAGAGTTCTTTTATAGTAAAGTACCCACATATTAGTGTATTTAATGTAGTATATTTCACTGCAATTTTTTACTCAGGTGCAGGGTCAGATAGCCTTCTTTAGCCTAAACAACATCTGGAAGTCCTCCCAATACAGCACAAGCACAAAATTAAGATTATATCAGAGCTGTGTGCTTTCTGTGCTTCTCTATGGTGCGGAATGCTGGAGAGTTACAGAGAAGGAAATGTCGAAATTGTCCTCTTTTCACACAACATGCCTAAGAAAAATTCACCGAATCTTTTGGCCGAATACCATCACTAACCAAGATCTGCTTACTCGTAGCAAGCAAGAGGACATGCACGCCATCATAGCTGGCAGACGCTGGAGCTGGGTTGGTCATGTCCTCAGAAGAGACCCCGATGCCATCACAAGAACAGCTATGCTTTGGACCCCTGAAGGAAAACGAAAGAGAGGCCGACCAAAAACAACCTGGCGGAGGACTGTGGAGGCTGAGATGCAAAGAATGAACCAGAGTTGGGGCACTGTACGAAGGATGGCCACCGACCGAGCAAAGTGGAATCAATTTGTTGTTGCCCTACAAGACGCCACTAGGCGTGATGGCCACTGACTGCTTTGACGGTTGGCGGCTAAGGATCAAAGAAGAAGAAGAAGGGTCAGATAAGTGTGCCACAAATTGTTAGAACACTGAAAAGTGTGCCGTGAACACAAAAAGGTTGAGAAACACAAATCTAGATCGTCAAACAGTTTTGTCAAAGCTCACTGGATTCCATTTCGTATGTCGATGTTATTGTTGCACTAATCAAATCTATAACCAGTAAGAAGATACATCACGGGACAAAACTACTTGGGTGACTCCATATTTTATCTCTTGTGGTTCTACAATCTGTTGAACCTGAATAATTCTGCAATTCTATTGTTGTCTATATTTGTTTTTTACTTTCTCACAAAGATAACAATCTTCACGTAACCTTCTTGATGACAGATTAGGTTTCACAATTATTTCCTGTCCAAATGTTGAATGCTTTTTCATCATTTACAAGTCCAATATAAAGTGATGAGTTTATTTCCAAGCTTTGTTTAGTTTTATTCGTTATGTGGCTAGCTTGTCTTTACCGAATCTGTTTTGTAGAATGCGTGCTTCATCTTCTCTCATATGTCTGTCTATGGTCTCTTAAAGTGTGAAGAACGAGTCTGTAAATTATTTTTCTGGCACTGATAATAATATTATTCCTCTGCATTTTGAGCACTCATGCAAGTATCCCATCTTTGTCACCTTTATCAGATATCAGTAATTCAATTCTGCCAGTATTTCTTCTCTCCCACAATTACCTTGTGATTTACATGTGTCTTTAAAAACGTAAATGTGTAAATGTCTACTTTCATGTACTTGTTTGTCGTAGATTTTTTGATAGGAAATTAAGACTTTGGTTGGTCCCTTCTGAATAGATAGAATCAGTGATAGCTGCAGTGAGAGTTAATACAGAAATAGATCTTTCCACGAGTGCAGTGGTAGCGAATCAATAGAACGGTCCCCTGGGAAAAGACACGATTCTTCTCTCTCTCTCTCTCTCTCTCTCAGGCCTATCTTCTACGACACTTATGTAAGAGTCGGAAAGACTATTGACAACATATGCTAATATGTAATGAACATACCACTCACGTGCACACACACCAGTGACAACAGGTAGACACACAGACGTGGGAAGACTATCAAAATGATTACATATATATATTCTGAACGAGCTGACCAACACGATGCTTTTAGTTTCAAAGGGAAGTTTTTATTTATCAGCTAAAAATTTCCTCACAACACATAAAATTCATCAAGAAAAGAAAATAAACATATACACGTGGTCAAAAACAATAATCAATGAAATTGCTACAAGAAATGATAGACCCCAATATGATCTCATCCCCTCAAGGTAAGCCCACAGTCCCGTTATGAGTAAAGTGAAAGCCAGGAGATTCAATGATACATATGAGTTTGTCTAATAATTTTTCTTTCTTTCCTCGTAAACAAATATGAACCGACTTAGATGTAGTAGGTTTTAACCTGAGGGAAGTCAAAAAAATATTCTTGCATTGACAACAAGTTTCATAAATGGAATTTCAAACATGGGTGAACTTCACATACCTCACACCGTCTACTTTCACTCGGTTCTTTCATCAGGGCCCTGTACTAATTACATACGTGATGTAGCTTGCCGTCTGGCGCAACCTTGGTAACATTCACACCCTTTGTCTGTTCTGTCGTTCACTGAAGCGGATCCCAGCTCTACAGAGTGGTTTGCTGGTTTTGGTTTTTCTCAGAAATTTCTCCGGGGAGCATCAGCTTCGGGCGTCAGCTATTTCAGACTAAAGTTAGTGTATCTTGACTCACGAAGTAAGAATTAGGGTTAAGCGAGCACACAATGTCAGAACACGAGGTTTCCCTAAATTAGGAAAATGACCGGTGGACAGCTTCTCTCAACAGATAATCAGGGTTCACCACACATTTGGTCAAAAAAGATGTCGGCAAGTTTAATGCTATGAATAATGTTACTTGCCACAAGGGCTGTACTTTAGAATATCGTTTCTGGAATGACTAATTCAGGCACACTGGGCCCGTTATTTCAGTTCACGTTAAAGTTCTTGAAAAGCTTACGACCAAGTTGTTACGTGCAGTCTTTGATATCTTACAATATTATACATAGGTAATTTTTTAGTGCTTAAGGGAAAGTCATTATTGTGTTACTTCCCTTGAAAGTTGTGCCATCTCTTCGATCAAACTCCGCGGATGAATCCATTTTACTGCGATTTATTCGTTGTTTGGGTAATAATAGATTGTTCTTGCTTCAGAATATCTATGGCCTGAATTTATGTGTATTGTTTGTCTGAGTAGGACGAGTCTGTCTTATATCTGTATATCTTTACATATCTAAGTCGAACTATATGTCCTGTTGTCTCTAGAGAGGTCGAAAGCTATTCGGCGGATGTGTCGCTAGAGAGTGGTGTGATTTGGCTTCGTCCTGATAGGGACTGTGTTTTCCTATGTCGGCCTGTCACCGGGGAAAATGTGATCTCAGTATTTGTGGGGAAAGTGATAGTCGTCTAGACCTATCGTGTATGCTTTACCCCAGTGTTTATGCGTATTGCCAAGGAATGGCAGTTTCATATTTCTTATAACAAGGTAATCCAAGATACTTTTATGAACTCTCGTACGAAGCCACCATTTTCGATAAGAGAATATATTTGACTCGATGAAAACGACTTCGATTCCTAGCAGCACTATATTCTGTAGAATGCAGTCAATTGTTCATGATCAAATCTACAGAGCAATGCAATGTTTTATGAATGACTAACTTTAGGACAGATTCATTATCTGTATCCAAAACGTGAGTGACAGCTCACGAGTGAAGCCATCTTGGATCCAAACATGTAGTGACTTTCAAGAAGAGAAAAGGGGATGCCCGTATTATCGCTTGTTTAGTCCAGAGATCACTGCTACACATGAGAACCCTTTATCAGCGGTTCAATATTATTATATGGGAAAAATATGTGCTGAACATTATGTTGAAGAATCGTCGCTAGACGAGATTAGGTTTAGAAGCCATCTGAAATATTGTTTATAAGCTGACGTGCTCAGTCAGTGAAGTCAGATGATTTATATGTATGGGCGATGCTGAGGGCTTGGCTACTGACAGTCCATTATAATATTAATCTACATGAGTGCCCATGTAACATAACATTGCAAGACCAGTTATCCACTGTACTATGATGTATTATGCCAACCTGTGATTTGTCACTATCTGTGCTGTCGAGTGTGTACGTCCAATTAAACTTTAGAAAAGGTACACAGTCGTTGGTGTCGATGACTTCCAGTCATACATGAGTGTGAGAAAAGAACATTTGTCAACAACACGAACCCTTATCATCATTCGCACATTGTACACTCAATCCATGTCTACACACCACTGCGTAGGTCAAGTTGACATTCCATACACTACAGTGGAGCAAACAACACCATAGAGATCTTATCAACTGATGATGATGATGATGTCTGCTTCCATCCACTTATATCTATCTTTTGGTGGATATCATTAACGGGAATAAAAATCCAACATTATTCAACTTTATCAACTGGTGGACCAGCTTTCTGGGTTTGACCTCGCAGAAGTTCAGAAGTCAACAGATTACCGATACCAGACCGTTTCCTGTGGCTGATACGACACACTTGCAGTATTGGTTTGCTCTTTGTCAACACTTCGTCACGTGACCTGTCAGGTGAATGCAGTATGTAGGTCAGCGTTGTTGACATTTTTTACATTAGACATTACAGAGTTTCACAGAACAGTTGGATCAATTCTTCTCAATGTTAACAGGAAGACAGTATTTGTGAACTAAGAAGTCCTATTTTCATCGATGGATCTTCTTGTTTTCCATATATGAACTTTAATATTTAAGGCCAGAATGTTTAATTGAATAAAGTGGCAGTTTGTTTATTTTCATAAAAATAACTTTGCCATTACTGTAAAACTGAGCCTATTTTGCAACACATACTATCATACACATAATTTATATATATTTATGTTTACATGTTATTTGTTTGTATAGTATGTTAGTTTCTATGTCAGCGGGTTGTGTTTAAGGTTGGGCGGCGTCCTCACAACAGAATATCCCACGTCATAGAGGGTCCGTTGTGGGCGTTTTCTATAGGTGCAATTTTCTTGATTGAAAATTTGCTGCGACAACTGTTGCTTTTGTGTTAGCTGTGGAGACTGTAATTATTGTTATTTTTGTAATATTTCTTTGTTCTTTAGTTTTGTTTTGATTTGTTTGTAATTTGTTGGTCTAACCTTTTCTATCTTTCAGTTCTATTCACAATTTATATTCATATATTGTGACGTCATTTGTGTTGTTATTCTTTGCAGATTCAGTGATTATTTTCATTGATTTCCCTATTTGATTTATTTTGATTTCTGCAAACGTTCTTGTATTGTCAGTCCTATTTGTACTTTATGTATTCTGTTGGTTGACATATGTTTTATATAGGTATATTTCATAAGACACAATTGCCTGTGCACTGCACTTGGATTATGGTATAAACCAGTACCTGATTATTATTACTATTATACAAGACCTTATTAAAGGCTTGTGACCCACAGATATTGGGATAGTATACTGATTAATCAAGTCATTGAGAACTTGTGGTATTATTATTGATTCAGGTGATTAGTATTATTGTTAGACATCATGTCTACTTTAGAATACTTCATTACACAAGGGAAAGCCCTTGATAAGACTGGTCAACAATTAGAACAATGGGCAGTTGCTCAATATGACAAAGCATTAGCTGCAGAAGAAAGACAAGCTATGGCGGAAGAGAAAAGATTAGAAAGAGAAGCTGAGGCTGCTGCTGAACAAAAGAAATTGCAGATGCAGGTGGAGGAAAGGAGATTTGAAGCTGAACAAAAAAAATTAGAAAGAGAAGCTGCGGCTGAACAAGAAAGATTAGACAGTGAAGCTGAACAAAAAAGATTAGACAGGGAAGCTGAACAAAAAAGATTAGACAGTGAAGCTGAACAAAAAAGATTAGACAGGGAAGCTGAACAAAAAAGATTAGACAAGGAAGCTGAACAAAAAAGATTAGACAGGGAGGCTGAACAAAAAAGATTAGATGCTGAAGAGAAAAAAGCAATAAGAGAACATGAATTTGAGTTGGAGAAATTGAGATTGACAAGTATGAGTAATGTTAATCAGGCATCTAGTGGTAATGGTAAACCTTCTACTTACAAGGTTAAGGTTCCACCGTTCAATCAGTCCAGTGACGATATTACATTCTGGCTGGATAGATTTGAACGTTCTTGTCGTACACATAATGTGGATAAATCACAATACGCTAATCAATTATCAGAAAACTTGAAAGGTGAATCTTTGACTAGATTATGCCTTGTAGGAGAAGCAGATAAGGATAATTATGATGTCATTAGGGCGGCTTTGATAAAAAAATATCAGCTAAGTGAGGAAGGCTATCGCCTTTTATTTAAAACGATGGTACCTGAGACGGGTGTAGAATTCTCAGAATTCACTGCAAAGGCACGTCTCACAGTTGATCGTTGGATTGAGCTTTCCAAAACAGAAAAAACGTATGAAGGACTTATGGATTTGTTGCTCAGAGATAAGATTATGTCATGTGTGAACAAACCTTTCCTTGAATTTATACATGAGCGTAAACCCAAATCTCTAAAAGAAATGGAAGAATATTGTTCCCAATATGTCACTGCACACCCCGACGTGACTTTTGGCAACACTAAGATTAAGGAGAGTATGCCAGTTGCTTCAGCAACACCATACAATCCCAATTATTCACACAGATTTCAGGGACCTCAAAACAGATTTGATAAAAAAGGTAACCATAATAGTTATCAAAACCAAGGTAACCAATCATTTCAGGGTTCTTCTTCAAAGAACTGGAGACGACCTGATAGCTCTCGACACAGGGGTGGTCATAATTATAGGAATTTCCGTAGAGGAAGTAATTATAGAAACTATCAGGGTTATCCGTCTTGGAGTCAACAAGATCATAATTACAGAGATACTCATTATAATGAATATGATAATGGTAACCAAGGGAACTATGACTCAAACCCAAATAGGGGTTACAATAGAGGTAACAATAACTACAGAGGTGATAATAACCGAGGTAGATCTCAAAACAAAAGACATAAACCACATTTTCAGGCAAACTCTGCACAACAAGAGTCCCATGAAGCCTATAAACAGAGTAAAGATAATAATGATGCTAGTAATATGGCATGTGCCGCTTTTGATTTTGGGAGAGCATCTCAGTGCCCCCAATGCAAAACGTTATTTGAGCCAACCACAGTGTCTACTTTAAGCTGTGGCCATCCTCTTCCTGCTCTTCCAGCATCAGTCGCGCATGATGGAAGAGGTTCTCTTGTCTTACATAAGGGTTTAGTGAATAACAATCCAGTCTCTGTGCTATTTGATTCTGGATGCACCACAATTGGTGTTAGGCAGTCACTCGTAGATCCTTCCCGTGCCACTGGACAAGTAGTCAAATGTGTAACATTTGGCGGCACATTAGAGAAATACTCTACTGCTATCATTAGGATTGCTACTCCTTTCTTTACGGGAGATGTACACGCATGTCTTCTTCCGAATCCGATCGCTGACCTCATCATCGGTCGCATTCATGGAGTCAAGGAATGCACTCCGCAACAAATTTCCACGTGGGAAAGGCAAAACATGCAGATTGCTAACGCTGTAGTCACTAGAGCTCAGGCTCTTAATATGCCTCAAACTTCATCTACTGAAGATAATAAAGTGCATAACCAAGATAATCCCTTGGTAATTTCTCGTGACTCGTTTATAAAACAGCAAGAAGATGATCCCACTCTGAAGAAATTCTTCATTCTTGCAACTAAAGGTGATCCGAATAAGGACACAAGTCGTAAATCGTGGATTACAAAGAAGAATGGCGTACTTGTACGTATGGTTCAAGACTCCATTACGTCAAGTCATTCTCAAATCCTGGTTCCCAAGAATTTGAGAGTTAAAATTTTGCAGCACGCTCACGACTCTCAGTGTGCTGGACACATGGGTTTTTCCCGTACTAAGTCAAGAGTCCTTGCGGCTTTCTTTTGGCCATTGGTAAACAAGGACATACGTATTTATTGTCGATCTTGTAAAGTATGTCAGGAAGTTAAATCCAAAGGTCCACGGCATGCTGCACCCATTCAGGCGGCGGACATTCCTATTCGGCCGTTCCAAAAAATGGCTATAGACATTATTGGTCCATTTAAGATCAAGTCTGCCAGAGGACATCAGTTTATCTTGACGTGTGTTGATATGTGCACACGTTGGCCAGAGGCTATTCCTCTGAAGAGCATTACTACTGCTGATATTGCAGATGCTCTTTGGCTTATATTTTCTCGTCTGGGGTTCCCCGGAGAGATATTGTCAGACCATGGCACCCAACTAATATCAGATACCATGTCTCAAGTAATGTCTACTCTGCAGATAGATAGATCTTTAAGTAGTATCTACCATCCAATGTCTAATGGTATGGTCGAACGCCTTAATAGAACACTTAAAAACTTACTGGGGAAGATAACTGAGGATCATCCTCAGGACTGGGACAGAGTTTTACCTGCGGCCCTCTTCGCTTACAGAGAGGTACCCAATGAACATACGGGATTTTCTCCCTTTGAACTCGTCTTTGGCGCGCGTCCGCGTGGCCCTATGTCGTTGCTTCACGATCTCATAACATCTGACAATATTGACGATGACACAAAGTCATCCTACGAATATGTCATCGCGTTGAGACAAAAAATTATCGAAGCATGCAAATTAGCAACTTCTTCTTCTGAATTTGCGAAACAGAAGGCAAGGCAATTTGCCAATAAGAAGAGATGCTTACGACAACTTTGTCCTGGTGACAAAGCATTTGTATTACTACCTTGTAGGGAAAACAGATTACTTATTTCTTGGAAAGGTCCGTACGATATAATATCGAAAATTTCCGATGTCGACTATATTGTCGATATTGATGGGAAGCATAAAACCTTCCACATCAATATGCTTACTGAATTCCATGAACGTCCGGATTATTTGCAACCCATTTTCCAAGCAACGGACAATTCTCCAGTACAACATGGTCATTACTCATCACTGTCCGTGATACAGGATGAGGAAACAAGTTTTTCAGATGTAAATCTTCCTCTTCCAATGATCCCACTTCATTCCAGTGAATCATGGAAGAACGTTACTGTCTCTCCTGATTTGTCTCTAGGAGAACAGCGACAAGTTTCAACTATGTTGCAAACATTTCAGGATGTACTCACTGACATCCCTGGACAAACGAATGTCATTCAACATGACATTGTTCTAACTGACCATACTCCTATTAGGGTTAGACCTTATCCTATACCTATACATTTTCAAGCACAGGTCGAAAAAGAGTTGGATGAGATGATAGATTTGAAAATAATCGAACCATCCACCTCTGCATATTCTTCGCCGATGGTTATTGTGCGTAAAAAAGACAATAACATACGTCTTTGCGTTGACTATCGAAAATTGAATCAAGTAACGAAGTTCGATGCCGAACCTATGCCTTTACTGGAAGAGCTACTTACTCGACTCTCCAAATCTCATTTTTTCACTAAACTTGATTTGTCTAAAGGATATTGGCAAGTTCCTTTATCTGAACGCGCCAAACCTCTCACGGCTTTTTCAACACCTAGAGGTTTGTTCCAATGGAATTTTATGCCTTTCGGTCTTATGAACGCACCAGCTACGTTCGTACGCATGATGCGCCGAATCCTATCTTATCGGTCAGATGTCATTGCATATCTAGACGACATCTGTCTTTTCAGCGATACTTGGGAAGATCACTATTCAGGGTTAGATGAATTGCTGTCTACTTTGCGTGAGCACAACCTGACAGCGAAACCCTCTAAAGCCTATATTGGTTTTAGCGAAATTTCTTTCCTAGGCCACCGAGTTGGTCATGGTTTCCTAAAGACAGAGGACCATAATACTAGTAAGATACTTAACATCTCAATCCCTAAGACTAAAAAACAGGTGAGAAGTCTGTTAGGTCTTATTCAATTTTATGGCAGATTCATTCAGAATCTATCCTCTATCATGGCACCTCTCTCAACACTTCTAAAGAAAGGTTCGCCTAATGTGGTCCACTGGTCTCAGGAATGCCAATGCTCTCTGGATAAGATTAAAACACTGTTTTCAACACCACCTATTTTGGTGCTACCCACTAAAGATAAGACATTCGTTCTTCGTAGTGACGCTTCATCCACTGGGATTGGAGCGGCACTAATGCAAGAGTACTCTGGAACTCTGCATCCTGTAATGTATATTTCCAGAAAACTTAATGCGGCAGAAAGGAATTATTCGGTTTTAGACCGTGAGCTATTAGCTATGGTTTGGTCGATCCTCAAACTACAGAGATTCCTTCTAGGCGCACATTTCATAGTAGAAACCGACCAAAAAGCTCTTACTGCTATACAGAGTAAGAATTTGAAGAGCTCGAGGTCTACTCGATATGCAATTGCTCTTCAACCTTTTCATTTCTCTGTGCGAGCTATTCGTGGATCAGATAATGTGATGGCAGACATTCTGTCAAGATGCCCACATGATTCCACATAACTATTAGGGCTTAGACTTCTTGATATGTCTAGTTCTATAGTAGTTCCTTTTCTATATCATGATAGATACACATTTGTAATTTAATAATATAATGATTGTATCACTACATAGCGGTTCATGGATGTTTATTCACCGCTGTGCTTTGATGATTTTTTCTTCATAAATCATAAATTTAAGATATCTAATACGAAATGATGATATGAATTTTTTAGGCATTGTGTAATTGCCAGAATTGTATTATACTTTGATGACACCTTCCTGGAAAAATATACTTGTAGAGAAATAATTTCTCTCAGTTTATGAGACACATTCTCACCAGTCGCTCCATAAGTCGACTTAGCCTCATATTAGGCGTTATAGGTATTCCTGATATTTTCATCTGCGCATTATTCATGCGTTGTGAGCCTATTGTACGTTGCTCCTAGATGTATTTCAAAAAAAAAAAAAAATGTTCCATTTTTTTTTTCCCGGGAGGTGTGGTAAGACTGTTACGTGCAGTCTTTGATATCTTACAATATTATACATAGGTAATTTTTTAGTGCTTAAGGGAAAGTCATTATTGAGTTACTTCCCTTGAAAGTTGTGCCATCTCTTCGATCAAACTCCGCGGATGAATCCATTTTACTGCGATTTATTCGTTGTTTGGGTAATAATAGATTGTTCTTGCTTCAGAATATCTATGGCCTGAATTTATGTGTATTGTTTGTCTGAGTAGGACGAGTCTGTCTTATATCTGTATATCTTTACATATCTAAGTCGAACTATATGTTCTGTTGTCTCTAGAGAGGTCGAAGGCTATTCGGCGGATGTGTCGCTAGAGAGTGGTGTGATTTGGCTTCGTCCTGATAGGGACTGTGTGTTTCCTATGTCGGCCTGTCGCCGGGGAAAAAGTGATCTCAGTATTTGTGGGGAAAGTGATAGTCGTCTAGACCTATCGTGTATGCTTTACCCCAGTGTTTATGCGTATTGCCAAGGAATGGCAGTTTCATATTTCTTATAACAAGGTAATCCAAGATACTTTTATGAACTCTCGTACGAAGCCACCATTTTCGATAAGAGAATATATTTGACTCGATGAAAACGACTTCGATTCCTAGCAGCACTATATTCTGTAGAATGCAGTCAATTGTTCATGATCAAATCTACAGAGCAATGCAATGTTTTATGAATGACTAACTTTAGGACAGATTCATTATCTGTATCCAAAACGTGAGTGACAGCTCACGAGTGAAGCCATCTTGGATCCAAACATGTAGTGACTTTCAAGAGAAAAGGGGATGCCCGTATTATCGCTTGTTTAGTCCAGAGATCACTGCTACACATGAGAACCCTTTATCAGCGGTTCAATATTATTATATGGGAAAAATATGTGCTGAACATTATGTTGAAGAATCGTCGCTAGACGAGATTAGGTTTAGAAGCCATCTGAAATATTGTTTATAAGCTGACGTGCTCAGTCAGTGAAGTCAGATGATTTATATGTATGGGCGATGCTGAGGGCTTGGCTACTGACAGTCCATTATAATATTAATCTACATGAGTGCCCATGTAACATAACATTGCAAGACCAGTTATCCACTGTACTATGATGTATTATGCCAACCTGTGATTTGTCACTATCTGTGCTGTCGAGTGTGTACGTCCAATTAAACTTTAGAAAAGGTACACAGTCGTTGGTGTCGATGACTTCCAGTCATACATGAGTGTGAGAAAAGAACATTTGTCAACAACACGAACCCTTATCATCATTCGCACATTGTACACTCAATCCATGTCTACACACCACTGCGTAGGTCAAGTTGACATTCCATACACTACAGTGGAGCAAACAACACCATAGAGATCTTATCAACTGATGATGATGATGATGTCTGCTTCCATCCACTTATATCTATCTTTTGGTGGATATCATTAACGGGAATAAAAATCCAACATTATTCAACTTTATCACAAGTCTTTAAGGGAAAAGTTTTTTTTTTTTTAGTCTTCACAGGATAGGTTCATCAGTACGTAACGCTGGTATAGTTAGGTTACCACAGAAATCTCTGTATAAAGAAACATATATATGAAATATTTATACATCCTATGTTTAAGGGTATACTTATATTTTAACTGCGGGCGTAAACCTTAACTTATCATTTAACACCTCCCGTGAAATAAGTTATAGTCATAAATTAATCATCATGAATTAGAGATATATATAAATATATTCTCGTCACGACTCATGAGACATCTAGTCTAGCAGTTATAAGTTAGTTTGAAAATTATGTTCTCGTCTGATTATTTAGCAGTTAAATTAAATTTAGTAATAGCCGACTGAATTTAAGCTGGAAATATAATTTATCCTGCTTTCCACTGAGACACGTCACTAGAAATTAATACAGACTTATAAATTATTCGCTCTGTACCAGATCTACCTAGAGAAATAAATAGCGATTTAGCACTTTTAAACACTTCACAAAATACTAGATATACTAGATAATAATATATGATACCTCAAACACAGAATTCCTAAGAACTAAACCACTTCGATCAAACTAAAGGCCATCTCTTTTAACAGAGATTTTTAGAAATCGAACGAGGCTTGTTCTAGTCTTGACTGCGAAGTTACTGAGTGATAATGAAATCTAGCTCATTCTAGTATATATGAAAACCCAGACAAAGAGATTAACGTTTATTTCGCAAAAACGAAATAATCTCCCCTTTCTCATAACAACTACGTAACTAGAAGAGGCTGTCGTAAACTGCCACTTTCTGCGTGTCAGTTGCGAAATCTCAGACAACCTGTCTCCAATGCAGGGCAGTTTTCACACTACAGCTGACCATGGCCCACAGTGAGCGCCGTGTCAGTTTGGGATTTTTCATACAAATGTCTGAATACTGACCGGTGCAGATGTAAAGTATCACACCTCACCCGGACTTATGCCGAGAAGAAGCTCGCGCGCTCGGTGAGAATGTAGACGATTGTCTACGTCCTATGTTCAGCGAACCGACTTATCACGCCTTCTGACGCCCTGCAGCCCTGACATCTACGTAATAAGGTTACTAGTCAGTATGAGAAAGAAAAACGATGATGGGAAAGAAATATATTTTTCGCAACGAGTGATGCGAAAAATACAGGAAAAACAAGTACGGAAAGATAATAAAATAAAAGGATGCGGGTGAGAGAATAGGAAGAAGATGTAGGCAATTTAATGATCAAAACCCACGTGACATTGTTATGTTGGAAAACTTCTGGGCTACCAGCTTGTTCATCTCTAGCTTTCACTGTTTTTTCTGGTGGCTGAATGTTTGCAGGATTTTGTGGGACATGTCTGTTTATAAGTTCCTAAAAAATTCAGGGATCTGTACAATTGCACAAAAAAGCCGAAAATAAATGGACCTAATGGGCCTCATTAAGCACTATAATAGAACATTACTGAGAACCATTTACAATTGAAAGGTGGTTGTGGTGTCTGCCCATGCACACCACATGTTGGATTTATTGAGTTTGAGTCAGTGCTGATAAATGCCGCACTATTTGGAATATTGAAAATGAAGCGCACCGGAAAATGAGAGAAGAGAGATGTTTATAATGTGTATGGCCAAGGTGTTAAGAAAAAACCTTGAGCTTTGGGCCGCTGTGTTTTCTTGTAAGTTCCATTGGGAACATATTGCGAAGTGTTCACCTTTCTAAATGGATGTGGTTTGTACAAGAGGAGGAATACTCTTGGCATATGATTAATACTGTATTGATGAGGTTTGGTAATTAAGGATTAATCTTGACGAACGCCTCTGTATGCTACAAGGAATATACGTTATTAAAGGATGTTGAGTTCGTTAAAAAGGAAGACTGTTTTAGTTCGTCATTGGTGATTGGGTCAGTTAAAGAACCCACATGTATGTTGTTGAGTATGGAATAAAACTATAATCGTTGGGTCACCCTGGACGTAACAGAATAACGAGCATTATTATGAAACAACAGCAGGAGTAATCAAATATACATTAACATAATCAACATATACTTGAACTGTGGACAGGGGTAGCAATTTATCTGAAATAATAAAAACGAACCCACAATATATTCAAACAGCGCCCCACCACAGATATGGGAGGCTGTCGTCCGTTGGATTTGAAGGACATTTGAAGGTTGCTCAAGTTATTGGCAGACAGAGTCCTTTGTTGGGACAATATCGGGAAGTTTGATCAATCTATCGCTGTTCAACAATGAACATTTTATGCAGAGACAGCTGTTGGAATGCAACTTTGTGCAGACATGAAATTTACAATATTCGTATACTAGGTCATGCCCAGACCTGGTACCTTACTTGAGGATCAGAAAAAAACATTATATCCATGACGAAATCGTTCACGCTTATTTACCATGAGAGGGATGCTATACCAATCTGACGAATATCTTCACGGGAGAAATATGAATCTGGGATTTTACGAGGAGGTCGTTTCGCTGGACAAGTGGACTCGGAAGTACTAGATCAAACCATTAGGACATTGATAAGGTCACCTCATCAGTTTATTCGGTCACTCGTTGGAAATTAACATTTCGTCTCTATCATTATATATTGACACTATCTCTGCAATGTGTCTCACACGAGTGAAGGTCGGACATTTTCGACGTTGAATTCATGTCCAAGAGTCCTAGTTAACTGAATAATTAGTGAACGATTCAATGTGATATTGCGTAGAACGATGCATTGGAGTTACATCGTGGAGTGGATACTCATGGTCGATTCAGATAATTGATGTTTTTGTAACGTCATGGTTGTTGGTCCTATCATTGTTGGGCAAATCTCGCTTCTTTTGTGTTATATGTTTCTTTTCTTTGTCTCTTGCGGGCGACTGTTTAGGAGGCATTTTACGTTTCAGTGTCGTATTTCTATAGGTTGATTGCATTAATTTCTTTCAGGGATTCAGCATTTAGTGCTGTCGTGATTACCGCTCTGTTTGAAATCAAGGCTTTCATGCGTGTTAGCTGTGCTGTGATTTGTCGTATTTTTTTAAATTTCAATTTTGTTTGGAAATTTAGTCTGGCGTGGGTCTTTCCTGGCTATCTTTTGTAAAATTTACATTAATGGTAAAAGTGATTTGTCGTTTTGTCTCGTTTATTACTGGTGGAAACTTTAATTTTTTTTTGTCTTAGAATTTTTGACTATTTACAATTTTGTCGTTTCCTTATTTTGTTTCCATCCATGTCTTTCGTTATTCATGGCATGTGATAATTTTCCTTTGCAGCATACATATGATTCATTATTTATTGATCAACTATAATACAATAATATTGCTTGTTATATATCCTACGATTCTTGTGGATAACAAGAAGCATAATCATACACGATAATTATATCACGTCTAAGTGAGTTGTGCAGGTGATATAGTTATATATATATATATATATATGGTTGTTCGTCCATCACGGGTGATGAAGACCACTCTGTTCATCCAATTATTTAAGAATATGTTAGGTTAGTCTATGGGTACGAAGGTGACTGAAGAGCCCGATGCGGGCCTGGAAAGATCTTGGACAGTGTGGGCAGGGAATGTTTGCTTCATGTGAAGGTTTTATTTCACGGTCCTTTCTAGCTTGTCTCTGCTGTTCCGCTGCTGCTCTTCTGGATGATTCGCATGCTGCTGCACCTTTACAAAGAGATGTGCGCCAAGCAGTTCGGTCTTGCGCAGCAGCTTCCCATGTGTCTGGGTTTATGTCAAAGGTTTTCAATGACGTCTTTAACGTGTCTTTGAAGCGCTTCTTTTGGCCACCATGGGAGCGTTTACCCTTCTGCATCTCACCATAAAAGAGTATCTTTGGCAGTCGATGGTCTGGCATGCGGACTACATGACCTGCCCAGCGAATTTGTGACTGCATCAGAATAGTATCAATACTAGGGATACCAGCTCTGTCAAGAACGGCGGTATCCGGGATCTTGTCTTGCCATTTGATGTTCATTATCTTCCTGAGACAGACTGTATGGAAGTGGTTTAGCTTCTTTACGTGGCGCCTGTATACAGTCCATGTTTCACATGCATATAGCAGCACTGGAAGCACCGCAGCTCTGTACACCTTCAGCTTTGTCTGTAGACTAATGCCACTTCGATGCCAAACGTTGGTGTATAGTCTGCCAAATGTGCTGCTGGCTTTGGAGATCCTGGTGTTCACCTCATCATCAATGACAATGTTCTGGGATAGTGTGCTACCAAGGTATGTGAATCTGTTCACAACATTCAGTTTCTCACCATTAACCTTGATGACTGGCTCAGTATAAACTGTGCCAGGAGCTGGTTGGTACATGATTTCTGTTTTCTTCGTGTTGATGGTAAGCCCAAAGTTGGTGCAGGCTTCGGAGAATCTATCCACACTATGCTGCAGATCAGCCTCTGAGCCAGCATTGAGGGCACAATCATCAGCAAACAGAAGATCTCTGATGGTGTGTGATTTGACCTTGGTTTTTGCTTGAAGCCTCCTAAGGTTAAACAATTTTCCATCAATACGATAACTAATGTCGATTCCTGTGTCCCCGTCTCTAAAAGCATCAGTCAGCATAGCAGAAAACATGATACTGAACAGAGTCGGTGCAAGTACACACCCTTGTTTAACTCCATTTGAGACGGGGAAAGGCTCTGATAGCTCACCGTTTTCCTGAACTCTAGCCTGCATTCCATCATGCAGTTGCTGCACTATTGTGATAAATTTCTTTGGGCAGCCGTATTTTGCCATGATCTTCCATAGACCCTCTCTACTGACCGTGTCGAACGCCTTTGTCAAGTCGATGAAAGCTGTGTACAGGTCACAGTGCTGTTCTTGGCATTTTTCTTGTAGCTGTCTTGCAGCGAACACCATATCTGTGGTTCCACGTTCTTTCCGGAATCCACACTGACTTTCAGGTAAAAGACCTTTGTCAAGATGAGCCGTAAGGCGATTCAAAAGGATTCTGGCGAATATCTTCCCAGCGATTGATAAAAGAGAGATGCCTCGATGATTGTTGCAGTCTTGGCGATTACCTTTACGTTTATATAGATGTATAATTGAGGCGTCTTTGAGATCGTGTGGGATGGTTTCACTCTGCCACATTTGCTGGAAGATCATATGAAGTTTCTCTATCAGAACTGCACCGCCATCTTTATAAACCTCAACAGGAATTGAATCGGAGCCAGGGGCCTTTCCACTAGACAGTTGACGAATCGCTTTTTTAGTTTCCTCCAGAGTTGGTACATCATCTAATGCTTCATTTATAGGAATTTGGGGCAGGCGGATGATGGCTTCATCGTTAATAGATGATGGCTGGTTCAAGATATTATTAAAATGTTCAGCCCAGCGTTGGAGCATTTTTTCCTTGTCTGTAATTAGTGTTTTTCCATCTGCATTAAGGAGGGGAAATGATCCTGATGATGTTGGACCATAGACCGCTTTGAGTGCAAGGTAAAAGTTTTTCAAGTCATGGCTGTCAGCAAAGCCTTGGAGCTCATCTGCTTTATTACTCAGCCATGAATCCCGCATCTGGCGTAGTTTATGTTGGACGATTCTACGCATGTTGTTGAAAGCGTCTTTCTTGGATGTAGATTTTGGCTCATTTAAATATGCTTTATGGAGATGGTGTTTCTCAGCCAAAATCTGCTTTATATCATCTGAGTTCTCATCAAACCAGTCATTTTGTTTCTTGATGGAAGGACCCAGGACCTCTGTAGCAGTGTTGTAGATCTGCTCACTTAGGGCTGCCCAATTTGTTTCCACACTTTGGCCGTCTAGCGAGATAGATTTGAGACGGTCTTCTAAGGTGTCAGTAAATGACTGTTTGATTTTTGTCTTCTTTAGTTTGGTGACATCCAGCCTCTTTTGAGTTTTCTTCCCCTGAGGGCGCCTGGCTGGTTGGATACGAATTTTAAGTTTAGATACAATGAGGCGATGATCAGTCCAGCATTCGGCACCACACATGGACTTGGTCACCCGGACATCTTGCCTGTCCTTCTTCCTAACAATTACATAGTCAATTAGGTGCCAATGCTTTGAGCGAGGGTGCATCCAGGAGGTCCTGTTGCGGGTAGGAAGTCGAAAAATGGTGTTGGTGACAAGGAGGCCATGTTCTGCGCAAGTCTGGAGGAGACGAAGTCCATTACTGTTACAGCGACCCACGCCGTACCTACCAATAGTGCCATTCCAGGAGATGTTATCTGAGCCTACTCTTGCATTAAAGTCACCAAGAATGATGAGCTTATCTGCTTTAGGAACTGATGCAATGACTGCATGTAGTTCTTCGTAAAACTTATCCTTTACATCATCCTGGTTTGTCATAGTTGGTGCATACGCGCTAATGATGGTGGCATGTTTTCTTCCATAGAACAGAGGGATCTTGACCGTCATGAGTCGGTCATTTATTCCCTTTGGGGGCCCCGCTAACTTGCTGACAATTGCTGTTTTGATTGCAAATCCAACCCCTGCTTCTCGTCTTTCTTCAGTTCCTCTTCCGCTCCAAAAGAATGTATAACCTGCACCCTTTTCGCAAAGTTGGCCCTCGCCTGCAAGTCGAGTTTCACTCAGTGCTGCTATGTCAATGTTGTACCTGGCCAGTTCTCTCCCAATCAGGGCAGTTCGTCTCTCAGGTCTGTATGCGTTAAAGTCTTTGTCAAGTAAAGTGCGCACATTCCATGCGCCTAGAATGAGGGGGAAAAATCTGTCCTTTCTTTTTCTTATATGTCGACCGCCGAAGTAGGGTACCCACCAACCGCGGTAAGCTGGTTAGGTAATGGTGGAGCAGGCAATGTTTAGGGCATCTTTTCTAGCCCCTTCCACATGCCATGGAGGTGAGCAGTGCTTTCCTAAAGAGGGCTGCTCAGACACTCAGGGGGCTGCCGAATCCCACTGCTGCTCCGATCAGTGGAGGACGACCATATGGCCTGAGCCGCCTGTGTGTAGGTCTGCGACTACGACTGCCAGCGTACCCACGCCTGCCGCTTCGCCGCTCACCCATCGCCACAGGACTTGTTGTGAGTGGATGGATAAATGGATGAAAGAGTGACTTGCGCTGTGATTTGGATTAAAGTGAGGAAGAGTTGCACAATTCGTCGACCTCACTCTCTCGCCTGGGTCCATCTCAATCCAGTGGCAAGACAAGTCAAGACGACTGGAGATGAAGTCAGGTGCAGTGGATGACCAGGGCTTTCTACGTGCCTCGCCGTGCTCCTTACGCTCCACAGCGCGTTGCTGGTAATCGCCGTCATGCCCGTTGAACCAACAGGTGGTTTCTTCCGCGCAGTCTATCGAATCCAGTCTTCGCATGCATGGGTAGGCAGACCCTAACTCACCGAAGGTTTATAACCATTCGGCTACCCTCACCTAGTTTAGCCGGCCTGTCAAAGCCGTTGTCCGGGGTTGGCCGCTGTCGCATGCTGACAGCTACGAGGAGCCACAGGTGAGAGCTGGATGCCAGGTTTGGACCAAAGGTGGCTGAGCTGCCCTGAAAAGGGCATGACAGCTCCTTCACCAGAGGTACTACCAATACCTGACCTCCATAGATATTGATTTATTGTTTATAAAAGTTATACTTCTTAGTATACTATGGCGACTCTTGACTATTTTATTAAACAAGGAAAGGCACTGAGTATGGAAGGTGATATTTTAAAAAAATTTGCTTTGACTGCATATGAAAAAGCAGAGGCAAAAGAAGAAAGAGAAAGAAATGAGAAAAAAGAAAGAGAAGAAAGGGAATTTTCTATGGCGCAAGAAAAAGCAAATAAGGAAGAAAGAATTCGTATGGCAGAAATCGCTGCGGAACGAGAGAAAATGGAACATGAAAAGGCAATTCGTTTAGCTGAAATTGCTGCCGAGGAGGCAAAATTTGAAAGGGAGAAAGCTTTTGAGGTTGAGAAACTTCGTTTTCAACAACATCATGTTTCCCATGATTCTGATAGTAATGGTTCATCGAAGAAGGCAATCACAACCCCTAATTTTAATTTAAGACTACCACCCTTTTCTCCTCCTCACGACGATATAAGTTTTTATTTATTAAGATTTCAGGAAAGAGTCTCTTGCTTAAATATTGATAAAGATTCGTGGTCTGGTGTTTTTTCGGGTCTCCTCACAGGTGATGCAGTTGGGGTCTATCTGGGTATAGACCAAGATAAAAGACATGATTTTCAGGTCGTAAAGGCAGCATTTATACGCAGATATGGTCTGGATCAGGAAGGCTATAGACAAAAGTTTCGATCCATGTTGCCGGTAGAGGGTAAAAATTTTGTGGATTTTGTTTCCTCCATAAAACTATGTCTCCAAAGATGGGTTGAACAGGCTTCTATCCCTAAAACTTTTGAAGGATTATGTGATCTCTTATTAAGAGATAAAAATTGTTTCTTCGGTAAACCAGGATATTGTATCATTCTTACAAGAACGTAATCCGACTAGTATCGAGGAAATGGAAAAATTAGGTCAACAATTTTCCGTTGCTCATCCAAACTTGTCATTGAGCAGAGCAAAAGTCTTGGACTCATCTACTGCGTGTGCTGCGACGCACGGGAGATCGCGCGCTCGTAGTTTAGATAGACGATATAATCATAGAGAAAATAATCACACATCCTATAGGGGTAAATATAATTTTTACCATAATCGCTCACCTTCACGGGGTAGAGACAGGCATAATTTCAACAATTATAACAATAACCAATGGTATCGAAATAACCAGTATTCACACAACAAATATACTGACAATCATAATTTGTCACCGCGGGGTGGCCATTATGACAGGGACAACAATGGACATTCTCATTCAGACAATTTTTCAGATCGCAGAAGATCTCACTTCGTTAGAAGTCATAATAGAGCACGCTCACAAGCCAATGTTTGTCAGACGGTAGATAGAAATGTCAGTAATGATATTCATTCAACCAATAATCACGCCAATGCGTGTAACGTTGATTTAGAAAATTCTAATAATTGTACAGAATGTAAGATGTTATTTCAACCTGGAGCTACACCACGGCTTAAATGTGGACATGTCTTACCAGTGTTGTCATCTTATGACGGTGTTGGTACTCTCACTTTACATAATGGGTTTTTGTTTAACACTCCAATTAAAATTTTAAGGGACACGGGTTGCACAACTGTCGGGATAAGAAGGTCGTTAATCCCTCCGTCGTGTTTCACTGGAACGTCAGTGAAATGCATAACTTTCGGAGGCACGGTAGAGGTATATCCCATGGCCGACGTAACAATTACCACGCCATTCTTTACTGGGAAAGTTCGTGTATGTGTTCTCAACCAGCCTTGCTGTGACTTGATTTTGGGAAACATAAAGGGTATAAAAGAATGTTCTACTGATGAAATTTCTGCATGGGAAAGAGAATATCTTTCTTTATCCAATGCTGTGACTACTAGAGCACAGTTGGTTGCAGAAGCAAATGAACTTAATGATAGCAATAATATCCCACACATGACAACAAGTCATTACATAGATAAAAATGCATTCATTAACCAACAAAAAGATGACTCTTCTTTGGGACGTTTATTCACTTTAGCTACGGCTAAAACTATTACACAGAAAAATAATGCCAGACATTGGTATCAATTTCATGACAATATTTTGATACGTTGTTTTGACAATTATTCTTCAGTACTCAGACAAATTGTAGTACCTACGTCATTTCGATCACTAGTTTTATCTAATGCACATGATGTTCCTTTTGCGGGTCATATGGGGATTGCCCGCACAGCTTATAGATTGATGGCACATTTTTTTTGGCCAGGGGTTCATAAGGACGTCGCAACGTTTTGGAAATCATGCACTGTTTGTCAGGGAGTTGCACGGAAGGGTGCGCATCAGTTTGCACCCCTACAGACCACAGATATCTCTGTGCGTTCTTTTTATAAGATGGCTGTCGACATAATCGGGCCTCTTCCGGTGTTATCATCCAGAGGATTCCGCTTCATCTTAACGTGTATCGATCTATGCACCAGATGGCCTGAAGCCATACCTGTTAAGTCCATAACAACAATGTCGGTGACTGATGCATTATTATCGATATTTTCACGTATCGGATTTCCTGAAGAGCTTCTGTCAGATCATGGCACGCAATTCACTTCAGGTATGTTCTCGGAAATTTGTGATGTGCTTCACATCCGTCATACATTGAGTGCCAGATTAAATCCGCAATCAAACGGAGTTGTAGAACGCTGGAATTCTACATTAAAACAGATGTTGGGCAAAGTAACAACAATGTTTCCCCATGATTGGGACCGGTTGATACCAGCGGTTCTCTTTGGGTATAGAGAAGTTCCTAATCGTCAAACCGGATTCTCACCATTTCAATTAGTTTTCGGGGCTAATCCAAGAGGACCAATGTCTATCTTACATGATTTGGTGATAACAAACGATGATAATACGGTTACGAAATCTAGTCACCAATATGTCACAGATCTACGTCAATGCATTGTGGACGCATGTGAGATCGCGACTGAAGCATCAGAATTATCAAAATATAAGACTCGGTCGCGTATTAATCGTGATAGAAGATTAACATCATTATCGATTAACGATGAAGTTTTTGTTCTCTTGCCACTTAAAGGTGATCATTTGTTGGTTACGTGGCAAGGTCCTTTTAAAGTTGTGGGTAAGAAAACCGACGTAGATTACATCATCGACATTAGGGGTAAAAGAAAAACATTCCACACTAACATGTTACAACCTTACATTTCTAGACCTCTTCCACTCAAACATATTTGTGAATCTATCACAAATCAATCTCCGCATCTGGCATCTATTGCTTTAGTTGATGAAGAAGCAACTAGTTTCGTGGATGTACCGCTTGATTTTCCTGTGGTACCTATCCAAGCCTCTGAAACTTGGAAGGATGTAATCATTTGTAACGATTTACCTTCAGATCAGAAGAATCAGATTCTCAATCTATTGAAATCTTTTGAAGATGTATTATCTGATCTGCCTGGACGAACTAACATTATGTCTCACGAAATAAATTATCGGATCCCACTCCTATTAAGTTACGACCGTATGCAATTCCTTTGCATATCAGAGAGCAGGTTGACAGCGAGGTCGACAATATGTTGAAAATGGGGATAATCTCTCCATCAGATTCTCCATTTTGTTTTCCGATGGTGGCAGTACGGAAGAAAGACAAATCCATTCGTATATGCATTGATTTCCGTCGACTAAATAAAGTCACGATATCAGATTCTGAACCAATGCCTGTGCTGGAGGACTTGCTACCTCATTTAGCTTCTGCTACTTTCTTTAGCAAATTCGATTTATCAAAAGGGTATTGGCATATCCCTTTGACCGAAGAATGTAAACCGTTGACGGCATTTGCAACAGCGAAGGGTTTGTTCCAATACAATGTCATGTGTTTTGGGCTCAAAAATGCACCTGCAACTTTTGTACGGATGATGCGTCGAGTATTTGGGAACCGTTCTGACCTAATATCTTATATAGATGATATTTGCATGTTTCATGACACATGGGAAGAGCATGTAGATGGTATACAATCTTTACTCCTGACACTAAGAATACACAATCTCACAGCCCGTCCATCCAAAATAGAAATTGGATTCAATGAAATTTCATTTCTAGGACACAAAATTGGCAGACATGTAATACAGCCTGATGAATCTAATTTAAAACGCATACTTGATCTTACAATTCCAACTACAAAGAAGCAAGTACGGAGTCTATTAGGATTGGTGAATTTTTACCACAAGTTTATTCCAAGGTTCTCGTCTTTGACTGCTGTCTTATCTGATCTAACTAAAAGAGGTATGCCTAACAAAGTAGTTTGGACAGAACAATGTAACCATGCATTACAAAACATTAGGACTCATTTTTCACAGTATCCTATATTAAGACTGCCAGATTTAAAAAGATCATTTACTGTTGTAACAGATGCTTCGCTCCATGCAATAGGCGGGTGTTTGGGACAAAGTTTTGATGGCAAGTTTCATCCGATTTACTACTTGAGTAGGAAACTGTCGGAAGCCGAATCTAAATACTCTATTTTCGACAGAGAACTTTTGGGTATAGTATGGACTTTGAATAAACTTCAAAAGTATGTGGTAGGTACGCATTTTACTATAATGACAGATCAGAGAACGTTAACATATCTCCAAACCTGTAAATCACCAAGTGCAAGACTTACGAGATTCGCATTGCAGTTGCAAGCGTATGACTTTGATATCGTCCATATAGAAGGACATAATAATGTAATCGCTGATACTCTGTCGAGAGTAATACATTGAAATACGTAACTGTCCTGGGTACAGGAAGTGACAACAAACATTATTTATGTTCATAATCAATTGATAGGTAGATTATATAGCGATATTTTCGTAGCATTAATATGTTGCTCACCAACGGGATGATCACCCGTTTGCCAGTCACTTCGATTACGGAAACAACAGCAGATGGATTGATTTGCCGTTGCCCTAAAGACGCCAATAGGCGTGATGGGAAACAATGGCGAAGAAAACCTATCTGCTGTTGCCCTAAGACGCCACTAGGCGTAATGGCCACTGACTGCTTTGACAGTCTGTGGCTAAGGACGGAAGAAGAAGAAGAATATGTTGCTCACAAGTTGTTGCCACATATTTTAACTGCATTTCACTCATCGTGATATCATTTCACTCATTGCTTGAATTTGATTTTCCTTTTTATCATTATAGTTAAGTATAGTTAATGATGGCCTGGAAACCTGCAGTTTCCAGTAGCGCGCAAGGGGGGTAATATGTGGTGTCTGCCCATGCACACCACATGTTGGATTTATTGAGTTTGAGTCAGTGCTGATAAATGCGGCACTATTTGGAATATTGAAAATGAAGCGCACCGGAAAATGAGAGAAGAGAGATGTTTATAATGTGTATGGCCAAGGTGTTAAGAAAAAACCTTGAGCTTTGGGCCGCTGTGTTTTCTTGTAAGTTCCATTGGGAACATATTGCGAAGTGTTCACCTTTCTAAATGGATGTGGTTTGTACAAGAGGAGGAATACTCTTGGCATATGATTAATACTGTATTGATGAGGTTTGGTAATTAAGGATTAATCTTGACGAACGCCTCTGTATGCTACAAGGAATATACGTTATTAAAGGATGTTGAGTTCGTTAAAAAGGAAGACTGTTTTAGTTCGTCATTGGTGATTGGGTCAGTTAAAGAACCCACATGTATGTTGTTGAGTATGGAATAAAACTATAATCGTTGGGTCACCCTGGACGTAACAGAATAACGAGCATTATTATGAAACAACAGCAGGAGTAATCAAATATACATTAACATAATCAACATATACTTGAACTGTGGACAGGGGTAGCAATTTATCTGAAATAATAAAAACGAACCCACAATATATTCAAACAGCGCCCCACCACAGTGGTATTGTTTGTTCCAATGCTTGCATTTAGGTCTTCCGTCATAACTCTGATCTACTATCTTCCTTTTCTATCCATGGTATTTTGTAGTCTGTTGTAAAATGTGTCCCTGTTATTGGATGATGTTTATCCTTATTTTCTTGTTGTTAATTTTGAATGATGCTGACATCAGTCTGGCTCCCATTGCTTCCCATTCTACGAGTACCTTCTACGCACCCTTTGGCCACATTAGATCTACAACTTCCCTAAGGTGTGTACTTTCTCCCTCATGTCCTCTTCTTCTTCTTTGATCCTTAGCCGCCGACCGTCAAAGCAGTCAGTGGCCATCACGCCTAGTGGCGTCTTGTAGGGCAACAACAAAATGATTCCACTTTGCTCGGTCGGCGGCCATCCTTCGTACAGTGCCCCAACTCTGGTTCATTCTTTGCATCTCAGCCTCCACAGTCCTCCGCCAGGTTGTTTTTGGTCGGCCTCTCTTTCGTTTTCCTTCAGGGGTCCAAAGCATAGCTGTTCTTGTGATGGCATTGGGGTCTCTTCTGAGGACATGGCCAACCCAGCTCCAGCGTCTGCCAGCTATGATGGTGTGCATGTCCTCTTGCTTGCTCCGAGTAAGCAGATCTTGGTTGGTGATGGTATTCGGCTAAAAGATTCGGTGAATTTTTCATAGGCATGTTGTGTGAAAAGAGGACAATTTCGACATTTCCTTCTCTGTAACTCTCCAGCATTCTGCACCATAGAGAAGCACAGAAAGCGCACAGCTCTGATATAATCTTAATTTTGTGCTTGTGCTGTATTGAGAGGACTTCCAGATGGTGTTTATGCTAAAAAAGGCTGTTCTTGCCTTATTCATTCTGATGTTGATGTCTTTGCCTGCCTCGCCGTCTGGTGTTACTATGCATCCTAGGTATGTGAAGGTGTCTGTCTGTACCAGTCACTGATTCCTTACTGATATGGGCTCAGGGTTGCTCACATTGAGAGTCAAGACCTCTGACTTCTTTAAATTGATGTTCAAGCCCACCTGCTGGCTAAACTTATTAATGTTACGGTATTTTATTGAAGCCGTCTGCTATGGTTGGCAGTGTGCTATTTCTAGGGTCACAGCGTTTAATATAATTTGAGGTTAAGAATTCGCGGTCTACTGAACGCTATGTACACGATCGAATTATGACGTGTTGGCGTTGTTAGGTCACGCACCGTGACTTAGATACGACACCCTTTTCTACGTTGACCGTCAAGCTGTCAAGACGCGTCCTATACCCTTCCAGTGTTGTGCATGGTTTTGCTGCGTACATATATTTAATTCGAAGTATGGACACAGGGTCAGTCCATTTGTTATTATGAAGAGATGAAATGATTAAGGTAACTGAACTTAGGGAAGGATGAATTAACAGTCCATAATATTTTATATTGCCAGACTCATAGACTCACTGTCGGCCGTTGGAACCCCCAACAGCGCGTGCATATAGCTATGACGTTCTGCCTACAGTAATTCGTTTATTGGACAAGGACTGGTAGTTATATATATATATATATATATATATATATATATATATATATATATATATATATATATATATATATATATATATATATATATATATATATCTATTCAATACATGATCAAATTTAATTATGTACTTTTTATGATCAACATGCATGAATTGTTTGTGAGGTGTAGAACTGTAAATTAAATGTGTGGACTCAATGAAATGATTTATCAAGTCGATCGAATTGCAATGTTCAAACGTTTTCACATTTTCTACCGCGCATTCGTTTGATTACCACCAAAGGCACGATTCAAATTACTGAATGAAAAACATCATATAAGTACACAACTAAATGGCCAGAATTTATAATTGCTTTGCTGACATGATGTGGAACGGTGTTCAACAAGTGACCACAACAATAGTAAAAACCTCTCGCAACAGATGGTGCCCATTGTTTGGGGATCGAAAATTTTTTTCATAAAATACTAACAACTGTTTACCATCAAAAGACTATCACGTGATGTGCTGAATTATGACCTATTACACATAGTTACTACTAGAGGTCAACCTTACGTCACCAAAGTTTGCGTACAAGCCATAAACCTAGATGACAAACCGGGAGCGTAGTTCCTATCGATGAAAAAAAAACGGTATCTAAGAAAACAAAAGGACGGATAAACCTAATCTACCAATGAAGAGCAAGCAGTTTGAGACATGGGTCTAATCCGTTGGCGTTTACTGACATCAACGGGAGTACTAACTGAGCACTAAAAGATAAGTCTATTTTTGACCTTTGTCGGTTAGAAAATACAGTGCTGAGTCCATTTCGCCTTTACACAGGCATGTCTATTTATTATCATGTATATATGTTATATTTGTTTTCAACCGTATGTTTTGTATTATTCTCGTGGGTGGTAGGGAGGCGAATCAGAACCGATTTTATGTCTCTCAGGACGACCAAATCAGTTCTGATTGTTCCTTAAGGCTGTTAAATAATTCCATTTTGCAAAGAAACCATTGAAGTCTTGCCGATGGCCACTTCGTTTGCATTTGTAATTATTTGACTTTTGATGTTAGGTGTGAAGTGCTGTGTATAATCGGTGTATTTTCCTGTATTAATTTTCATTTTTTATTCAGTTCTAGTCATATGTTTGTAAACTATCTTGTTTCTTCTGACCTTTCTATTATTCAGGTCATATAGAGTTTGTTAATAACCGTTATGAGACCTGTGACGTCATTAGTTTTTCCATTCGTATTTTTTTCCTTCTGTATTTTGACCTAGATTTAGTTCAATCTCGTCTTAGGTCAATCCTTGACCTTGCAGTCTTCCGATTTCTATGCTTAGTTTTGTAAAATCATTTTATTTGTGAAATTGTCACTTTTGTATCGTGCTACTGTTTGTAAAGCTTTAGTTTATTGTTTGTATTGTATTTATTCATGTCATATATTAATATTATAATAATATGGTTATAAATTTATTATTAATAATGTCATAATATAATTTGATTAATTTTTACAAAATCATTTGATGACTTAGGTGATGTCACCTATTTGCAGTAGTGGTCCAATATACTATTGAAGCATATTGTAGATTATGACGAGGGCACAATAGCATAATATATAGTGATAAATAACTTTGATTTATGGTTTGCCTTTAATAGGACAAACATATTAGATAATAATTAATACATTTTCATAATACTACAGTATTGACTTAGCACATATAATTGATTAAATAACATAATTATGGAGGGATAATACCCATAATTATTAAATATTGATATTAGGTGTATGATATAAATTCAGCATCTTAAATAAATAAATAGCATAACTATTTATGATGTATATTAGTAGGTACATATAATATTATTACAAAATATTATATAGTTGTGGAACTTACAAATAACAATACAGGAATATTATGGTTGATTATATTGAGTATTAATCTAATTTTTACCAATAAATATAATTAAATATTTAACTGAGGAGGCATATTACGGAATTAACATAGCTACTCTTGAATCCTTTGTTAAAATTGGGAAGGATTATGGATATAAAGGACCAGAACTTCGTCAATTTGCAGAACAGCAACTGGCTGTTGCTGAACAAAAAGAGATTGATAGAACAGCTGCATTGAAGAAGGAAAAAGAAGAACTTAGACGAGCAGAAGAAGAAGAACGCGAACTTAAATTAGAAAAGCAAAGAGAAATTGCTAGACGAGAAAAAGAAGAACTTAGACGAGAAAAGGAAGAACTTAGACAAGAAGAAGAGAATAAAATGAAACGAGATGAAATTATAAGGCAACAAGAAATGGAATTGGCACGTCTTAAGTTGGAAACTGCAAGATTTCAGGCACAAAGTGCTGCTGCAAGTCAGAATGATAATTCTCAAAATGGATCTTCATCCAACCAAAATAAACCTTATTACAACTTTAAATTACCACATTTCAAGTTGAACTTCGACGACCTTTCATCATACCTGGCACGTTTCGAACAGGTATGCACAACAAATAACTTACCAAAACAAGCATGGGCTTTAAAACTTAGTGAATTGTTGGACGGGGAACCATTAAGTGCAGTTCAAAATGTTGACCCAACAATAGCTAATGACTGTGACGCCATTAAAGCCTTACTATTACGGCGTTTCCATTTAGACGAAGAGGGTTATAGATTACATTTTAAGAGTATTCTACCGTATTCTAATAAAGACTTTACAGGTTTTATTGCGAACATACGCAATACCTTGAACAGATGGGTGGAACTGGCAGGTGTCAACAAATCATACGACAAGTTAGTCGATTTGTTACTGAGGGATAAAGTGTTATCCTCTGTCAGCCCACCGTTCTTTGCCTATTTGCAAGAACGTAAACCATCTACTATCGATGAGTTAGAAAAAATTTCAATAAATTATTGCACTGCTCATCCGAATGCAAGCATTTCTAACTCGCTAATAAGAGAACCTCTACCTGTGGCCTCTAATATGTCATACCATAGTCATGACAAACCAAGAACACACAGTGTAGACAGAAGTCGCTTCAAAGGAAATTATAATGTTAATTTTCATAAGGGACAGAATAATTTTAACAATAAAAGTGATTTGAATAGAGGAAGACCACAAAATAGGAATTATTCACCGCAGTCGAGATACAACAATGGTCAACATAACGCAAATCATAATCGATCATATAACTATAACACTATTAATAATTGGAATAACAATAATCATAGTTCGAGACATCGAGATAACAGTTACTACAGGGGACAACGAAATAATTCCAATGATTATTCTAGACATCGGTCTCAGTCTCGTAGATCGTCTCATTATCAACACCATACAGGGGCAGCTGTTACTAATAATACTACCCCAGATGTTCCACAATACGATAAAATAATACAATCTTCTTCAACATGTTATGCTATGAATTATAACGTGGCAAATAGTTGCCCAGAATGTAATCTTGTATTTCAGAAGGCAAAGGAGACTGTCTTGAATTGTGGACACATTCTCCCAGAAGTCGGGCTAGCGGCTAATGATGGAACAGGCTCTCTGATTTTTAACAGAGGGATTGTAAATGGATCTATCGTTTCAGTGTTGAGAGACTCCGGATCGACCACCATTGGAGTCCGGCAGTCACTTGTTCATCCCAGTTGTGAAACAGGGGAACATGTCAGGTTCATGACTTTTGGTGGGACAATAGAATTTTATCCCACTGCTATAATACATGTTAACACACCGTTTTTCAAGGTAATGTTAAGGTATGCATGTTAAGGAACCCAATTGCAGATCTTATGGTGGGTCGCATACATGGCAGCAAGGATTGTACACCAGAGGAGATTATCGAATGGGAGAAAAATAATCTATGCATTGGAAATGCTGTGACAACTAGAGTACAAACTAAAATATTAGAAACTATTGACACTAATAAGGAGGAACCAAACAAACAGGAAAATATTGATGTTCATTCTTCGATTGACCGAGCGTCCTTTGCTGTAAAACAGAAAGAAGACAGATCATTTAAAACATTTTTTGCTCTGGTAACAATGTTGACAATCTTATCTTAAACAGTAAGAATAATCATTGGTTTATGATTAAGAATGATATATTAATTAGGTGTTTTATGGATAAGACTCAAGTAAAACTACAAGTCATGGTACCTTTTGCTTTTAGACGGTACATCCTTCAACACGCACATGATTCTAAATGCGCAGGGCACATGGGATATACTCGGACACGTTCTCGAGTATTATCTTCATTTTTTTGGCCAGGAGTGTCACGAGATATTTCACAGTACGTACGCTCTTGTACCATATGCCAGGAAGTGAAAGCACGTGGAGCGTTTCACACGGCGCCTATTCAGGCTTGTGATATATCTGTGAGAACTTTTGACAAAATGGCCATTGATATTATTGGTCCACTCTTACCTTCAGCCAGAGGACATAGATTTGTTCTCACGTGCATTGATTTATGCACACGATGGCCAGACGCCATCCCATTGAAGACCACCACTACCACAGATGTAGCTGATGCACTACATCTGATCTTTTCTAGAGTAGGTTTTCCTAGGAAATTGTTATCAGACCATGGATCTCAATTCGTATCTGATACAATGACAGAGGTAATGAAGACCTGGAATATAGATAGGAACCTCAGTAGCATTTATCATCCCATGAGTAATGGTGCAGTAGAAAGACTTAACCGTACACTTAAACATATGTTACATAAGGTTACAGTTAAACATCCACAGGACTGGGACAGAGTACTCCCAGCCGTTGTTTTCGCCTATCGAGAGGTGCCACATGAACAAATTGGCTTCTCTCCATTCCAATTAGTCTTCGGTGCTCCATCAAGAGGTCCTATGGGACTAATAAAAGATTTATTGATTGACTTCGAGATGACTCAGGATATCCAGTCATCCTATGAGTATGTAATTAATCTCCGGAATAACATTATTGAATCTTGCCAAATGGCAAAAGCTTCATCTGAGGCTGCTAAAGCTAAAGCTAGAACTTTGCAAAATAGAACGAGACGATTACGTCAATTATTTCCAGGAGATCAAGCTTATGTGTTACTTCCACATAACGACAATAAACTACTTATCTCATGGAATGGTCCTTACCAGGTTATTGATAAGATTTCTGATGTCGACTATGTCCTAGATATTAAGGGACATAACAAATATACCATATAAATATGCTCAAACAATTTCATACTCGTTCAGAACATCTACAAGCTCTCTTTCGCGAACTAGATGACACATTAGTACCTACATGTCACTATTCTAATCTGTCAGTTATTCAGGAAGAAGAATCTTCTTTTCCTGAGGTACAGATGGCGTTACCTGTAACTATAGTACAACCTACTGAATCTTACCGGGACGTAACCATCTCTTCTTCGGTTGCACCGCAACAGCATCATCAGATTGCTGATCTTTTACAATCTTTTCCAGATGTGTTGACCGACATACCGGGTCGCACATCAGTAATTAGTCACGACATTACTCTTAATAATGATACACCAATTCGTGTACACCCTTATTCTGTTCCACTACACTTTCTTACTAAAACTACTAAAGAACTTGAGCAGATGTTGTCTTTAGGGATTATTGAGACTAGTAACTCTCCATTTTCGTCTCCATTAGTCATTGTCCGAAAGAAGGACAACAACATCAGACTATGCGTCGACTATAGAAAATTAAATGCACAAACTGTAGTTGATAGCGAACCACATCCACTTCTTGACGATTTACTTCCACGTCTATCCAACGCAACAATATTCACTAAGATAGACTTAACTAAAGGTTATTGGCAAATACCACTAACCGAAAAAGCTAAATACTACACAGCGTTTTCCACTCCACAAGGTCTTTACCAGTGGAATGTGATGCCTTTTGGGCTTGTTAACGCTCCGGCTACCTTTATTTGCATGATGCGAAAACTTTTATCAGGTAGACCAGACATCATTGCATACATCGACGACATATGCTTATTTAGTTCGTCATTTGAGGAACATTTTTCGGGACTTAAATATGTTTTGGAAATATTAAGAGATAATCACTTAACAGCTAAACCTACAAAAATACAAATAGCTTTTCAGGAAATAACTTTTTTGAGACATATTATTGGATCGGGATATATCCAAACGGTTCCTAGTACGGTTTCCAAAATTTTAAACTTATCAGTTCCTCAAACGAAGAAGCAGGTTAGAAGCTTATTAGGTTTAGTCCAATACTACAGCAGATTTGTACCTAACTTGTCATCTATCACGGCTGTCTTGTCATCATCGTTAAAAAAAGACATGCCGTTGAAAGTGACATGGACTGATAACTGTGATAAAATATTTCGTAAAATACTTTCTATGTTCTCACATCCACCTACTTTGAGACTACCAGATGCTTCTAAAAAGTTTATCCTCCGTACAGATGCGATAAATTACGGAATTGGCGCTTGTTTGCTCCAGTATCACAACAATGTCCTTCATCCGACGTTATATATATCAAGAAAACTCAAAACGCCAGAGACTAAATATTCAACTGTGGATAAAGAGTTGTTGGCTGTCGTCTGGGCCATCAACAAGTTAGAAAAATTTCTTCTGGGTGCGCCCTTCGTGATCCAAACCGATCAGAAGGCGGGGCATCGCTACGCCGGGCTAATCACAAAAGCCCTAAGCTCACAAGATTTTCCATTCTCTTACAGCCATTCCAATTCACCATTGAATACATATCGGGGACAGAAAACATCGTGGCCGATGTACTCTCACGTAATCCTTCGGAAGACGATTCATGAATGCAGATAGTCTTCAAATAACTTCACAAAAGTAATCATACCAAGAGACAGAATCCGATCACCGAATTATCCACCTGTGAATGAAACGTCGACTGCAATTCAAATGACTGATTATTAGAGACATTCGTCGAACGAAATTAATGAAAGCAAGAGACATATTGTTCGTGTTTATGCTTGGACTTTGGTTAGTGTCCATTCTTACTATAACTGGTTGAAAGATAATTCGAATATCTGAAGTCAAGTTGGACAAATTTCGTTATGTGACATGACTTATTGAACGTTATGAAACTTAAATTCCTTCAGGATCGGAACAAATGAACAGTTTTCTAATGGAACTTTACGTAAATTATCAAGGAAAATAACGACGTATGGATCGTCATATCCAAGATTACTTAAGTTTTACTTAGTAGTTGAATTAATAAAGAAATTAAAATTGAATTCAAATGTGAGAAAAAAATAAGAAAATGAAATATGAAAAAAAGGAAAGAAAGAAATAAATAAATCTCACACAATTCTTAGAGAATATTCTTAGCTGTAAATATGAATGTGATAACTATAATATCTATTTGGCAAATATGTTGACATATATTATTATTTGGTTATTTAATTTAGTAATTACTCGACACACATAAATAATTTTAAACACACATAACTAAATTAATTTATACTTTATCACTTGTTTTTACTTCTCATGTTTTTTTTTTCTTTGTCCAATGACATTTTCTTTTATTTTCATTAATCAGATTTTTAATAACTTGATTCTTAATACACACTAACTATGGCGAATTAGTTTAATTTTAATTAGTTAGATTAATCTTGACATAACACTTTATTACTTAATCACTACAGACTTTAAGTTAATTAGGTAATTAAGTATTGACATTTGACATTTTGTTTAGTTAATATAACATACATGTATAACATGATCGTTAGTATATTACATGACTGTTAATTATCGATATGACCACGACACTGTTCTAGACAGAACATCGTAGGCCATAGGTCGGGTTTTTGTTAAATTTTTCATATGTTTGAGTAAGATACTTCAAAAAAATCTATCTAATAGATTTTTTTCTTTCCCGGCGGGCAGGGAATTGTTACGGTATTTTATTGAAGCCGTCTGCTATGGTTGGCAGTGTGCTATTTCTAGGGTCACAGCGTTTAATATAATTTGAGGTTAAGAATTCGCGGTCTACTGAACACTATGTACACGATCGAATTATGACGTGTTAGCGTTGTTAGGTCACGCACCGTGACTTAGATACGACACCCTTTTCTACGTTGACCGTCAAGCTGTCAAGACGCGTCCTATACCCTTCCAGTGTTGTGCATGGTATTGCTGCGTATATATATTTAATTCGAAGTATGGACACAGGGTCAGTCCATTTGTTATTATGAAGAGATGAAATGATTAAGGTTAGTACGTAACTGAACTTAGGGAAGGATGAATTAACAGTCCATAATATTTTATATTGCCAGACTCATAGACTCACTGTCGGCCGTTGGAACCCCCAACCGCGCGTGCATATAGCTATGACGTTCTGCCTACAGTAATTCGTTTATTGGACAAGGACTGGTAGTTATATATATATATCTATTCAATACATAATCAATGTTAATTATGTACTTTTTATAAACAACATGCGTGAATTGTTTGTGAGGTGTAGAACTGTAAATTAAATGTGTGGACTCAATGAAATGATTTATCAAGTCGATCGAATTGCAATGTTCAAGCGTTTTCACAATTTCTACCGCGCATTCGCTTGATTACCACCAAAGGCACGATTCAAATTACTGAATGAAAAACATCCTATAAGTACACAACTAAATGGCCAGAATTTATAATTGCTTTGCTGACATGATGTGGAACGTTGTTCAACAAGTAATGACCCACAACAATAGTAAAAACCTCTCGCAACAATTAAGGCTATCCGTTTTTTCCTGGATGTGTTATTGTGAATGTGCTAGTAGTGCAATGTCATCTGCATATTCCAGATCTTCCAATGTAGAAAATGTAGTCCATCTTATTCCTCTTGGACTGCCCTCCGTTGTCTGGCGCATCACCCAGTCTATGACTGTTAAAAATAGAGTGGTTGATAAGGGGCATGCCTGTCGTACTCCTGTCTTCAACTCAAAGGTTAGGCTGCTCTGCCCAACACTACACGTAAAGTTGGCATAGAGGCTTTTTTCTGATTGACACTATGCAGCTTGGAATTCCATAAGCCCTCAGTATTTTCCATAAACTGTCCCTATGTATGCTTTCAAACGCCTTTTCAAAATCAACGAAGTTAATGTACAGCTGTCTTTGCCATTTTGAGCACTGCTCTATAATGTTCCTGAGAGTGAATATATGATCTACACATCTTTTGTTCTTTCTAAGTCCTGCTTGTTCTTTCCTCAGTTTGTGGTCTACTGCTTTTGAAATTCTCTGTATAATTATCCTGCCTAGTATTTTGCTGGGAACTGAGAGAAGAGTGATTCCTCTCCAATTATTGCAGTCTGCAAGACCGCCCTTCTTAGTTAATTTGACAATTATTCCTTTGTTCCACTCTGATGGTGTTGTCCCCGTTTTCCACACTTGTGTAAATAGTGGTTCTAATAGTTCTGCTGCTAGCTCAGGATCTGTCTTAAATAGCTCTGCATTTAAGTTATCATGGCCAGGAGCTTTTCCGTTCTTTAACCCTGTGATTGCTGTGATTATTTCATCTTTTCGTGGAATGTCTGTATTTACATCTAGATCATTTTCAGCCTCAGGAACATTCAATTGTGTCTCTGGTGGTTCCCTGTTCAGAGTGTCTCTGAAGTGCTCTGCCCATCGTGTTTCCTGTCCCTCTGCTGTCGTGATGAGATTTCCTTGCTTATCTCTTGCTAATGTAATATTGTTTGCACCTCGTTTTCCGCTGATGAATTTAGTTATTTTGTATACTGTGCTTTGTTCATTTCTCAGTGCTGCCTCTTCTGCCTGTCTTGCAAGATCGTCTAGGAAATTCTTTTTGTTTGCTCGGGTTTGGCGTTTAACTTCCTTGTCCAGCTGACTGTACTGTTCGCTATATAGTTGCTTTAACCTGGGGGACTTCGCTTCTGTTTTCTTACTTTACATTTCCTTTCTCAGTGTTATGGTATTTAATGTTTCTGGTGTTATCCAGTGTTGCTTCTTCCTTTCCTGGAATCCCAAGCATGATTTGCTGCTTTCCTTGCATATTGTTGAAATGGTGTTGAATTTCTGGTCTATATCATCAGTCAATGTCTTTTCCTGACTTTTGGCAAATTGATATCGTTTCTTTATGTCAGCCGCAAAAGCTTTTCTGGTAAGGGGGTCCTTCAGTTTGCTGATGTCAAACCTTTTCTGTGTAGTCACAATTGGTCCAGCCCTTCTTAGTTTCACTTTCAGTTTTGCTACTACTAAATGGGGATCACTTCCCACATCTCCACCTCTTCTTACCTTCACATCTTGTAATGCATGTCTCCATCTACCGTTAATCATGATGTGGTCTATCTGGTTTCTGTCCAGACCATTTGGCGATTAACATGTTAATTTGTGAATTTCTTTATGTGGGAAAAGTGTTCCTCCAATGACCAGGTTGTTAATACTACAGAAACTTATTAATTTATCCCCATTTTCGTTTGCTGTTCCGCTGCCGCATTTCCCCATTACTCTTTCATTATATGTATTGTGTGTACCAACTTTCGCATTGAGGTCTCCCATTACTATAATAATATCATATCTTGGTGTGTCTTCCATTTCCTTCTGCAGTTGTTGATAGAATTCATCCTTGACCTCTTCATCGCTGTCATTTGTTGGTGCGTAGCATTGTATTATTGTAGTATTGGTGAATCTACCTCTCAATCTTAATCTTATCAGTCTGTTGTTGATGGGTTTCCATTCCAGTAATGTCCTTTCTATTCCTTTCTGTAAAATAATGGCTACGCCTTCGTTATGCTGTCCATCCTCTCTTCCAAAGTAAAGTACTGTTTCTCCTGTTGCTGTTTTAACTTTTCCTGCCCCTGTCCATCTGCTCTCGCTTATCCCTAGAATGTGTAACCTATAGTTTCTCATTTCTCCCATGACCTGTTTTAGTTTACCCGTCTCATTCATTGTCCTGACATTCCAAAATCCTATTCTTGTATCATGTTTTGCGGTCAGGACGTTTGTTCTCATGTCAGTGGCTTCCTTTCGGCTTTCACCACTGACAGTCATACGAGCCTCAGACTCCGGATGTCCGTCCCGCAGCAAAGTTTGTTTGTTTGTTATCGTTTCCGTAACTTCAAATTTTTTTTACATAGACAGGGGTGTCAGCCCTATGCTAAAACCCCCAACCTGGAGGTCATGTCCTCAAGACTGCACTATTTCTCCTGTGTTTACTTTTTGTTTTCACGTATTTGTTTTTGCGCTTTGTGTGGTTCTGTTAAACGATGTTAAACATCGCGAGTTTGCACAGCAGCCTTTTTCTGTTAGTGCGATCCAAGAAATAGATAACTGAAAAGAAGAAACAAACGTCGACAACAGAGTTAATACAGGTAAAAAATTATCAGAATATGAAAATGCAAGTCAGTTCGGCTATAACAGAATGTAAAAATTTGCATCAAAGTTACAGAGATTTTGGTCTTACGACTCTATTTCTAAACATTCTTTAACTTAACATATAAAAACATGATAGACCACATGAAGCAGACGTGATCACTGATTCAACCAGTTTAATTCTGTAATCAGATGCAAACATATCCCTGATAATAAACGTGTTGAATTAACAAGGCAGACACACTTTTAAATACATTAATAAATTCGGTTTTCTCTCCCTTGGTATCCTGAACCTAGCATTAAGTTTCTGTGTTGAAATAGAGTAACAATAAAAGTAACATGCCCGACGAAATGGAACAAATAATTCACATCAATGATTCAATTTATTAACTGTACAGAATGTTAAATTGTATTGACTGTTTGATATTTCTATTTTTTTTTTTTTTTTTCAAATAAAATTTAAAAGTTTTCAACATTTTCTGAATAATTTGTCTTCGTGCTCACCATTTGTCAGACAACGTATTACAATTTTATTCATGCACGAGCTGATCGTGGTTATAGTTTCATGTTAGTTCTCTGTATAGGACATAAATGTTCAGGACATGATGTTGTTTCATACAACTATGTTTTATAATGTTTTATGAAATTATTCACACATTTTTTTTTAAAGACTGCGTTTGTAACTGCTACTTACAGTATTTGTTGCTACTGCATTACTAAAGTTTTCGTTTTGTACAACAAGAGAATTTAGATTTCTGAGAAAGACTTTTAAAGCTACATTTTAAAGCTGCTACAAATCTATGAACTTCAAGATCAAATTGAAAAAAGTCGTTACAATTGACAAAGTAATACGTTATGACACAAGCGCCATACCAGAAGAGTACGTGTCGATATTCAGAACAAATCTGACGTTCTTATTGCAGTACAGGAGGAAATGACACCAGATGAACTTGCCAATAACATCAGAGATATTTATATTACAAATGCACAGAGGTTAATTCCTAAAAGAAGTATAAAGAGACGAGAATACATCACAGACGAAACACTGAAGCTGGTGGTAGAGAGAAAAAAAATGAAGTCCAAAAAAGATACGGAAAATCAGGAGTTGTACAAGGAATACACAAAGCCGATTTAAAAACGAGTCAGACAAGACAAACAACAATACATAAACGACACCTGCAGGAAAATAGAGGAAATGCGCGAACAGGGATTGAGTAAGAATATGTTTTCTGAAGTAAGAACATTGGAGAACAGCCACTTTAAATCATCATCTCGAGCAGTAAACGATAAGAAAGGCGACACTCTAACAGAACGTAAAGATATTCTGAACAGATGGAAGGAGTGCTGTCAAGAAATGTATACGGAAATAAACAAAGCGGCAGATAACAACGTCATGAATGAAGCGGAACGTGAACCAGAACCTAGCATAGACTAAGTCCGGAACGCAATCAAACACTTGAAAAGTGAAAAATCTCCTGGTTGTGATGAAATAACAGTTGAAATTATACAGGCAGGAGGAGAAGGCAGCGCTCGTATATACCATGCATTATGCTGCAAGATCTGGCAAAGCGGAATTTGTCCCAAGGAATGGAAAAGATCAATTTACATACCCTTGCCAAAATAGGGCAACCTGAAACTGTGCACAAACTACAGAACTATAGCTCTTATAAGCCATGCCAGCAAAATACTATTACAAATCATAATGAAAAGGATGCAACAAAAGCTAGAAACAGAAATAAAAGAAGTACAGGCGGGTGTTCGACCAGGTAGAGGCACTAGAGATCATATATTCAACATGAGGATCATCATGGAAAAGTGTAGAGAATTCAACGTTGACCTACATACTTGTTTCATTGATTACACCAAAGCTTTTGATTGTGTACAACATCAGCAGTTATGTGCTATTATGAAAAATATGGGATTTCCAAACCACCTTATACAACTCATCGCACTGCTGTACCAAGAACAACAGGCAGCCGTAAGAATAGAGGGGGAAACATCAGAATGGTTTGAAGTACAGAAATGAGTAAGGCAAGGCTGTACCCTTTTCCCTTACCTGTTTAACATTTATGCAGAGAATATCACGAGAAACGTAAGAGATGACCAAGAACACACAGAGTTTGACTCATTTAACATCGGCGGGTACCAGATCCCGGAAATCAGATATGCTGACGACACAGTCCTCCTATCGACCAACCCAGAAGGAATTGAACAATTAATTCTGTCCACCAAAAAAACACAGCGAGGCCCAGAATCTATACCTAAACACCAAGAAGACCAAAGTATTGACAACAGACAAAGTAAAGACTAAACCAGAAATTGAAATTGATAACGAAGAACTGGAAAGTGTTAAGGAATTCGAATACTTAGGATCAATCATCAACAGCTCTGGCGACTGTGCAGTAGAAATTAAAAGAAGACTTGCAATTGCTTCACATAAACTAATACAGATGAAAAACATATGGCAAGGCCCAAGCAAAGAAACAAAGTTACAATTGATCAGAGCATGTATATTCCCAGTAGCTACATACGGCTGCGAGACTTGGACACTCAATAAAACAGTTGGAAAAAGATTACATCATTCGAAATGAAATGCTACAGAAGGATGTTGAGAATACCCTGGACAGAAAAAAAGACCAACAGAGAAATACTGCACTCACTAAACGTAGAGGAACATTGGCTCCTAAATGCCATTGCAATAAGGAAGCTGAAATTTTTCGGCCATATAAACAGACATAATAGTCTGGGAAAAAATAGTAATGGAAGGCATGTGTTACGTGCAGTCTTTGATATCTTACAATATTATACATTGGTATTCTTGTTATCTTCGCAAATATTTTGAAAGCAAAATGGTGCTTAAGGGAAAGTCATTATTGTGTTACTTCCCTTGAAAGTTGTGTCGGCTCTTTCGATCAAACTCCGCGGATAAATCCATTTTACTGCGATTTATTCGTTGTTTGGGTGTCGTAGATTTCCGATAGGAGAATTAAGACTAGGTTTGGTCCCTTCTGAATAGGTTTGAATAGGTGATAGACTCAGTGAGAGTTAGTGAAAGGTAATAGAATTTCCACACACGTGAGTTGATAGATGTTGATATAGTGGCTGTCTCTGAAAGCGAAAAGAATTCTTCTCTCTCTCACCTATCTTCTACAACAGTTGTTACAGCGTCAGACAGACTACACCAATATACATATTACGTATATTTCTATCACTCACAGGCACGCACATACACGTGACGACAGGTAAACACACAGACGTGGGAAAACTATAACAATGATATATATATTATCTAGAACGAGCTGACCAAACACGATTATTTAGTTCAAGAGCGATTTTAATATCAGGAAAAATCGGCTCACAACATCAAAGAAAGTACATCAAGGAAAATACATATACACATAGTCATAAAAAATCAAGGAAATGTTGCAAGGATGATAGCCCCGTTATAGTGTTAACTCTAGGTTTAGCCCGGCCCCGTTAAGAGAACAGATGATGGCGCCCGAGTCACAGATACATAGAGTTTGAATCTAAGAGTTGTCTTTGTTTTATCTCGTAATTATATGCACAGAGTTTGAAAAAAATCTGATTTAACCTAAGACAAAACACAAGAACTCTAGCCTTAGCAACAAAATTATGCAGATTGAAAAAAAATTAGGACAGCAACAGGGTGTCAAAGATAAAATAGTGAAAAATATCACTCAAACCAGCGTACACTCATTCATTCCGCCATGGCTTCTCATACTTGTACTCACGACTTTGCTTGCTGCCTCTTGGAACACATTGATTTTAGATTTTCACACAGACTCAAAAAATGCAGTCTTCTGCCAAGAAGTCCCCAGTTCCAAAAGACGTATTTAACTTGGAGTCTCCGGGAACGACTACTTGGGTATGCAAATTTGTTCAAATGTCTGATTAAGTCACCTAACAATTATTCCAGGCGCGGGAGTTAGCAGAGCACAGTGTCAATAGCGTAGGTTTCTAAAAAATGATGAATGTCAGGTCGGTGCCTTCCCTCAGTATAGGATTCACTTTAGTCACACCACAGATTTGTCCACAAGATATAATCTAGTCGGGAAATGATTGTTAATATTCACGCCACCAGGCAGCAAATTATATAGAGTTTCTAGAAGAAATTAAGTGCTGGCTCCAAGGTCCAGTATTTATCATTACAGTCTTTGAAAACCCGTTATAGGGATATTAGTATTTCTGTCTAACTTGCACCGTCAGATCAGTGTTACTTGAGAAAACCCACGTGGTTCAAAATAAGGACTGTCTATTTCTTCACAAGTATGGAAACTACTACTAGGTGCTGGTAAAGTTAGGGTCACCCCAAAACTTTCACTCAACCACAGAATTACAGGTAGTCGCACAACTTAAGAATAAAAATGCTGAAAATATTTCTGGAAGCCTAGAAGTTCGACAAATTGCCGAAACAAACTGAGATCTTCGCTAACAGCTATTCTGTTTTCGAGTGACCTATCTACTGTGGAGTCTATGAGCGAGAATGAAATTAAAGTTTCAAACTTGGCCAATATCTTAAAATCAGACAAAGGGCCCAAACTTATTTCGCCAAGCGAAATTATCTCCCCTACTCCCAACATTTACGTCCGCTTAACGCGTGTCGTAACTGTCACCTACTGACCACGATGTACGCGTGTCAGTTTCAAATCCCAGACAGCCTGACTCCATTGCAGGGCAGTTTTCACGCTACAGCTGACCATGGCCCAAGTGAGCGCCGTGTCAGTTTGGGATTTTCCAGACAAATGTCTGGATAGTGACCGGTGCAGATGTAAAGTATCACACCTCACCGGGACTAATGCCGAGAAGAAGCTCGCGCGCTCGGTGAGAATGTAGACGATTTGCTACGTCCTGTGTTCAGCGAACCGACTTATCACGCCTTCTGACGCCCTGCAGCCCTGACATCTACGTAATATCGTCCTAGCGCGATTCTCAGTTTTGAGAAAGAAACAGGTAAAGTTTGCGAATTATATGAAAATAATATTCGCAAAACGAATGGATGAAAAATATACGGGAAAAATGAAATACAGAGATAATAAAAGAGAGAATTTGGGTGAACGAATAGGAAGAAGATGTAGGAAATTAAATGAATATAAACCCTACGTGACAGAGCCTCCCCCCTTTAAGATATGGAAGCACTCCATGTCTACGTTATGGAGTTTAATTTCCTATAACCGTAGCTTCGGGGTGTCTGTCCTCTTCCCTCTCATCTTCCCCCTCCATCTCTGTCCAATTCCTACTCAAGTCCACTCCTCAAAGTTTCCTTCCCCCGGAATGTCTCCCATGCGCGCTTGAAAGAGCGTCGCCGCTTCTGACATTTTTGAAAGATTTCCTGTGATAGCGGTGGAATATCCCTGCCACTATCATCATCTTCGTCAGTTTTGGCGATCGTCAGGAGATGGTCGGAGGTTGGCACTGGTTTTTCCAAGTATCTCTTTAAGAGATTTAAATGGAAAACCTTCTCCTTTCCTTCAATAGAGATCTGGTAGTTAGCCTTAGAAATCTTTTTCAGGACGGTAAACGGCCCTTGCCATCCGATCTTCAGTTGGTTGTTCTCAGTAGGGAGTAACACCAAAACTTTCTCTCCTGCTTCCAGTTCTCTCTCTTCCGCGACTTTCCTGTATCGGTTAGCGTGCTTTGTGCGAGCTCGCTTAAAGTTAGTCGTTGCTAGGTCCCACCCTAGTTTCAACCTTTCCTTTAAAACCGACACATATTTACTTGCTGAGACGACTGTCTCATCCGCCTTCTCGTCTGTCAGAGACTGAAGTAAGGCTTCAAGCGGGCCCTTAATGGGTCTGCCAAATAAGAGTGTAGCTGGCGGAAATCCTGTGGAAGTATGAGGAGATTCTCTGTAGCCAAATAATGCTGCAGGAATACAGAGATCCCAATCTTCAGGTTTCACTTGTGCCAGCTTACTTAGCATCATGGTGAGGTTTCCATTAGCACGTTCCACGAGCCCATTTCCGGCCGGAGTATATGGCTTAATGTGGATGTGCTGGGTCCTCAAGATCTTAACGATCTCATCCATCAACAGGTTTCGGTATGGAGATCCATTATCCGTCAACACTTGCTGCGGGAATCCCAACCGAGTGAAAATCTGCACGAGGGCTTCTGCGACATGCTTTGCATCTGCGCATGTTAGCGGGATAGCTTCTGCCCATAAAGTGCATGTATCGACTAAGGTCAGGATAAACCTGTTCCTTCTTTTAGTCCTTTCGAAAGGCCCTAAAATGTCGATCACAACCCGTTCGAATGGTGTTCCCATTATTGGCATTTCACCCATGTGGACTGGGGGTGCCCGTTGCTTGGGTGGTACCCGTTGGCACTGGGCACAGGATTTGACGTACCTGATAATATCAGTGTTTACTCCTGGCCACCAATAATGAGTGGTTATACGTTGGTTTGTGGCGTTCTGTCCCATGTGTCCGCTAAAGGGAAGAGAGTGCCCCATTTCTAGGATTTGGCTTCTGTACTGTTTCGGTACTAGGAGCTGGTTGTAACCTTGGTCAGGCTTGCCCGTTCTCCGATAAAGTACGCCATCCTCAGAAAAAATGTCCCCGTGCTGTTTGGGTTCCTTAGCCATGGGCAGTTTCCTAAAGCAGGGTGCCAAAGTAGGGTCCTTGTATTGCGCTTCTTTAAGTTCCATAGGTAACAAATTTGGCGCAGGCTCCCGTTCCTTCTTGGTTTGCCCTCTTGTAGTTACTGCTGCCACAATCGGCTCTTCCGGTTTCCCAATACACACGTATCTCCCGCCAAGTATGACTGGGTAGATGGGGTCATCCATAACAGCCGCTTTGATCACACCTCTGACAAAGTCAGAGTGTATCTCCACCAATGCGATGGGAAGCGCTGTAGGTGCATCACTCTTACGAACTCCACAAAGTTTGACGGTCTCTCCTGTCTCTTGACCGGGTTTAACCAGGTTTCTGGCAACAATGCAATCGTAAGAAAGCCCCGTGTCAAATAAGCAAGAAGTTTGAGAACCGTTCAAAATAACAATACCTCGCGTTGAGGGTCTATCCCCAAGAGGTTGGGAATCACTGTCAATAATTCCGCCTTGCGAGACTGTCAATAAGCATCCGATGCGTTTCGGCTCGGTGTGCTCGGTCTGATCATGTCCCGTGCTCAGGGGTTCTCCCTTTGCCACCTTGTCCTTTCTGGCTACGCTGCCATGTAGGGCGGTCGGGTTGATCAGACTGTTTGGGGTGGTTGGGGTACTTGTTCTTGTAGAACTTGGATTTTTCAGGAGGGGGGTTTTGAGGTCCAGTTTCTCTGTGGTTGTTTTGGTTAGCAGCCTGAGAAGATTGCTCTAGGTTATGTTTTCGAAAATGCTCCTCTGTCGGTTTCCGCTTTGTGGCCGGTAGTTCAGCCAGCGCATTGTGATAACGCTCAGACTTTTCCAAAATGTCTTCAAGTTTTTCTGCCCCCTGCTCAGCGAGAAATCTCCGGGTATCAGCAGACAAAGTGTTCTTTATTTGTTCAGTTAGAACAAGTTCCTCAAGACCTTCATAGGTAGAGGGGAGCTGCGAAAGCTCAAGGCACTTTGTTAGATATCCCTTAAGACGAGATGAGAACTGGTGAAAAGTTTCAGAATTCTCTTTCCGGCTGTTGCGAAACAGTTGCAAAAACTTGCGAGCGTTCATTTCAAAGCGCTCCAGTAACGCTTTCTTCAACACATCGTAGTCGTCTTGTTGGCTACTTTCCAGCTTAGAATAAACATCATAAGCAGAACCTTTTAGGGCCTGGGAAAGTTTCATATTCCAACGCGACCTCTCTAACCCGTACAGAGTTGCAATTTTCTCAAATTTTTCTAACAATGTGTCAATCTTCTCATTTGGACAAGGAAAAGATTCAAGAGTGAAAGACATAGCATTTAGTTGAAGAGATTGAGTGTTAGCAGGGTCAGTTAAGGAAGAATGAGGAGTAGACTCTCCATTGCTGGAGGTAGAGGCAGCACCACGACTTTTGGAACTCAAGAGTTTAAGCGCCAACCCTAATGATCGCTGTCTCTGTTTCCTCTCCTTCTCGTGCTTCTCTCTCCTTCTCTTTTCCTCCTGCTGTCTTTCCTTCTCTCGTTCTCGTTCGCCCTGCGAATTTCCATTTTTCTCATCCATCTTCTTCTGCTGTAAAGCCTTCAGCTGCTTTCTTCTTTCCTCCATAAATTCTTTTCTTTTTTTTTTTATTAGCTTCAATCCTCTAGGGGGTTCTCATGAAACGGAAATTGAAAAAAGCTTTCCCCCAACTTTTCCCCTTATGGGGTTTTCAGGGGGCTCCTTGCGAATCTAGGGTGTTTAAACTTCCTTTTTTGACCAACCATTGCCTTCTTGATTCGAGATCCTCGCTCTCCTGTCTTTTGAGGGGTCACAAACATGTTTTCTGTAGTTAGGGGCAACGTTAGAATAAATTCCCCTCAAATGGGGGTTTTAACCAAACTCTGCTAGAATTGGACTTGGGTTTGGTTCCTATCCGGCCTGGGGGGGGATTTTAAGCCAATTCAAAAAAAAAAAAACCAAAATTCAATTTTCTTCAATTTTTTAACTTTCTTTTTCTTCTTGTAAAACTAAAAAACCGCTTTCTCATTTGCTAAATCGGAACTTTTTTCTTGTGTTAAACCTGGTTGGTTTGTTTTTCCCCTTGGGGCCTGAGAAGAATTTTGGGGGCAACCCCAAAAGTTTTTCTTTCAAAAATTTCAAAGTGTCTTTTGCCCCCTCAGCTTTGTTTTTTAGATCCCTCTTCATTTCTCCATGGTTCCCCCGGGCATTTCTTTTTTTTCTTTCAAGAAGAAGATTTTTGACTTTCGGTTTGAACTGTTTATGGAGGGAATTAAAAATCCTTCTTCCTCAGTTCCACCCCTTTGGGGATTAATGCTGAGAAGCTACTTTCATTTGGGAGGGGGCGTTTTCCCACCCAGTACCCGGGGAAACTGGAATTTCAAAATTTCTCTTCCCTTTCAAAAAAACTTGGAAAGGTGCAATTTTCTTAACATAAAACCAAACAAAATCTCCTTTTTTTCCTCCCCCTGGAAGGGAAAAACCTGCTGGAGCGTTCCCCTCTCAAAAAAAAAAAACTTTTTGAAAATCCCAAAAATCCCCCCCAAGATATTCTTTTGAGAAACTCTGCTGTTGGACCCACGAAAATTTCAGACTTTCCCCTCTGTTTTCCAAGGTTTTTTAAACTACCCTTTCCTTTTTTTCTTTTTATTCCTTTTTTTCTTTGGAAAACAGCTTTTCAAAAACAAAAAAATCTTTTTTTTTTGTTTCACACATAGTTTTTTTCATTTTTCCTTTTAAAAATTTCTTTCTCCAAGTTAAACAGCTTTAAAGGTTTTTTTTATTAAGTCACGAACGAACAAGTAGCGTTCCTTTTTTGGGCTTTTTTTTTTTTTAGTTCGCAACAAAGCAAGAGTTCTTTTTAAGGACTGAAAGTAACCTGTTCAGGTTAGTTTTCCCAAAAAAAAAACAACTGTTCAAAATCTTCCAGACGTTTTTTTGAGCCCCTTTTAAAACCAAAATCAATTTGATTTTTCTCGTATCAGATTGTTTTTTTTCAACCCTTTTCTGTAAGAGGAATAATCTTTTTTTTACCCCTCCCGTAAATCCCCCAACCCAAGAAAATTTAGTGGTCTTTTTACAAAAAAATAATTCCAAAAATTTTCCAAAGTTCAAAAAGTCTTCTCCTCCAAGCAACTGTAGGCTTGCTTCCAAAAACTTGCTGCAGTTCAAGTTCAAAACTTCCATCCCACTTCATCTTCTTCTTTTCACCTCCAACGTCCTTTCTTTTCCCAGGATGGTCCTAGTCCATAACCTCCCCCCTAGGAGTTTCCTGTCCACCCCAATCCCCTTTCCCCCCTCGACCCCAAAAACATTTCACTTTCCAAAACAATCAATTTTCTAAAAAATTTTTTGAGCTACTTTCATAATTTTCCGAGACCCTCCATTTCCAACACAACTTCCAGTCAATTTTTCAAATCCAGTCCTCATTGATTTTCCAACTTAGAACCCCCCCCAATTTCCAAACTCCCCTTTCAAATTTCCATATTCCAACGCGACCTCTCTCCCGTTCCCCCCAAATTTTGCAAAATTCTCAAATTTTTTCTTTCCAAAAAAAGTGTCCTTTCTTCTATCCTTCTCATTTGGACAAGGAAAAGATTCAAGAGTGAAAGACATAGCATTTAGTTGAAGAGATTGAGTGTTAGCAGGGTCAGTTAAGGAAGAATGAGGAGAAGACTCTCCATTGCTGGAGGTAGAGGCAGCACCACGACTTTGGAACTCAAGAGTTTTAAGCGCCAACTCGTGCTGTCTCTGTTCCCTCTCCTTCTCGTGCTGTCTCTCCTTCTCTCTTTCCTCCTGCTGTCTCTCCTTCTCTCGTTCGTTCGCCCTGCGAATTTCCATTTCTTTTTCCATCTTCTTCTGCTGTAAAGCTTCAGCTGCTTTCCTCTCCGCATCATATCTCTCCAGTTCGTCTCTGACAAAAGCTTTCGCTTCCTCTCCTTCCAGTCCCTCCTCTCTCGCTTCGTCCCTGAGGAGTTGTCTAAGCTTTGCCCTCTCGGCCATATTATGTCAGTGACTGAGACAGGTGGAGATAGAAAATAGGAAAAAGAATAACCTGGTTCCTACCACTTACGAGAAAAGAAAACCAAAAATTCAAAAGATGATATCCTTAACCCTGGGATACCTCCTCCAAAGTAAAATCTAACTATCGCTGCTATTATCGGCAATAAAGCACTTAATGCAAAACACGACTACGCCAACTAAATGGTAGTTAAGATAACTTCTGAAAAATAAGTTGCTACAGTGGAAAAGCAAAAGAATATTGCAAAAATTAAAGAGAAAAATAATCCCTTAATTTTTAAAAATCCACTATAAGTTCGCCCCTGAAGTCAGATCGGGTAAGGGAGGGAATTAATCTGGACAAAAAGTCCGAAACACACTCCTTAACTTAGTTCAAACGCCGTTCTGCCTCAATACCCAGTGAATGTTATACACTCACCACTTTACCAGCATTTAGTATTACAATCAGCAGTTAACATATATCCCGACAAAATCAACCTGTAACCAAAATGTATATTATTCAAAGATGCTGTGGAAAAAAAAAACTTATTAGTTTGTGTGGTCAGCACGCCCGTAAACAGATCGCTAGTCTAGGGGGTAATTATTTTTAAAAGATACACAGTCACAAGACATCACACTCTTACTCTATATCAGAATACAGAATCTTAAGTACAAAAACCAGATAGACGAGTCCACGTTTGTCGTACTCGTCTTCCTATTCTAAGTTCAAAGACCGGAAACGAGTCCCCATTTGTCGTAGATTTCCGATAGGAGAATTAAGACTAGGTTTGGTCCCTTCTGAATAGGTTTGAATAGGTGATAGACTCAGTGAGAGTTAGTGAAAGGTAATAGAATTTCCACACACGTGAGTTGATAGATGTTGATATAGTGGCTGTCTCTGAAAGCGAAAAGAATTCTTCTCTCTCTCACCTATCTTCTACAACAGTTGTTACAGCGTCAGACAGACTACACCAATATACATATTACGTATATTTCTATCACTCACAGGCACGCACATACACGTGACGACAGGTAAACACACAGACGTGGGAAAACTATAACAATGATATATATATTATCTAGAACGAGCTGACCAAACACGATTATTTAGTTCAAGAGCGATTTTAATATCAGGAAAAATCGGCTCACAACAACATCAAAGAAAGTACATCAAGGAAAATACATATACACATAGTCATAAAAAATCAAGGAAATGTTGCAAGGATGATAGCCCCGTTATAGTGTTAACTCTAGGTTTAGCCCGGCCCCGTTAAGAGAACAGATGATGGCGCCCGAGTCACAGATACATAGAGTTTGAGTCTAAGAGTTGTCTTTGTTTTATCTCGTAATTATATGCACAGAGTTTGAAAAAAATCTGATTTAACCTAAGACAAAACACAAGAACTCTAGCCTTAGCAACAAAATTATGCAGATTGAAAAAAAATTAGGACAGCAACAGGGTGTCAAAGATAAAATAGTGAAAAATATCACTCAAACCAGCGTACACTCATTCATTCCGCCATGGCTTCTCATACTTGTACTCACGACTTTGCTTGCTGCCTCTTGGAACACATTGATTTTAGATTTTCACACAGACTCAAAAAATGCAGTCTTCTGCCAAGAAGTCCCCAGTTCCAAAAGACGTATTTAACTTGGAGTCTCCGGGAACGACTACTTGGGTATGCAAATTTGTTCAAATGTCTGATTAAGTCACCTAACAATTATTCCAGGCGCGGGAGTTAGCAGAGCACAGTGTCAATAGCGTAGGTTTCTAAAAAATGATGAATGTCAGGTCGGTGCCTTCCCTCAGTATAGGATTCACTTTAGTCACACCACAGATTTGTCCACAAGATATAATCTAGTCGGGAAATGATTGTTAATATTCACGCCACCAGGCAGCAAATTATATAGAGTTTCTAGAAGAAATTAAGTGCTGGCTCCAAGGTCCAGTATTTATCATTACAGTCTTTGAAAACCCGTTATAGGGATATTAGTATTTCTGTCTAACTTGCACCGTCAGATCAGTGTTACTTGAGAAAACCCACGTGGTTCAAAATAAGGACTGTCTATTTCTTCACAAGTATGGAAACTACTACTAGGTGCTGGTAAAGTTAGGGTCACCCCAAAACTTTCACTCAACCACAGAATTACAGGTAGTCGCACAACTTAAGAATAAAAATGCTGAAAATATTTCTGGAAGTCTAGAAGTTCGACAAATTGCCGAAACAAACTGAGATCTTCGCTAACAGCTATTCTGTTTTCGAGCGACCTATCTACTGTGGAGTCTATGAGCGAGAATGAAATTAAAGTTTCAAACTTGGCCAACATTTACGTCCGCTTAACGCGTGTCGTAACTGTCACCTACTGACCACGATGTACGCGTGTCAGTTTCAAATCCCAGACAGCCTGACTCCATTGCAGGGCAGTTTTCACGCTACAGCTGACCATGGCCCAAGTGAGCGCCGTGTCAGTTTGGGATTTTCCAGACAAATGTCTGGATAGTGACCGGTGCAGATGTAAAGTATCACACCTCACCGGGACTAATGCCGAGAAGAAGCTCGCGCGCTCGGTGAGAATGTAGACGATTTGCTACGTCCTGTGTTCAGCGAACCGACTTATCACGCCTTCTGACGCCCTGCAGCCCTGACATCTACGTAATATCGTCCTAGCGCGATTCTCAGTTTTGAGAAAGAAACAGGTAAAGTTTGCGAATTATATGAAAATAATATTCGCAAAACGAATGGATGAAAAATATACGGGAAAAATGAAATACAGAGATAATAAAAGAGAGAATTTGGGTGAACGAATAGGAAGAAGATGTAGGAAATTAAATGAATATAAACCCTACGTGACATTGGGTAATAATAGATTGTTCTTGCTTCAGAATATCTATGGCCTGAATTTATGTGTATTGTTTGTCTGAGTAGGACGAGTCTGTCTTATATCTGTATATCTTTACATATCTAAGTCGAACTATATGTTCTGTTGTCTCTAGAGAGGTCGAAGGCTATTCGGCGGATGTGTCGCTAGAGTGTGGTGTGATTTGGCTTCGTCCTGTTAGGGACTGTGTGTTTTCCATGTCGGCCTGTCGCCGGGGAAAAAGTGATCTCAGTATTTGTGGGGAAGGTGATAGTTGTCTAAACCTATCGTGTATGCTTTACCCCAGTGTTTAGTCGTATTGCCAAGGAATGGCAGTTTCATAATTCCTATACCAAGGTAATCAAAGATACTCTTATGAACTCTCGATCGAAGCCACCATTTTCGATAGTTACGATTTGAATGTCTAAGAGAATATATTTGACTCGATGAAAACGACTTCGATTCCTAGCAGCACTATATCCTGTAGATTGCAGTCAATTGTTCATGATCAAATCTACAGAGTAATGCAATGTTTTATGAATGACTAACTTTAGGACAGATTCATTATCTGTATCCAAACGTGAGTGACAGCTCACGAGTGAAGCCATCTTGGAACCAAAACATGTAGTGACTTTCAAGAAGAGAAAAGGGATGCCCGTATTATCGCTTGATCAGTCCAGAGATCACTGCTACACATGAGAACCCATTGCTAGCGGTTCAATATTATTATATGGAAAAATATGTGCTGAACATTATGTTGAAGAATCGTCGCTAGACGAGATTAGGTTTAGAAGCCATCTGAAATATTGTTTATAAGCTGACGTGCTCAGTCAGTGAAGTCAGATGATATATATGTATGGGCGATACTGAGTGCTTGGCTACTGACAGTCCATTATACACTTATTCTACATGAGTGCCCATGTAACATTGCAAGACCATTTATCCACTGTACTATGATGTATTATGGCAACCTGTGATTTGTCACTATCTGTGCTGTCGAGTGTGTACGTCCAATTAAACTTTAGAAAAGGTACACAGTCGTTGGTGTCGATGACTTCCAGTCATACATGAGTGTGAGAAAAGAACATTTGTCAACAACACGAACCCTTATCATCATTCGCACATTGTACACTCAATCCATGTCTACACACCACTGCGTAGGTCAAGTTGACATTCCATACACTACAGTGGAGCAAACAACACCATAGAGATCTTATCAACTGATGATGATGATGATGTCTGCTTCCATCCACTTATATCTATCTTTTGGTGGATATCATTAACGGGAATAAAAAATCCAACTTTATCAACATTTATCAACTGGTGGACCAGCTTTCTGGGTTTGACCTCGCAGAAGTTCAGAAGTCAACAGATTACCGATACCAGACCGTTTCCTGTGGCTGATACGACACACTTGCAGTATTGGTTTGCTCTTTGTCAACACTTCGTCACGTGACCTGTCAGGTGAATGCAGTATGTAGGTCAGCGTTGTTGACATTTTTTTACATTAGACATTATAGAGTTTCACAGAACAGTTGGATCAATTCTTGTCAATGTTAACAGGAAGACAGTATGAGTGAACTAAGAAGTCCTATTTTCATCGATGGATCTTCTTGTTTTCTGTATATGAACTTTAATATTTAAGGCCAGAATGTTTAATTGAATAAAGTGGCAGTTTGTTTATTTTCATAAAAATAACTTTGCCATTACTGTAAAACTGAGCCTATTTTGCAACACATACTATCATACACATAATTTATATATATTTATGTTTACATGTTATTTGTTTGTATAGTATGTTAGTTTCTATGTCAGCGGGTTGTGTTTAAGGTTGGGCGGCGTCCTCACAACAGAATATCCCACGTCATAGAGGGTCCGTTGTGGGCGTTTTCTATAGGTGCAATTTTCTTGATTGAAAATTTGCTGCGACAACTGTTGCTTTTGTGTTAGCTGTGAAGTCTGTAATTATTGTTATTTTTGTAATATTTCTTTGTTCTTTAGTTTTGTTTTGATTTGTTTGTAATTTGTTGGTCTAACCTTTTCTATCTTTCAGTTCTATTCACAGTTTATATTCATATATTGTGACGTCATTTGTGTTTTTATTCTTTGCAGATTCAGTGATTATTTTCATTGATTTCCCTATTTGATTTATTTTGATTTCTGCAAACGTTCTTGTATTGTCAGTCCTATTTGTACTTTATGTATTCTGTTGGTTGACATATGTTTTATATAGGTATATTTCATAAGACACAATTGCCTGTGCACTGCACTTGGATTATGGTATAAACCAGTACCTGATTATTATTACTATTATACAAGACCTTATTAAAGGCTTGTGACCCACAGATATTGGGATAGTATACTGATTAATCAAGTCATTGAGAACTTGTGGTATTATTATTGATTCAGGTGATTAGTATTATTGTTAGACATCATGGCTACATTAGAATACTTCATTACACAAGGGAAAGCCCTTGATAAGACTGGTCAACAATTAGAACAATGGGCAGTTGCTCAATATGACAAAGCATTAGCTGCAGAAGAGAGAAGAGCTATGGCAGAAGAGAAAAGATTAGCTGCAGAAGAAAGAAAAGCTATGGCGGAAGAGAAAAGATTAGAAAGAGAAGCTGAGGCTGCTGCTGAACAAAAGAAATTGCAGATGCAGGTAGAGGAAAGGAGATTTGAAGCTGAACAAAAAAAATTGGAAAGAGAAGCTGCGGCTGAACAAAAAAGATTAGACAGTGAAGCTGAACAAAAAAAATTGGAAAGAGAAGCTGCGGCTGAACAAAAAAGATTAGACAGTGAAGCTGAACAAAAAAGATTAGACAGGGAAGCTGAACAAAAAAGATTAGACAGGGAAGCTGAACAAAAAAGATTAGACAGAGAGGCTGAAGAAAAAAAAGCAATAAGAGAACATGAATTTGAGTTGGAGAAATTAAGATTGACAAGTATGAGTAAGGTTAATCAGGCATCTAGTGGTAATGATAAACCTTCTACTTACAAGGTTAAGGTTCCACCGTTCAATCAGTCCAGTGACGATATTACATTCTGGCTGGATAGATTTGAACGTTCTTGTCGTACACATAATGTGGATAAATCACAATACGCTAATCAATTATCAGAAACCTTGAAAGGTGAATCTTTGACTAGATTATGCCTTGTAGGAGAAGCAGATAAGGATAATTATGATGTCATTAGGGCGGCTTTGATAAAAAAATATCAGCTAAGTGAGGAAGGCTATCGCCTTTTATTTAAAACGATGGTACCTGAGACGGGTGTAGAATTCTCAGAATTCACTGCAAAGGCACGTCTCACAGTTGATCGTTGGATTGAGCTTTCCAAAACAGAAAAAACGTATGAAGGACTTATGGATTTGTTGCTCAGAGATAAGATTATGTCATGTGTGAACAAACCTTTCCTTGAATTTATACATGAGCGTAAACCCAAATCTCTAAAAGAAATGGAAGAATATTGTTCCCAATATGTCACTGCACACCCCGACGTGACTTTTGGCAACACTAAGATTAAGGAGAGTATGCCAGTTGCTTCAGCAACACCATACAATCCCAATTATTCACACAGATTTCAGGGACCTCAAAACAGATTTGATAAAAAAGGTAACCATAATAGTTATCAAAACCAAGGTAACCAATCATTTCAGGGTTCTTCTTCAAAGAACTGGAGACGACCTGATAGCTCTCGACACAGGGGTGGTCATAATTATAGGAATTTCCGTAGAGGAAGTAATTATAGAAACTATCAGGGTTATCCGTCTTGGAGTCAACAAGATCATAATTACAGAGATACTCATTATAATGAATACGATAATGGTAACCAAGGGAACTATGACTCAAACCCAAATAGGGGTTACAATAGAGGTAACAATAACTACAGAGGTGATAATAACCGAGGTAGATCTCAAAACAAAAGACATAAACCACATTTTCAGGCAAACTCTGCACAACAAGAGTCCCATGAAGCCTATATACAGAGTAAAGATAATAATGATGCTAGTAATATGGCATGTGCCGCTTTTGATTTTGGGAGAGCATCTCAGTGCCCCCAATGCAAAACGTTATTTGAGCCAACCACAGTGTCTACTTTAAGCTGTGGCCATCCTCTTCCTGCTCTTCCAGCATCAGTCGCGCATGATGGAAGAGGTTCTCTTGTCTTACATAAGGGTTTAGTGAATAACAATCCAGTCTCTGTGCTATTTGATTCTGGATGCACCACAATTGGTGTTAGGCAGTCACTCGTAGATCCTTCCCGTGCCACTGGACAAGTAGTCAAATGTGTAACATTTGGCGGCACATTAGAGAAATACTCTACTGCTATCATTAGGATTGCTACTCCTTTCTTTACGGGAGATGTACACGCATGTCTTCTTCCGAATCCGATCGCTGACCTCATCATCGGTCGCATTCATGGAGTCAAGGAATGCACTCCGCAACAAATTTCCACGTGGGAAAGGCAAAACATGCAGATTGCTAACGCTGTAGTCACTAGAGCTCAGGCTCTTAATATGCCTCAAACTTCATCTATTGAAGATAATGAAGTGCATAACCAAGATAATCCCTTGGTAATTTCTCGTGACTCGTTTATAAAACAGCAAGAAGATGATCCCACTCTGAAGAAATTCTTCATTCTTGCAACTAAAGGTGATCCGAATAAAGACACAAGTCGTAAATCGTGGATTACAAAGAAGAATGGCGTACTTGTACGTATGGTTCAAGACTCCATTACGTCAAGTCATTCTCAAATCCTGGTTCCCAAGAATTTGAGAGTTAAAATTTTGCAGCACGCTCACGACTCTCAGTGTGCTGGACACATGGGTTTTTCCCGTACTAAGTCAAGAGTCCTTGCGGCTTTCTTTTGGCCATTGGTAAACAAGGACATACGTATTTATTGTCGATCTTGTAAAGTATGTCAGGAAGTTAAATCCAAAGGTCCACGGCATGCTGCACCCATTCAGGCGGCAGACATTCCTATTCGGCCGTTTCAAAAAATGGCCATAGACATTATTGGTCCATTTAAGATCAAGTCTGCCAGAGGACATCAGTTTATCTTGACGTGTGTTGATATGTGCACACGTTGGCCAGAGGCTATTCCTCTGAAGAGCATTACTACTGCTGATATTGCAGATGCTCTTTGGCTTATATTTTCTCGTCTGGGGTTCCCCGGAGAAATATTGTCAGACCATGGCACCCAACTAATATCAGATACCATGTCTCAAGTAATGTCTACTCTGCAGATAGATAGATCTTTAAGTAGTATCTACCATCCAATGTCTAATGGTATGGTCGAACGCCTTAATAGAACACTTAAAAACTTACTGGGGAAGATAACTGAGGATCATCCTCAAGACTGGGACAGAGTTTTACCTGCGGCCCTCTTCGCTTACAGAGAGGTACCCAATGAACATACGGGATTTTCTCCCTTTGAACTCGTCTTTGGCGCGCGTCCGCGTGGCCCTATGTCGTTGCTTCACGATCTCATAACATCTGACAATATTGACGATGACACAAAGTCATCCTACGAATATGTCATCGCGTTGAGACAAAAAATTATCGAAGCATGCAAATTAGCAACTTCTTCTGAATTTGCGAAACAGAAGGCAAGGCAATTTGCCAATAAGAAGAGATGCTTACGACAACTTTGTCCTGGTGACAAAGCATTTGTATTACTACCTTGTAGGGAAAACAGATTACTTATTTCTTGGAAAGGTCCGTACGATATAATATCGAAAATTTCCGATGTCGACTATATTGTCGATATTGATGGGAAGCATAAAACCTTCCACATCAATATGCTTACTGAATTCCACGAACGTCCGGATTATTTGCAACCCATTTTCCAAGCAACGGACAATTCTCCAGTACAACATGGTCATTACTCATCACTGTCCGTGATACAGGATGAGGAAACAAGTTTTTCAGATGTAAATCTTCCTCTTCCAATGAACCCACTTCATTCTAGTGAATCATGGAAGAACGTTACTGTCTCTCCTGATTTGTCTCTAGGAGAACAGCGACAAGTTTCAACTATGTTGCAAACATTTCAGGATGTACTCACTGACATCCCTGGACAAACGAATGTCATTCAACATGACATTGTTCTAACTGACCATACTCCTATTAGGGTTAGACCTTATCCTATACCTATACATTTTCAAGCACAGGTCGAGAAAGAGTTGGATGAGATGATAGATTTGAAAATAATCGAACCATCCACCTCTGCATATTCTTCGCCGATGGTTATTGTGCGTAAAAAAGACAATAACATACGTCTTTGCGTTGACTATCGAAAATTGAATCAAGTAACTAAGTTCGATGCCGAACCTATGCCTTTACTGGAAGAGCTACTTACTCGACTCTCCAAATCTCATTTTTTCACTAAACTTGATTTGTCTAAAGGATATTGGCAGGTTCCTTTATCTGAACGCGCCAAACCTCTCACGGCTTTTTCAACACCTAGAGGTTTGTTCCAATGGAATTTTATGCCTTTCGGTCTTATGAACGCACCAGCTACGTTCGTACGCATGATGCGCCAAATCCTATCTTATCGGTCAGATGTCATTGCATATCTAGACGACATCTGTCTTTTCAGCGATACTTGGGAAGATCACTATTCAGGGTTAGATGAATTGCTGTCTACTTTGCGTGAGCACAACCTGACAGCGAAACCCTCTAAAGCCTATATTGGTTTTAGCGAAATTTCTTTCCTAGGCCACCGAGTTGGTCATGGTTTCCTAAAGACAGAGGACCATAATACTAGTAAGATACTTAACATCTTAATCCCTAAGACTAAAAAACAGGTGAGAAGTCTGTTAGGTCTTATTCAATTTTATGGCAGATTCATTCAGAATCTATCCTCTATCATGGCACCTCTCTCAACACTTCTAAAGAAAGGTTCGCCTAATGTGGTCCACTGGTCTCAGGAATGCCAATGCTCTCTGGATAAGATTAAAACACTGTTTTCAACACCACCTATTTTAGTGCTACCCACTAAAGATAAGACATTCGTTCTTCGTAGTGACGCTTCATCCACTGGGATTGGAGCGGCACTAATGCAAGAGTACTCTGGAACTCTGCATCCTGTAATGTATATTTCCAGAAAACTTAATGCGGCAGAAAGGAATTATTCGGTTTTAGACCGTGAGCTATTAGCTATGGTTTGGTCGATCCTCAAACTACAGAGATTCCTTCTAGGCGCACATTTCATAGTAGAAACCGACCAAAAAGCTCTTACTGCTATACAGAGTAAGAATTTGAAGAGCTCGAGGTCTACTCGATATGCAATTGCTCTTCAACCTTTTCATTTCTCTGTGCGAGCTATTCGTGGATCAGATAATGTGATGGCAGACATTCTGTCAAGATGCCCACATGATTCCACATAACTATTAGGGCTTAGACTTCTTGATATGTCTAGTTCTATAGTAGTTCCTTTTCTATATCATGATAGATACACATTTGTAATTTAATAATATAATGATTGTATCACTACATAGCGATTCATTGATGTTTATTCACCGCTGTGCTTTGATGCTTTTTTTCTTCATAAATCATAAATTTAAGATATCTAATACGAAATGATGATATGAATTTTTTAGGCATTGTGTAATTGCCAGAATTGTATTATACTTTGATGACACCTTCCTGGAAAAATATACTTGTAGAGAAATAATTTCTCTCAGTTTATGAGACACATTCTCACCAGTCGCTCCATAAGTCGACTTAGCCTCATATTAGGCGTTATAGGTATTCCTGATATTTTCATCTGCGCATTATTCATGCGTTGTGAGCCTATTGTACGTTGCTCCTAGATGTATTTCAAAAAAAAAAAAAAAAATGTTCCATTTTTTTTTTCCCGGGAGGTGTGGTAAGACTGTTACGTGCAGTCTTTGATATCTTACAATATTATACATTGGTATTCTTGTTATCTTCGCAAATATTTTGAAAGCAAAATGGTGCTTAAGGGAAAGTCATTATTGTGTTACTTCCCTTGAAAGTTGTGTCGGCTCTTTCGATCAAACTCCGCGGATAAATCCATTTTACTGCGATTTATTCGTTGTTTGGGTAATAATAGATTGTTCTTGCTTCAGAATATCTATGGCCTGAATTTATGTGTATTGTTTGTCTGAGTAGGACGAGTCTGTCTTATATCTGTATATCTTTACATATCTAAGTCGAACTATATGTTCTGTTGTCTCTAGAGAGGTCGAAGGCTATTCGGCGGATGTGTCGCTAGAGTGTGGTGTGATTTGGCTTCGTCCTGTTAGGGACTGTGTGTTTTCCATGTCGGCCTGTCGCCGGGGAAAAAGTGATCTCAGTATTTGTGGGGAAGGTGATAGTTGTCTAAACCTATCGTGTATGCTTTACCCCAGTGTTTAGTCGTATTGCCAAGGAATGGCAGTTTCATAATTCCTATACCAAGGTAATCAAAGATACTCTTATGAACTCTCGATCGAAGCCACCATTTTCGATAGTTACGATTTGAATGTCTAAGAGAATATATTTGACTCGATGAAAACGACTTCGATTCCTAGCAGCACTATATCCTGTAGATTGCAGTCAATTGTTCATGATCAAATCTACAGAGCAATGCAATGTTTTATGAATGACTAACTTTAGGACAGATTCATTATCTGTATCCAAACGTGAGTGACAGCTCACGAGTGAAGCCATCTTGGAACCAAAACATGTAGTGACTTTCAAGAAGAGAAAAGGGATGCCCGTATTATCGCTTGATCAGTCCAGAGATCACTGCTACACATGAGAACCCATTGCTAGCGGTTCAATATTATTATATGGAAAAATATGTGCTGAACATTATGTTGAAGAATCGTCGCTAGACGAGATTAGGTTTAGAAGCCATCTGAAATATTGTTTATAAGCTGACGTGCTCAGTCAGTGAAGTCAGATGATATATATGTATGGGCGATACTGAGTGCTTGGCTACTGACAGTCCATTATACACTTATTCTACATGAGTGCCCATGTAACATTGCAAGACCATTTATCCACTGTACTATGATGTATTATGGCAACCTGTGATTTGTCACTATCTGTGCTGTCGAGTGTGTACGTCCAATTAAACTTTAGAAAAGGTACACAGTCGTTGGTGTCGATGACTTCCAGTCATACATGAGTGTGAGAAAAGAACATTTGTCAACAACACGAACCCTTATCATCATTCGCACATTGTACACTCAATCCATGTCTACACACCACTGCGTAGGTCAAGTTGACATTCCATACACTACAGTGGAGCAAACAACACCATAGAGATCTTATCAACTGATGATGATGATGATGTCTGCTTCCATCCACTTATATCTATCTTTTGGTGGATATCATTAACGGGAATAAAAAATCCAACTTTATCAACATTTATCAGCATGGTCCCTGGAAAAAGGGGAAGAGGTCGACCTAGACGACGGTGGACCCAAGACATCACAGAGAGTCTGAACTTGTCTTTGGATGGATGATGACACATTTATGCTTGTAGTTTGATTGTCTAGCAGATGACATTTTAGGAACCTGAACATTATAGACAGAGCTGGTAAAGACAGTACAAAATATAACTCGGTGATGAGCAACTATTATGGCTCATATGCTCTACGTGGAACGTTAAATATAGAAAATGATGATACTGAACTGTTTGAATGTTGTACTGGTATGTTTAATTATCTGTCCATTGTGTACACGGTTTTTATAAGCTGACTATAAAAACATAAAACTTTGTGTTATTTAGTGCTTAATATTTCATGTCTGTCATTTGAATATATATATACTGAAGCACATTAAAAACGCACCACCTGTATAATCCAGGAACAGAGTGTGAAATGTAAATATAAGTGTTTACAAGTTTACATATTTGGAATCTTTATTCATTTTCCTATGAATCCATGCTGGTCATTAATTTGTACATTTGATTGGTATGAAATTCATTGCATTCTGTGCAGGCAAGGGAGAAAACCAAAAATGCAACCAATAAAAAAATCCATTCACACTATCCTCAGTATCTGGTATGTCCATCGTGTGCTTGCAAACAAGCTTGGCAGCGGCTCCGCATGGAACGCACAAGTCTCTGAAGGAAATTCCGGGGAATCAAGTCCCATTCACGTGTAAGAGCAGCTTCGAGCTGTTGCAGATTAGCTGGAGAACCTTGCCTGTAGACTCTGCGTCCAAGCTCGTCCCACATATGTTCTATAGGGGACATGTCTAGTGATACGGCAGGCCAATCAATCGTCACAATGTTCTGCTGCAGTAGATATTGCTGCGTAATGCATGCGAAGTGCGCACGTGCGTTATCCTGCTGGAGAAGCTGCAAGTCTGGATAATTTGTGAACGCAGGAGCAACCAATGCACCCAGAACCTCATCTCAATATGTCACACCATTAACATTTCCACGGAAGACGTGAAGAGGCAAGCGATGGTGAAAACTGAATCCTCCCCAAATGTGAATACTGCCACCTCCAAATCGGTTGTGCCAACGAACACAGCAATCTGCAAAGCGCTCTCCACACCGTCGCCAAATCCGCATACGTCCATCAGCAAAGGATATGTTGAATCTGCTCTTGTCTGTGAATAGGACAGCATTCCACTGCAGTCTAGTCCATCTGACATGTTGCTCTGCCCATTGCAGGCGCTGCTGACGATGTCTGTGATTCAAGTTTGGCCCAACATAAGGTCGTCTTGCAGTAAGGCCTGTATCTCTGAGTCGTCGTATGACTGTCATTCGAGAGACTTGCCCACGTCTACCCACTATTGCTCTTGCTGTTTGACTTGCCGGGAGAGAACGATTCCTTAGGTGACTCAGCACAATATGACGATCTTGCGCAGGGGTAGTAACTCATGGTTGGCCACTCTGAAGTCTATCCCGGGCACTGCTAGTGGTTCCGTAACGTTCATTGAGACGTACAATAGTGCTGTGGTGGCAATTAATCCTTCTGGCAATGGCCCGCGAGCTCATTCCTGTCTCCAACATACCAATGGCTCGTTGGCGGTCGTTTTCAGATAGTCGTGGAATTTCAATCACATGTACTGGGTGTTTTGTCTCAACGGCCTTTTTATACCGAGTATACTGCCACAACGAGTACACATTTTCAGGGTCATAGCTGTTGGGAATCGTGTTGCACGTGTAACTTTCATTGTTTTCATGTAGTCTGTACAAAAACCCGTGGGGTGAATCACGCACTTTCCATTCCAGCAGCCATTCGCTCTCTACCTCATGACAAACACGGGGAAAATCCATTCCCACACTTTTTTTTTCTAGCTTCTCGGCATCAGTATATATAATAGTGGTGCGTTTTTAATGTGCTTCAGTATATATATATATATATATATATATATATATATATATATATATATATATATATATATATATATATATATATAGAGAGAGAGAGAGAGAGAGAGAGAGAGAGAGAGAGGTGCGTGTGTGTGTGTGTGTTTATTTATTTCATACATCTATTGAACTCTGCACATTAACATTTTGTAACTTATTGAGGGTTGTATCCCCTGCTCTGCAGTAGTAGGCCGATGATGGCCAATCTCCGAGTAAAAGATTGAAGGTTTTCAAAAGTATTAACCGTCGATCAAGATTACTTTTGGGAGAGATGTACACAGAATAATGGTGGTTGTATTCCAGGGAGTCTCGCAGGAATTTATAGAATGAGGTTTATAACAATTCAGTCATCTAAACTGCTACGAATTTATTACTGTGCGCTAATTCTGTAAGAAAATATTTTGACTCGTATAATTGAGCCACCAGATGAAGATGATTCAGCAAAGCACTAATTTAATAGCGCTGCCTCTGGATTAAAAAAAAAAAAAATCTGTCATACGGTCGCAGACATAAAATTCCGTCGATAGTGATTAATACAACTTTAGATTTACATTGACATAAAACAGGTTAGAAATGAATTATTTATTTAACAACTTTAAAATGAATAAAGTTAATTTAAAAAAAACAAATACAGAACAGTGCACTTTGTCATCATAGGTTGATATTGTGGTTTGCAACAAAATAAAAAAGGAGTCAAGAGCTGAGTTTCTACTGAGTCTTCTTTTTTTTCTTCCTTGATCCTTAGCTGCCACTTGTAAATGTGACCGTAAGGACTGAACGGTACCATTTTGAATATGTGGCCGTAAGTTAGCATCATTTATAAGTTATGTAACCATTTATACCTTCTGTGACAGGTGGATAGGTTTTGGTGATATTTATAAAGAATCTCTCGAGTTGTAACTGGTTACCACCAGAGGTGTTATTACCCGAAGGAAAGATTATTGCAACCCAAGTTCTTAGTACTCACAGCAGGCTGTCACGTTATCTATTTCTCCTTTATACTTTCAACTCCAATGTACATATCAAGTAAGTCCTTCGGTTCTAGAAAAACCATTTTATTTATGAGTCCAAGTGGACTACAAAGTTCATTTAATTTACACAACTCAATAACCTGACTACTGACGGTCAGAACGTTCACAATCCAAGAAGAGCATTGTTCCTTTATACAATACGTGTGCATTAATAATATGCTGTCCAAAAATCATTTGTAAACACCGGTATGCTTCTACTGACACTTCAACTATAAACTTCATGGTTAAGGTTATCATAATGTTCATATAACGTATCGAGACGTACAAACCTTGATATCAGTAGTCGTAAACAATTCCCTAACACAATATATATTGACTTGGTCGCAGAAACAGTTTCACTTGCATAAGGGGATAGTTTTCAACTTTTTACTACTTGCTAGTCTTTCGATTTTATTTCTAAAACTAAAGTGATAACTTGCGTTAGTGTGGGCCGTACTGTCACATAAAAGCAGTCAGTGACCATCACGCCTGCTTCTACTGTGCTCAGTCGGCGGCCATCCTTTGTGCAGTGTCTAAGCTCTGGTTGCTTCTTTGCATCTCGGCCTCCACAGTTCTCTGCCAAGTTGTTTTTGGTCGGCTTCTCTTTCGCTTTACTTCATGGGTCCATAGCAAAGTTGTTCTTGTGAAAGCATCAGGGTCTCTTCTGAGGACTGGCCAACCTAACTCCAACATCTGCATGATAGTGTGCATATTTTCTTGTGTGCTCCGAGTAAACAGTTATTTTTTGCTGATGGTATTCAGCCAAAAGATTCCAAAAATTTGTATTAGGCAGATTGCGTGAAAAGAGGACAATTCCGACATTTCCTTCTCTGTAACTCTCCAGTATTCCACATCATTGAAAAGCACACAAAGTACACATATCTCATATAATCTTAATTTTGTGTTTGTGCTGTACTGAGAGGACTTCCAGGATTTGTTTAGGCTAGCAAAGACTGTTCTCACTTTATTTATTCTCTTGTTGATGTGTTTGCCTGTTCCGTCGTCTGATGTTACTATTCATCCTAGGTATGTAAATGTGTCTGTCTGTTCCAGCTTCTAGTTCCTTATTGTTATGGGCTGAGGATTTCCCACATTAAGTGCCATGACCTCTGTCTTCATTTGGCTAATGTTCACACCCACCTGCTGGATACACTTATTCAGTCTATCTGTTTTCTTAGATGTGGTGATGTGAATGTGCGAGTAGTGCAATGTCATCTGCGTATTCCAGATCTCCCAGTGTAGAAAACGTTGTCCATCTAATTCTTCTTGGACTTCCCTCTCTTGTCTGGCGCATCACCCAGTCTATGACTGTTAAAAAGAAAGTTTCTGATAAGGGGAATCCCTGTCACACTCCTGTCTTCACCTCAAAAGTTAAGTTGCTCTGCCCAACACTTCATGTAACGTTAGCATAGTGGCTTTGTATAATGGTAACAGTGCAGCTGGGAATTCCATAAGCCCTCAGTTTTTTTCATAGGTGTGCCTGTGTACGCTTGTCAAAAACCTTTTCAAAATAAACAAAGTTATTGTATAGCGGTCTGTCAATCTGAGCAATGCTCTATAATGTTTCTGAGGGTGAGTATGTGATCTACACATCTTCTGTTCTTTCTCAATCCTGCTTGTTCTTTCTTCAGTATGGTCTACTGATTTTGAAATTCTCTGGATAATTTTCCTGCCTAGTATTTTACTGGTAACTGATAGAAGAGTAATTCATCTCCAGTTGTTGCGTCTGCAAGGCTGTCCTTCTTGAGCACTTTGGCAATTATTTCTTTATTCTACTCCTTAGGTGTTGTCTCTGTTTTCCAGACTTGTGCATATATTGATTCTAATAGTTCTTATGCTAGTTCAGTTTTATATAACTCAACATTTAAATTGTCGTGACCAGGAGCTATTACAATCTTTAATTTTTTTTTTTTTTTTTTTTTTTTTGCGTTCGCCCGCTAATACTCGGGGCGAAATCTCAGGTTATTATTTTTTATGTCTAACCTGACATTGATTTTACGTGAGTATCCCTTTATTTCTTGTACAGAAACAGGTGTCCCTCGCCATTCAGGCAAATACTCGCCGATTTCGGAGGTACCCATTGCAGCTGGGTCGGCTCAGGAGCCGCCAGTCCCTGGTCGACGACACTCCTTCAAATGTCCTCGCCAGGTCTCGAGTTAATCCAGTCCAAATCCCGGTCGACGAAAAATCCTCAAATGCCGTCGCCCGGGTTTGATCCTGTATCACCCGGTCGCCAGAGCGGTGTTGTAACCACTACGCTATCTTTTGATAGTTGTGATGATTTCTTCTCTTTGTGGAATTTCCGTATTTACGTCTAGATCATGTTCAGCCTAAGTAACATCAACTGCATCTCTGGTGGTTCCTTATTCAGTGTTTCTCTGAAGTGCTCTGCCTATCTTGTTTCCTGCCTTTTGTAAATAAATATTAGACAAACATAAAGGTATGTTTTCATGCACTCGTGAGAAATAAAGAAGTAGAAAACTAGACAATAGAAAAACTACAGGCGTGAGTGGATTACCCGGGACTCAAACCCAGTACCTTCCGTGCGACACCCCCGTCAAGCTATGCAAGCGAATCACATTATGCTGCTTTCCTTATATATTGTTGAAAAGGTGTTGCATTTCTGGTCAACATCATCAGACGCTGTCTTTTCCTGACTCTTGGCACTTTGATTTCGTCTCTTTACATCAAGCACAACAGTTTTTTCTAGTAAGGGGGTTCTACAGTTTGATGACGTCATATCTTGTCTGTTTAGTTGCAGTGGTCCAGCAGCTGTGAGTTGTACTGAGTACTTAGCTCGAAATGGGCTGACCAAGATTGTCACAGATTACTGGGTGCGTCACTGTTGGTCCTTAGAGATGTTTTGACTGATCCTTCTCTTCAGGAGTCGAATGCTTTGGCAGCATCATGTTCCTTACGGCAAGGTCGGGGTAATTACTCACGTTACCTAATCAACTGTCTACAATACATGTCTGGTGTAGGTGTCTAGCGTACCAAAAACTGATATTAAACTAATGCCTCTTTAAGTATCGCGTCACCTGATAAAAACGTCAGGCACCCTCCATTTCCCTCCCCCATTTCATCTTCCTCAGAAATTTGCATGCCATTCCTGGGCTTTAAATTAGAACCCATCGAGTCGGATGACGGTGATTAAGGAGAGCGGAAGGCGATAATTGTATTCTGTTCATAAATAATATACATATAAAACTTATTTCAAAAGGTGGTCATAAAAATATATATACATAACGATATTATCATCATCAATTCCCTAAACACTATGTAGCCTGATTCTACCTTTATATTGGTTCCTTGAGAGAAACCCGCACACAGCAGTCATCAGCTTTTGCAGTGGATATTTATGGGACAATTCTTTTATATGATGAGGCTGCCAACTACTTGTTCAACTATACACCGACAAGCAAATTATACATGTCAAAAGCAAATATAAAATGGTAAAATATACATATTGCTACTTACCCCAATTCGAGTGATTTAATACACAGATTTGATGCAAAGAAATCGATACTTTATCAGGCAACTGTTTAAGTTACCGTCGTCCTCATATGCGTTAGTTGTGTAACTTGATACACTTGATTATGGTTTCCAGGACTTAGGGAGTTAAGTATTAATGCTGGAGTTTGCTAATTCTTTTAATTTTAAAAGTGCTCCCCGTTCTTTCGCCAGTTTTGTAGTGGAATTCTAAATTGTTCTTGTTATTCTGGCTGTCTATGATTTCTCTTTGACCAAGATTTAATACAATGTAGAAATGTTAAAATGCTTTAGGTTTTAAGCGGATTTTCGGACCCTGCACACATGTCTCACCGGACCTTCTATTGATTTCGATCCAGTCATAATAATTTAGAAATGTTGCTCTGTGAGGTTCATGGTGGGTGAAACCCGATGAAATTAATTTTCATTTCTAATCTTAAATAACCCCCACGGTAAGGAGTTTGATTTTGGTAAGGGTTAACCCATCCTCCTAATCTGAACATTATCACCTACCTATATAAGGTATTACAATACCCCTCTAAGAGTCATAATTACCAAAATCCTGCCATGATTATTACTACTGATAATGTCTTTCAAGGTTGTACTAATTACTTCGTTGTTTATTAGAATGATTAATCTTGGCGGAAGTGTTATATCATTTATATGTCTTGATTTGAAATTGTATTAAGATTGTTACTCCTCGGACAACATCCCTGGCCCGAAATTATTTCCCATTGTCTAAACTTTTCCACTTGTCATGTCCAGACAGAGCGGAAGAATAGGCCTTGTATTTGTGCAGTCATGCTTGTAAAATTAACTCGTTACTATAAAATGTCATCTGTTGTCCTATTATCAGACTCGTTCCCCATATGATTTTCAATCAAATTATTAAGACTATCAGAAACGTTGCGGTCTACCCGGAAGGCGTTTCGTGATCTTACAGGCGATAGTTCACTTAATACCTCCAATCCTGATGTCCAAAATAAAAATAAACTTCACAGCGAACAAACAGAGGTCAATGCATCATTGTCCACTAGCCTTCGCATAAGCGCCGATGAAGGTAACCAGGTCCGAAGTGTCCTTACGAAGTTTAAGATTATTATTAGTCAATATTGATGTAGAAGTAAAGAAGTCACTAGATGCTGTGAAAAAATGATGCTCACATGAATAATGGCAGTGAGAAGTGGAGTAAAAAAAGGTAAAGGAACCCGTTACACGCCCATTGAGGCATATTGGGAATATGGTGTTAGGCCCATATTATCTTGACCGTCGGCACACTAGGGGTGATGTGGTCGGCATCACGCTGGCCGCCTTAACCTTCCCAGAGTTGCTCTGGTACCCATTTTGGGCTGGGTCGGCCCAGGAGCCGTTTGTGGCCTAAAAATATTCCCACCTCATATGGAGATCGAACCATAGACCACTGCGCTAGGAAGCCAGTGCACTAACCACTATGCCACCGCGGATCCATGAGAAGTGGAGTGGAGACAGAAAAATTGGAATACAGGATGGGTCGTTCTACATAAATGTACACTTCAATATTCAAAAATAATATGGTAAAATCGATGTACGTATATTCCTAGTTGTTGTTTTATTATGTATGGGTCATTTGGTGAATCTTGTATGAACCTTGCATGTAAATGTTGGAAATGGCACGCTTTAACATTGAATATTTCTATACTTAATGTGTTTAAATATCTGAGTATTGTAATGTTTAAGTGGTGTATTCTTCTATAATTTGTTTGATAACAGTGTATGTATTGACCTATTGATGATTTTTGAAAAGGTAAAAACACAAAGGAAACTTACTCTTCATATTAGAAGGAAACAATCTGTATTCTTTGTGCATGTTATGAGAAGAAGAAAGTTGGTATACATGGTGACAACAGAAAAGATGACGCCAATTAAAATGAAATAAGTGGAAGTTATTTAATGAGACGCCAATTAAAATGAGATAAGTGGCAGGGTGTTTTTTTTTTTTTTGAGACGTCAATCAAATAGGACATAAGTCAAAAGTTATTTTATGAGACATGTTTAAATTAATGTAAAGAATTTTACGAGACAACGATGGAAGAAATATTTTATGAGAAAGAGATTGGAAGAAATTTTATGAGTTGTAAAATAAAATTGAAGACTGTAACAGAGATTGGGAAAAGTATGTTTTGTTCTAAATAAAGCTAGCTGAGTCTGGAGAACATATTAACGAACAAATATCTAACAGAATAAATGACAAAAATGATACTGTAATGTTATACAGAACCAATGCTATGGGTGGCAATAATCAATATTCAACAAATAACCAGCGACAGCAACATCAGCGATAGAACTGCCTTGCCAGAAAAACATGATGTTAAAAAATTAAATTAGCAATTTAAAAAACAAATGAAACACAAATACTGTATCATTACTAATAAGATTGAGTGATGAAAACCGACTAACAAGTGGGGAGACATGAAAACAAACGAACACAAAGTATTACAGAGGTTGAAGATCTTGTCAAAATGATAAAATAAATAAATATCACCGAGTATTTAAAGTAAGGGATTGTTCTAAAATCAGTTCTGGGTGAGGGTTCAATACGTAATTAAACGTTAATGTAGTCATTGAGGACACATGACAATATAATTTTTTTTTTACCATTGTGTAGTTGTTACGTCCATTTTCGCACAACCATTTATGATGCGAGACTTAACAGATTAATACATGCCAAAATCTAACTATGTTAGAAGTACTTAAGTACGCATCTATGTATGTGATAACAGCTTCAATTTATTATGCACCAAAGAGCACAAATTTGGTGCGATATATTCGTTGGTTGCCACAGAGAACGCTTACGCATCACAGAGAGAGACAAGATGCCGGTTTTACAAGACAGAAGTTGTTCTGGTCTCTGAGTCCCATATTGTGGGAATAGTTGACTGTTATCATATATTTGCTACCTTCCAGGGTGAAGCGTTTGCCACAGCCAATTCTGGCTCACATTCGTCAGTATCTGAATGTGATACGTAATGTAGGTACTTTTCAAGATTCTGGCAGGGCTTCAGTAAGGTTGTTCATGACCTACTGCTAGTGTGTCCAGATCCTCTGCGAAGTAAGATTGAAATCGATGTTTATTGTAGTCTCAAGGGAAGATGTCCGGTCAAATATACATAAGTATCTGTGATGACAGATACGATCTGAAAAGATGTAAATAATCTTCACCTCAATACTTTTGCCGTTCACGGGTTGTCCAACGGTCATTGAGGTCAATCAAGTTTGACATTGTCAATTATCTACATGCTGAATTCTTATTGTCATGCCTGATGATCCTGTATGTCTTCGTTCGAAATGTCGTCCACGTTTGACAGATAAATTCGTCGTAGAAAAAACTGTCCTTCAAGCCCGGAGTCCAGTGTCCATCAGTTACACCTGAATGTTAGTTTGCATGTTGACATTGATTTCATTATTAACACGGCCCATAGAAATGTCGTCATTAGGGTCACCATATTAGTCGGCCACCCGTAAGCCCGACCAACTGACAGCATTTAAGTCAGTAGTCTGATTGACTATTAGTATAAGATACGACCATCAACAAGAAATAACTATCGCATCGACTGAAGGTAAAAATCCATACAGAAGTAAACAGCGTATCAGCCGATGGCCAAAGAATATAACGAAAGTCAAAAGAACACTATATATATCTTCCAACAAACTAACTACAACAATTGTGTTTGAGTGTTTCACATTTAATTATGTTTAGATAACATATTTCCGTATTGGACTTTGAATAATAAACATTTGAATGTTTTATATTTAACTCTTTTCAGTATGTAAATCTATTTGCTTTGACTTGGAATAATAAACATATGAATGTTTTATATTTAACAGTTTTTTCAGCGTGTATATCTATTTGCTTTGACTTGACAGACGCAACTTTCTATTTGCTTTGACTTGGCAGACGCAATTTTCTATTTGCTTTGACTTGACAGACTCAACTTTCTGTTTCGTTTGGTTATGACGGCCATTTTCACTGCACACGGACAACTTCTTCAGTGTTCCGATCTCCTCCCTTAGATCACACAAGGTGGATCTTAGCATAGTGCACGAACTACGCAGCACCGCCAAGGATCCCAATATGTTGTATATATAAATCAGGAATTTTATAAAAGTGTTTATGTGGTGGGGAGGTTTCCTAATTTTTAACGATTAGGAATCACTAGTTATGAAAAAAAATTCCATCAAATATATTCCCTGTACTGAGAGTGAACCCTGGACCTTTAGAATGAGATACGGATGACATACCTATTGCCACTCCGCTCCCCTCTGATATTTTAAAAAGCTAGAACTAGTTACAATAAAATGTTTGAAAGTTAACATAACATTTCCTGACGATATGTAGGTCTATCAATATTTGATAATGTCCACATATTATTGTGCTGTACTCGCCTATAATTAATTAATACAATGAAAACAATACAGATGGGAAAGAGCAGCCAGAAAATTCAAAGAAATGTGACGTCACACAAAATATACGAGTCACATTGGCTTCTTTCATAAATTAGATTTCTAATTTTATCCCCAATTTGTTTCTTTTCTTTTTTCTTTGATCCTTAGCCGCCGACCGTCAAAGCAGTCAGTAAACCTCACGCCTAGTGGCGTCTTGTAGTTCAGCAATAAACTGCTTCCACTTTGTTCAGTCGGCGGCTGTCCTTCCTACAGTGTCCCAACAGAATTCGGAAGTCCGTCCCCCATCAACGTTGTTTTCATGTGTTGCTGTTTCCGTAACGCTTCACATTTTTTACATACAACAGGGGTGTCGGCCCTGTGCTTTAAACCCACAACCTGGATGATCAGTGAACCAGCTTTTGTCTGACCCCTACCCACGCAGACCTGTCCAGCTGGATTGAACCTACCAGGTGTAAAACTCCCGCTGGAAAAGCTCTGTTGGTTGTCTGGATACGAAAGCTGCCATACTGCTACGAGGTACAGGTACCATTGATGGAGTTACATTTTGTCCGCAATAGTTCACTTTTATCTGCAATTGTGAATATCTCCCTTGTGGACGACATATATGAATATTATTACCTCAGCTGAAATATCTGATAATTTATCGGATGTTAACAACTGGTTTAAATTGTTCTTAATTAAATTTTTTTCGTAAATAATATAATACGCAATTAAAAAAAGAAAAAAAAAGTGCAGACTAAATTAACTGTACTGTGTAGAATTAGATTTTAAAAAGAAAAGTAACAAATTATCCTCTTCGGGACAATAGTCTGATGAGATCAAAGGTACAAATTTTTAGCAAGTTGAACCAACCGGTGTAAACATGTACAATCTGTGTGCGTGTGTGTGGTGTGTGTGTGTGTGTGTGTGTGTGTGCGTACATGCGTGTGTGTGCTGATGGGAAGTATAAAATAAAAATACATTTAGTTGGGTGTGGCAAAAATTGAACCCTGCCTCGCGCTGGGACGAAGCACATGAATGGGAAAGTTTAATTAATTAATCATTATATGCTTGAAAGATTATTTGCTTGCCCTAATTAACGCATAGCTAACGATTTTACCCACGAACTGGCTCTTCTGTACACAAATGTATTTAGATGAGAGACATCATGCAAATATTTAATGAGAAATCACAGCTAGTGAATGTGAAAATACACTGGAGAAAACAAAGATAATACGAATAAATGCAGGAAACGATAACAATATTGCACATAAACAAACACCACTATAAATGCTAACTTAAATATACATTAGAAGCAATATTGACGGTTTGAGGAACAGAAGTATTATACACCGTGAGGAAAAGAAATCCATGACCTTTAAATATTTTTAGAATCTAATCCGAAAATGACCCTATTATTATAAAACTTGGTGACAATTATGATAACAATATCCATTTTTGAATTTCAAGTCTCAAATTTCGAATTTCAAATTTCGCGCAACGAATTTTACGCCTTGCAGGTGGCGCTGCATACAACTGTAATTCCTCTGCTGCAAAATTACATTGTCTGAAAAAGAAAAAACGGCTATCAATTTTCTTCGACAAAACAAAAATTATGGTGCGAAACGACTTCTTAAGGAGTTTCCAAACAAAGGATAGAATTTAGGCGGACTGACATATCTTTTGCAAAAGATAGACCCAACCCGGCACTGTTGAACGTCGTAAATGCACTGGCCGAACACGCACTGCGCTCACCGATGACAACATCAATACTGTTAACGAGATTGTGCAGTCAAGAAGGACGTCCTCGAACACATCTTTCCCAGCGTCGAATTGCTCGTCAAATAGGCGCTTCTCAAAAATGCATGGGCAGAATCATCAAAAAGGAACTTCAATTAAAATGTTTGAAGAAACATCGGGCTACAGAGTTGAATGAACGCAACAAAGAGTCACGGCTTTCCCGGTGCCAACATCTTTTGCGTCGCTTCCCAGAGCATAAACTGAGTTTCATATTTTTCACGGATGAAACACTTGTTACTGTTGTTCGGCCTACCAATAGTCAGAACGATCGGGTGTATGCACCGGTTGTCACCAGAAAAAGAAACATATCTGCTAATCGGTTGCTGCGAGCAAAACCAACGTTCAGCAATTCATTAATGGTTTATGTTGGTGTCTCATCACTGGGCCACACTGGAATTCAGTTTGTTCAACCTAGTATCAAGATAGATGGCGATTACTACCGCAACGACCTGTTGATGAAGTGCATTTTTTCCTGACATGAGGGAAATGTCAGAATTCTTCATCTTCCAGCGCGCCGCCTGCTCACCGTGCTAGGGATACAGTTGCGCTGCTTACTCAGGAGACACTTGAATTCATCGAACCGAATTTTGGCCACCAAATAGTCCAGATCTTAACCCCCGTTGACTATGGGATTTGGAGTGTTTTGCAAGAGAATGTCTACCGAAAGAAAACTGGCAACGTGGATGAGCTAAGAGAGCGGATAAAGCAGGCATTGGATGAGCTAGAATAGCGCACAATTGATGCGTCAGTGAGAAAGTGGCGCACCCGAATTCGCGCATGTGTTGCAGTTGGTGGCGGACTTTCTGAGCACTAAATGAAATAAGCAAAATGTAGGTAAACATTTTCTCACCATTTGTACCAAATTTCAAAATAATCGGGTCATTTTCGGCCAAATTTTTCAAAATATTTAAAAGTCATGGATTTCTTTGCCTCACGGTGTAGACAGTTGGAGGAACAAAAGCATTATAGACAGTTGGAGGAACAAAAGCATTATAGACAGTTGGAGGAACAAAAGCATTATAGACAGTTGGAGGACCAAATAATGATTTCAAAATAAGAATACAGAAGACTAGAGGAGCTTTCATTGCACTAGGAAATAAATTCGACATCAAAAGAAGTCCAGTCCAAGATAATAATCAGAATCTTCAATTCAGATGTCAAGTCAGTCCTTTTAAATGGCTGACACATGGAGAGTAAGAAAATCAACAACCAAAAAGCTTGACTTATTATCACGGATTAAAAATCAATCAGTGACACATTGGCATTATTTTACCAATCATTATCATTTACCAGCTGATCAATTTCTAGTACTGCTCTCCCATTTTCTCAAGTGCTGCATTCTCGACCAAGACTGATGATGACTTGCTGGTAGTTCATCCAGCTCTCATCTGACTTACTCCACTCTTCTCCTTTGAATATATTTTGAAATGTAGTCGCCTGTCTAATAGTCGCCTCTGCCTGAGCCAGCCATGACATCCCCCCTTTATTCTTGCTCTCAAGACAAGTTTTTTAAGTAGACAAGTTAGTATATTATTCTATTGGATATATACATATATTTCATTGTGGATATATAAATGTTCCTCTTGGATAATCAACCATCATTCTGAAATTTGCAGTGTTTGCCTAATGACACTAATAAACTAATTGAACTTTGTCTACAATTGCTGTGTTAAATTTGGATCATTTGAAAACCATTATGCGAGAGTGTTTATCACTAAACCTAAAGGGAAGAATGAATCTGGGTTGAAATAATGAGCAAAAGTCAAGAATCTCCATCTCAGATGGAAAACCTGTAGCACTTGAATAACAACAACATCAAAATGATTAACTCCGATTGAAAAAACCAATTTCACTACTTGCACATTTAACTGACTCGGGCACATATACATTACATTGGCGCCGTGACCTGCCCTTTTCTTTAGTGAAAGCAGACAGGAATAATCACTATAATTGATCCAAGTCAAGAACAACAGCAGCAACAACAGCAGCAACAACAACAAACGTTGCATACACAACAGCAACAACAGCAACAACAACAGGTGTTATATGCACAGCAGCTACAACAGCAACAGGAAATGCAACAGGCAAGCGTCCATCCTGCTAACATACCCTTACCTGTAGAGGCCGAACCCACAATGACCGCGTTGCAACGGATAACAGACATGATATCCAATGTAGATCACTATGATAAGTATAACCAAATTCGCTCGGTTATAACCCCCTTCACGGGCGATTCTAACACATTTCGGAGATGGCTAATGAACAGACACAGATATGTGAGCAACAATACATATTGCCGGAGAGAACCAGAGATCAACAATACATATTACCGGAGAGAACCAGAGATCAACAGTACATATTGCCGGAGAGAATCCGAGAGCAACAATACATATTGCCGGAGAGAATCAGATTTCACACCTCATAACTACAATAGAAAATCCCAGATCAAGTATCGAGACAACAGCAACAAAACGGGTCGCATAGCTACTGTCGACAGCCACTGGAACAGTCTCAATAAAAGAGATTGTCGAAGGATCGCCATGTCCAAAGAAGCCTTTACTAGGATGAGCAAAGTAATGAAAAACAGAGACATCACCATAAGCACAAAAATTCACTTACTAAGGGACTACGTGTCGTCCGTTCTTTTATATGGATGCGGATGTTAAACAATGAATAAGCAAATGGTGAAAAAACTGGAGGCATCGGAAATGTGGTTTTTGAGAAGGATACTGAGAATACCGTGGACAAAGAAGAAAGCAAATGCCGAGGTATAGACAGCTGCGGGTGTTTATAGGTCGCTCATCAAATCCATCAGGAAAAGACAAATGAAATTTATTGGACATATTAACAAAAGGGTATGAGTAGAGGAATTAGTCTTATGTGGGACAATACCAGGCAGGAGAGAAAGAGGAAGGCAGATAAAGATGTAGGTGGAAAGCTTAAACAACTGGGCAACAAAAAACAGCATGGGCAACAACAACCTCATTAGACTATCAAAAGACACAGAAGATTGGAGGGTCATGATCGCCAATGTCTGTTCCAGACCAGGCACCTGAAGAAGAAGAAGATTAATAAAATATTAAGAAAAAAGACTACATGACATAAAAATACCAAGGAAACTAAGTAACGACTTGTAGATTTTTTTTCTGATATACTTTTACATTTTAACCAGACATTATAAATACATATTGAAAATGTATTATTACATTTGTTATTTGTGTACACATTTAACAGTTTCCCATTATCAATAGTGACACGTACACACATTTGTTTATGTTTATTTATTTTGTAGGTGACCAGTGGCTATCACTTGTCAACTAGGACGTAACATTTGTATGTAACCAGTGCCTGTCTCTTGTCACTTCGAAAGGAAAATAAATTGTGTCTGTGACCAATGTCTGTTTCTTGTCAACTCAGATGGAACATTGTGTCTGTCAGTAGTGAATGTGTCTTGTCAACTAAGACGTAAAATTTGTAAGTAACCAATGTCTGTCTTTTGTCACTTTGGACGGAACATACATAGTGTCTGTGACCAGTGTTTGTTTGTTGTCAACTCGGAAGGAACATAGTTTCTATCAGTAGTGTCTGTGTCTTGTCTGCAAGGACGGAACATGTGCATGTGACCAAGGTCAGTCTTTTGTCAGCTTGGACGGAACATTCTGTCTGTAAACAGTGTCTGTGTCTTGTCAGCTATTACGCAAGATTTTGAATGTAAAATCTTTAGTTACTACTGTGGGACATACATTGTCATATACAATTAGATATTGAACACATTTATTAATTATTGAGATATATTTATCACGAGTATAAGTTACACAATTTTTTGGGGGAAAAGAAACATAGTAGATGGTATACTAGAAACAAACTCAAACACAACCAGCTGGCTTTATAATTATTTAATGTGTAGAAAAATTTCACTTGACATAATAATCAAGTTTTAAATCATGGTATTTATTTTACTTATTTATTTGTGGCTCCTTGTTTTACAGATACTTCCGTAATAAAATACTAAATGCAAAAACAAACCTGTGAATAAAAAGTAAATTGTTGTGGTGGCGAATTTGAGGAGAAGGACATATTGGATGAAATGGAAGAATGAAAGATAATATTAATCTTTATGTTAGTCCACTAGTTTGAAGAAACTGCCTCTCCTCGGGAAATAGTCTACTAGAAATCCCTAATGTAAAGACAATTCTGGCAGCTAAGCAGGAAGTTTTCTGGACAATAAATTATTTCTCATGAATCCAACAAACGGACTATGTAAAGCACACAAAATTGAAACAAAAGATTTGGTGTCCAGCCACATTTTAAAAATATGCTGACACACTAGAAGGTGGTTTAATTATGGCTCAGCCCCCAGGGTGTAGATTTATGTTTAAAACGAAATAAAACCCCAATAAAGATAACAAGACTAATAGCAACAGACTCTGTTAAGTTAAATTTACCAACAAAAAATATAGATTCTCACAACTCTTAAATATTTACAATGAACAAAATTGTGTAGTTTCTTATGTTTAGAAAAAAAAAACTATAGTCATCATATGGAACAGGAGACCATTTCTATTGCAGTTTTGCTGGTAGGAGTTATACTCATCTCCTTAAGGACTGTAGTAGCTGCGGAGATAATTGGTGTTCGGACTCTCTTGTGTTGGTCTGCCCCAGCAATCACGTAGCATAACAGGCCAATTGATTCAGGGGGTGACAGAGTTTGCTTCCCTGGACTCAGTCCACATCACAGAGTAAGTCAGACCTGCTGAATACCTCTTCTGCTATAGGAACTATGAGTTGGAGTCCTCTGGTAAGGGGTGTTTGTTAAAGAATGGGTTACAGGTTGAAAGGATATGGTATGTAGGGGTAAACTGGGTTTTGATATGGTCACCTAGTTTGTACCCTCAACTCGTAACCTGGTTTTGTGCCTTAGACCCGTAACCTGGTTTGTAGGGTAACCTGATTGGACTGGAGTGAGAAACAATTGAAGTCCCATTAGCGGTGTTTCAAAAGCAATCCTCTCCTATGTCTAATGGGCGATAAGCGTCCATCAGAAATCAAATTAACACAATCATAACTAACATTCAGTAACAGTGTGTTATCTATTATCTATGAAATACTTCTACTTAACTGACATTATAGTGTACCTGGAGTTCTCAACCTCTATCTGGCTGTCTGCTTATTTACAGCAGTGGTTTTCCACATGCGGGCAGTGAGATTTAACAAACTGTGAGGTTTTGGGACTGGGGTCATCAAATGGCTGAAAACCACTGGTTCGCCTTGTGCCCATAGAGCAGTATTTTAACTTTAGGGTCACTGTCATCAATGGATTGAGAACCACAGATTAATAGTTTCCTATGCTGCTCTGAACATATTGGGTTGTCATTGCTGCCAAGGCTTGAGAATCCCTGTTTTACCTTTTTACCACGAGCAGTAAATCATGTTGGGGTTCCTGGTATCAAAGGCTTGATAACCGCGAGCTTGTATTTCGTCAAACGAGTGGTAGCATTCATTAACTGGCTATATAAGTGTATACATTCTAATAGTCCTAGTTACTGTCTGAAATATTATATGAATAACTGTGAATAAAATAGTTCTTCAATCATAGAAAATGGTATGCATAGGAGTGCATTAAATACATGTAAGGGACATTCCATGATGAAAAGCACATTAATGTCCAATATGAGACACAGGGAAAAGAAGTGTGATTGAAGACACACTTATCAAGTTTGTAGTCTTGACAAATAACACTGGAACATTATGACTGAGATAATGACGATGAAAGAGAGTATAGAACTTTACCTAATAAAAGACACTGAAATAATAAGCTGTAGATAAACATATGATTATTCATGATATACAATTTAAAAAAAAATGTTAGATCCACTTACTCGCTCAAGGATTCATTTCGGATTTAGCAAAGGTAACCCTGTTCCGGGGTCCATGAATGCCCCTGCTCTGTTTGGCAGTTAAAGGTAGAATGATTTAAAATTTCCTCCAACAATTTTCCACTCGCATCTCCCCTTGACCTCTTGGGTGGCCTCATTGCAAATTCTACGTTGGTCCCAGAGGTTTCAAGTTATCTTCATTTTACTGCCCCGGGTATCCACTGTCCAGGGGCAAGACAGAGTTCATTCCTCTTTCTTGATTTACGCGCATCCAATTAGTGATACAAAAGGTTCACTTCCGGGGTAGACTGGAAGTGTAATCTACAAATATGTCAGTCCAGTGACCATGTCAGGATAATGTATAGGCCTGAGTCGCTGGGAATCGCGGGGGTTATCAAGTACTCTTCATTCACTCATAACCCTCCACTCCCAAAGAAGCATAGTGTTACGTGCAGTCTTTGATATCTTACAATATTATACATAGGTAATTTTTTAGTGCTTAAGGGAAAGTCATTATTGAGTTACTTCCCTTGAAAGTTGTGTCGGCTCTTTCGATCAAACTCCGCGGATAAATCCATTTTACTGCGATTTATTCGTTGTTTGGGTAATAATAGATTGTTCTTGCTTCAGAATATCTATGGCCTGAATTTATGTGTATTGTTTGTCTGAGTAGGACGAGTCTGTCTTATATCTGTATATCTTTACATATCTAAGTCGAACTATATGTTCTGTTGTCTCTAGAGAGGTCGAAGGCTATTCGGCGGATGTGTCGCTAGAGTGTGGTGTGATTTGGCTTCGTCCCGATAGGGACTGTGTGTTTTCCATGTCGGCCTGTCGCCGGGGAAAAAGTGATCTCAGTATTTGTGGGGAAGGTGATAGTCGTCTAAACCTATCGTGTATGCTTTACCCCAGTGTTTAGTCGTATTGCCAAGGAATGGCAGTTTCATATTTCCTCTACCAAGGTAATCAAAGATACTCTTATGAACTCTCGATCGAAGCCACCATTTTCGATAGTTACGATTTGAATGTCTAAGAGAATGTATTTGACTCGATGAAAACGACTTCGATTTCTAGCAGCACTATATCCTGTAGATTGCAGTCAATTGTTCATGATCAAATCTACAGAGCAATGAAATGTTTTATGAATGACTAACTTTAGGACAGATTCATTATCTGTATCCAAACGTGAGTGACAGCTCACGAGTGAAGCCATCTTGGAACCAAAACATGTAGTGACTTTCAAGAAGAGAAAAGGGATGCCCGTATTATCGCTTGTTTAGTCCAGAGATCACTGCTACACATGAGAACCCGTTATTAGCGGTTCAATATTATTATATGGAAAAATATGTGCTGAACATTATGTTGAAGAATCGTCGCTAGACGAGATTAGGTTTAGAAGCCATCTGAAATATTGTTTATAAGCTGACGTGCTCAGTCAGTGAGGTCAGATGATATATGTATGGGCGATACTGAGTGCTTGGCTACTGACAGTCCATTATACACTTATTCTACATGAGTGCCCATGTAACATTGCAAGACCATTTATCCACTGTACTATGATGTATTATGGCAACCTGTGATTTGTCACTATCTGTGCTGTCGAGTGTGTACGTCCAATTAAACTTTAGAAAAGGTACACAGTCGTTGGTGTCGATGACTTCCAGCCATACATGAGTGTGAGAAAAGAACATTTTTTGTCAACACCACGAACCTTTATCATCATTCGCACATTATACACTCAATCCATGTCTACACACCACTGCGTAGGTCAAGTTGACATTCCATACACTACAGTGGAGCAAACAACACCATAGAGATCTTATCAACTGATGATGATGATGATGTCTGCTTCCATCCACTTATATCTATCTTTTGGTGGATATCATTAACGGGAATAAAAATCCAACATTATCAACTTTATCAACTGGTGGACCAGCTTTCTGGGTTTGACCTCGCAGAAGTTCAGAAGTCAACAGATTACCGATACCAGACCGTTTCCTGTGGCTGATACGACACACTTGCAGTATTGGTTTGCTCTTTGTCAACACTTCGTCACGTGACCTGTCAGGTGAATGCAGTATATAGGTCAGCGTTGTTGACATTTTTTACATTAGACATTATAGAGTTTCACAGAACAGTTGGATCAATTCTTGTCAATGTTAACAGGAAGACAGTATGAGTGAACTAAGAAGTCCTATTTTCATCGATGGATCTTCTTGTTTTCCATATATGAACTTTAATATTTAAGGCCAGAATGTTTAATTGAATAAAGTGGCAGTTTGTTTGTTTTCATAAAAATAACTTTGCCATTACTGTAAAACTGAGCCTATTTTGCAACACATACTATCATACACATAATTTATATATATTTATGTTTACATGTTATTTGTTTGTATAGTATGTTAGTTTCTATGTCAGCGGGTTGTGTTTAAGGTTGGGCGGCGTCCTCACAACAGAATATCCCACGTCATAGAGGGTCCGTTGTGGGCGTTTTCTATAGGTGCAATTTTCTTGATTGAAAATTTGCTGCGACAACTGTTGCTTTTGTGTTAGCTGTGAAGTCTGTAATTATTGTTTTTTTTTGTAATATTTCTTTGTTCTTTAGTTTTGTTTTGATTTGTTTGTAATTTGTTGGTCTAACCTTTTCTATCTTTCAGTTCTATTCTCAATTTATATTCATATATTGTGACGTCATTTGTGTTGTTATTCTTTGCAGATTCAGTGATTATTTTCATTGATTTCCCTATTTGATTTATTTTGATTTCTGCAAACGTTCTTGTATTGTCAGTCCTATTTGTACTTTATGTATTCTGTTGGTTGACATATGTTTTATATAGGTATATTTCATAAGACACAATTGCCTGTGCACTGCACTTGGATTATGGTATAAACCAGTACCTGATTATTATTACTATTATACAAGACCTTATTAAAGGCTTGTGACCCACAGATATTGGGATAGTATACTGATTAATCAAGTCATTGAGAACTTGTGGTATTATTATTGATTCAGGTGATTAGTATTATTGTTAGACATCATGGCTACATTAGAATACTTCATTACACAAGGGAAAGCCCTTGATAAGACTGGTCAACAATTAGAACAATGGGCAGTTGCTCAATATGACAAAGCATTAGCTGCAGAAGAGAAAAGATTAGCTGCAGAAGAAAGAAAAGCTATGGCGGAAGAGAAAAGATTAGAAAGAGAAGCTGAGGCTGCTGCTGAACAAAAGAAATTGCAGATGCAGGTGGAGGAAAGGAGATTTGAAGCTGAACAAAAAAAATTAGAAAGAGAAGCTGCAGCTGAACAAAAAAAATTAGAAAGAGAAGCTGCTGCGGAACAAAAAAGATTAGACAGTGAAGCTGAACAAAAAAAATTAGAAAGAGAAGCTGCTGCGGAACAAAAAAGATTAGACAGTGAAGCTGAACAAAAAAGATTAGACAGGGAAGCTGAACAAAAAAGATTAGACAGGGAGGCTGAACAAAAAAGATTAGATGCTGAAGAGAAAAAAGCAATAAGAGAACATGAATTTGAGTTAGAGAAATTGAGATTGACAAGTATGAGTAATGTTAATCAGGCATCTAGTGGTAATGGTAAACCTTCTACTTACAAGGTTAAGGTTCCACCGTTCAATCAGTCCAGTGACGATATTACATTCTGGCTGGATAGATTTGAACGTTCTTGTCGTACACATAATGTGGATAAATCACAATACGCTAATCAATTATCAGAAAACTTGAAAGGTGAATCTTTGACTAGATTATGCCTTGTAGGAGAAGCAGATAAGGATAATTATGATGTCATTAGGGCGGCTTTGATAAAAAAATATCAGCTAAGTGAGGAAGGCTATCGCCTTTTATTTAAAACGATGGTGCCTGAGACGGGTGTAGAATTCTCAGAATTCACTGCAAAGGCACGTCTCACAGTTGATCGTTGGATTGAGCTTTCCAAAACAGAAAAAACGTATGAAGGACTTATGGATTTGTTGCTCAGAGATAAGATTATGTCATGTGTGAACAAACCTTTCCTTGAATTTATACATGAGCGTAAACCCAAATCTCTAAAAGAAATGGAAGAATATTGTTCCCAATATGTCACTGCACACCCCGACGTGACTTTTGGCAACACTAAGATTAAGGAGAGTATGCCAGTTGCTTCAGCAACACCATACAATCCCAATTATTCACACAGATTTCAGGGACCTCAAAACAGATTTGATAAAAAAGGTAACCATAATAGTTATCAAAACCAAGGTAACCAATCATTTCAGGGTTCTTCTTCAAAGAACTGGAGACGACCTGATAGCTCTCGACACAGGGGTGGTCATAATTATAGGAATTTCCGTAGAGGAAGTAATTATAGAAACTATCAGGGTTATCCGTCTTGGAGTCAACAAGATCATAATTACAGAGATACTCATTATAATGAATATGATAATGGTAACCAAGGGAACTATGACTCAAACCCAAATAGGGGTTACAATAGAGGTAACAATAACTACAGAGGTGATAATAACCGAGGTAGATCTCAATACAAAAGACATAAACCACATTTTCAGGCAAACTCTGCACAACAAGAGTCCAATGAAGCCTATAAACAGAGTAAAGATAATAATGATGCTAGTAATATGGCATGTGCCGCTTTTGATTTTGGGAGAGCATCTCAGTGCCCCCAATGCAAAACGCTATTTGAGCCAACCACAGTGTCTACTTTAAGCTGTGGCCATCCTCTTCCTGCTCTTCCGGCATCAGTCGCGCATGATGGAAGAGGTTCTCTTGTCTTACATAAGGGTTTAGTGAATAACAATCCAGTCTCTGTGCTATTTGATTCTGGATGCACCACAATTGGTGTTAGGCAGTCACTCGTAGATCCTTCCCGTGCCACTGGACAAGTAGTCAAATGTGTAACATTTGGCGGCACATTAGAGAAATACTCTACTGCTATCATTAGGATTGCTACTCCTTTCTTTACAGGAGATGTACACGCATGTCTTCTTCCGAATCCGATCGCTGACCTCATCATCGGTCGCATTCATGGAGTCAAAGAATGCACTCCGCAACAAATTTCCACGTGGGAAAGGCAAAACATGCAGATTGCTAACGCTGTAGTCACTAGAGCTCAGGCTCTTAATATGCCTCAAACTTCATCTATTGAAAATAATGAAGTGCATAACCAAGATAATCCCTTGGTAATTTCTCGTGACTCGTTTATAAAACAGCAAGAAGATGATCCCACTCTGAAGAAATTCTTCATTCTTGCAACTAAAGGTGATCCGAATAAAGACACAAGTCGTAAATCGTGGATTACAAAGAAGAATGGCGTACTTGTACGTATGGTTCAAGACTCCATTACGTCAAGTCATTCTCAAATCCTGGTTCCCAAGAATTTGAGAGTTAAAATTTTGCAGCACGCTCACGACTCTCAGTGTGCTGGACACATGGGTTTTTCCCGTACTAAGTCAAGAGTCCTTGCGGCTTTCTTTTGGCCATTGGTAAACAAGGACATACGGATTTATTGTCGATCTTGTAAAGTATGTCAGGAAGTTAAATCCAAAGGTCCACGGCATGCTGCACCATTCAGGCGGCGGACATTCCTATTCGGCCGTTCCAAAAAATGGCCATAGACATTATTGGTCCATTTAAGATCAAGTCTGCCAGAGGACATCAGTTTATCTTGACGTGTGTTGATATGTGCACACGTTGGCCAGAGGCTATTCCTCTGAAGAGCATTACTACTGCTGATATTGCAGATGCTCTTTGGCTTATATTTTCTCGTCTGGGGTTCCCCGGAGAGATATTGTCAGACCATGGCACCCAACTAATATCAGATACCATGTCTCAAGTAATGTCTACTCTGCAGATAGATAGATCTTTAAGTAGTATCTACCATCCAATGTCTAATGGTATGGTCGAACGCCTTAATAGAACACTTAAAAACTTACTGGGGAAGATAACTGAGGATCATCCTCAGGACTGGGACAGAGTTTTACCTGCGGCCCTCTTCGCTTACAGAGAGGTACCCAATGAACATACGGGATTTTCTCCCTTTGAACTCGTCTTTGGCGCGCGTCCGCGTGGCCCTATGTCGTTGCTTCACGATCTCATAACATCTGACAATATTGACGATGACATAAAGTCATCCTACGAATATGTCATCGCGTTGAGACAAAAGATTATCGAAGCATGCAAATTAGCAACTTCTTCTTCTGAATTTGCGAAACAGAAGGCAAGGCAATTTGCCAATAAGAAGAGATGCTTACGACAACTTTGTCCTGGTGACAAAGCATTTGTATTACTACCTTGTAGGGAAAACAGATTACTTATTTCTTGGAAAGGTCCGTACGATATAATATCGAAAATTTCCGATGTCGACTATATTGTCGATATTGATGGGAAGCATAAAACCTTCCACATCAATATGCTTACTGAATTCCATGAACGTCCGGATTATTTGCAACCCATTTTCCAAGCAACGGACAATTCTCCAGTACCACATGGTCATTACTCATCACTGTCCGTGATACAGGATGAGGAAACAAGTTTTTCAGATGTAAATCTTCCTCTTCCAATGATCCCACTTCATTCCAGTGAATCATGGAAGAACGTTACTGTCTCTCCTGATTTGTCTCTAGGAGAACAGCGACAAGTTTCAACTATGTTGCAAACATTTCAGGATGTACTCACTGACATCCCTGGACAAACGAATGTCATTCAACATGACATTGTTCTAACTGACCATACTCCTATTAGGATTAGACCTTATCCTATACCTATACATTTTCAAGCACAGGTCGAGAAAGAGTTGGATGAGATGATAGATTTGAAAATAATCGAACCATCCACCTCTGCATATTCTTCACCGATGGTTATTGTGCGTAAAAAAGACAATAACATACGTCTTTGCGTTGACTATCGAAAATTGAATCAAGTAACTAAGTTCGATGCCGAACCTATGCCTTTACTGGAAGAGCTACTTACTCGACTCTCCAAATCTCATTTTTTCACTAAACTTGATTTGTCTAAAGGATATTGGCAAGTTCCTTTATCTGAACGCGCCAAACCTCTCACGGCTTTTTCAACACCTAGAGGTTTGTTCCAATGGAATTTTATGCCTTTCGGTCTTATGAACGCACCAGCTACATTCGTACGCATGATGCGCCGAATCCTATCTTATCGGTCAGATGTCATTGCATATCTAGACGACATCTGTCTTTTCAGCGATACTTGGGAAGATCACTATTCGAGGTTAGATGAATTGCTGTCTACTTTGCGTGAGCACAACCTGACAGCGAAACCCTCTAAAGCCTATATTGGTTTTAGCGAAATTTCTTTCCTAGGCCACCGAGTTGGTCATGGTTTCCTAAAGACAGAGGACCATAATACTAGTAAGATACTTAACATCTCAATCCCTAAGACTAAAAAACAGGTGAGAAGTCTGTTAGGTCTTATTCAATTTTATGGCAGATTCATTCAGAATCTATCCTCTATCATGGCACCTCTCTCAACACTTCTAAAGAAAGGTTCGCCTAATGTGGTCCACTGGTCTCAGGAATGCCAATGCTCTCTGGATAAGATTAAAACACTGTTTTCAACACCACCTATTTTAGTGCTACCCACTAAAGATAAGACATTCGTTCTTCGTAGTGACGCTTCATCCACTGGGATTGGAGCGGCACTAATGCAAGAGTACTCTGGAACTCTGCATCCTGTAATGTATATTTCCAGAAAACTTAATGCGGCAGAAAGGAATTATTCGGTTTTAGACCGTGAGCTATTAGCTATGGTTTGGTCGATCCTCAAACTACAGAGATTCCTTCTAGGCGCACATTTCATAGTAGAAACCGACCAAAAAGCTCTTACTGCTATACAGAGTAAGAATTTGAAGAGCTCGAGGTCTACTCGATATGCAATTGCTCTTCAACCTTTTCATTTCTCTGTGCGAGCTATTCGTGGATCAGATAATGTGATGGCAGACATTCTGTCAAGATGCCCACATGATTCCACATAACTATTAGGGCTTAGACTTCTTGATATGTCTAGTTCTATAGTAGTTCCTTTTCTATATCATGATAGATACACATTTGTAATTTAATAATATAATGATTGTATCACTACATAGCGGTTCATTGATGTTTATTCACCGCTGTGCTTTGATGATTTTTTTTTTCTTCATAAATCATAAATTTAAGATTTCTAATGCGAAATGATGATATGAATTTTTTAGGCATTGTGTAATTGCCAGAATTGTATTATACTTTGATGACACCTTCCTGGAAAAATATACTTGTAGAGAAATAATTTCTCTCAGTTTATGAGACACATTCTCACCAGTCGCTCCATAAGTCGACTTAGCCTCATATTAGGCGTTATAGGTATTCCTGATATTTTCATCTGCGCATTATTCATGCGTTGTGAGCCTATTGTACGTTGCTCCTAGATGTATTTCAAAAAAAAAAAAAAAGTTCCATTTTTTTTTTTCCCGGGAGGTGTGGTAAGACTGTTACGTGCAGTCTTTGATATCTTACAATATTATACATAGGTAATTTTTTAGTGCTTAAGGGAAAGTCATTATTGAGTTACTTCCCTTGAAAGTTGTGTCGGCTCTTTCGATCAAACTCCGCGGATAAATCCATTTTACTGCGATTTATTCGTTGTTTGGGTAATAATAGATTGTTCTTGCTTCAGAATATCTATGGCCTGAATTTATGTGTATTGTTTGTCTGAGTAGGACGAGTCTGTCTTATATCTGTATATCTTTACATATCTAAGTCGAACTATATGTTCTGTTGTCTCTAGAGAGGTCGAAGGCTATTCGGCGGATGTGTCGCTAGAGTGTGGTGTGATTTGGCTTCGTCCCGATAGGGACTGTGTGTTTTCCATGTCGGCCTGTCGCCGGGGAAAAAGTGATCTCAGTATTTGTGGGGAAGGTGATAGTCGTCTAAACCTATCGTGTATGCTTTACCCCAGTGTTTAGTCGTATTGCCAAGGAATGGCAGTTTCATATTTCCTCTACCAAGGTAATCAAAGATACTCTTATGAACTCTCGATCGAAGCCACCATTTTCGATAGTTACGATTTGAATGTCTAAGAGAATATATTTGACTCGATGAAAACGACTTCGATTCCTAGCAGCACTATATCCTGTAGATTGCAGTCAATTGTTCATGATCAAATCTACAGAGCAATGAAATGTTTTATGAATGACTAACTTTAGGACAGATTCATTATCTGTATCCAAACATGAGTGACAGCTCACGAGTGAAGCCATCTTGGAACCAAAACATGTAGTGACTTTCAAGAAGAGAAAAGGGATGCCCGTATTATCGCTTGTTTAGTCCAGAGATCACTGCTACACATGAGAACCCGTTATTAGCGGTTCAATATTATTATATGGAAAAATATGTGCTGAACATTATGTTGAAGAATCGTCGCTAGACGAGATTAGGTTTAGAAGCCATCTGAAATATTGTTTATAAGCTGACGTGCTCAGTCAGTGAGGTCAGATGATATATGTATGGGCGATACTGAGTGCTTGGCTACTGACAGTCCATTATACACTTATTCTACATGAGTGCCCATGTAACATTGCAAGACCATTTATCCACTGTACTATGATGTATTATGGCAACCTGTGATTTGTCACTATCTGTGCTGTCGAGTGTGTACGTCCAATTAAACTTTAGAAAAGGTACACAGTCGTTGGTGTCGATGACTTCCAGCCATACATGAGTGTGAGAAAAGAACATTTTTTGTCAACACCACGAACCTTTATCATCATTCGCACATTATACACTCAATCCATGTCTACACACCACTGCGTAGGTCAAGTTGACATTCCATACACTACAGTGGAGCAAACAACACCATAGAGATCTTATCAACTGATGATGATGATGATGTCTGCTTCCATCCACTTATATCTATCTTTTGGTGGATATCATTAACGGGAATAAAAATCCAACATTTATCAACTTTATCACATAGGCTTTCAACAAACAAATGCCAAGTCATCCTGTCACGTGCCATAATATCAAGTTCTATCCACGTTCCCCTCATCATTTTCACCTCTTTTTCCAGTTCTCTTCTCAGTGTGCTTCTAGATCTACCTCTGCCTCTCTTGTTCTAGAGGTTCCAGAACAAGGACTGCCTTGTAATGCTATCAACAAGTTTCCTCAGTGTGTGTCCAATCCATCGCCATCGTTTTCTTCTCATCTCTTGTTCCACTGGCACTTGTCTAGTTCTTGTCATCGGTTCCACGTTGGTAACCTTGTCATACCATTTTAATCCCTCTATTCTACGCAAGCACTCATTTATGAAAGTCTGTAGCTTTTTGGTTGTTGTCTTTGTTGTTCTCCATGTCTCAGAGCCATACAATAGGACTGACTTCACATTTGAGTTGAAGATTCTTATTTTATTTTCGTATTGGATCCGATTTATCTTCATCTCCTTATATTTCCCAATGCAATGAAAGCTCCTCTTACTTTTTGTATTGTTCTTTTGATATCACTGTCTGTCCCTCCAACTTTGTCTATATTGCTGCCAAGATATGTCTACGATTCTACATCTTGTAGTGGTGTTTCTTCGTTCAACCCTTTTATCATTATGTGCATTTATTCTCATTATTTTTGTCTTTTCACTGTGTATTTTCAGACCCAGTCGAGTGTTTTCAATTTGTCCTGCATCTAACTACGGTTATAGGACAGAAAGGGAGCCGCGCTGGTGTAATGGCTACGGCGTTGTACTGGCGACCAGGTGTTCATGGTTCAAACCCGTGCGTCAGCGTTTGAAGGAATGTTTCCGACCCGAAATTTGACCGAATAACCTGAACGGCTCCTGTGATAAACCCTGTGTGGATGGGAAGGAGCTAAGCTCCTTACCGGATTGGCAGGAAAGTCCTCAGGTTCCCCAGCCTCACAATGACATGTCACTGGGCCAAGGGCTGAAAGCCCAAGTGCCGCTGGTTAAGAAAAAAAAATAGGACAGAAAAGCCAAGTCATCAGCAAAATTCAGACCATCCAACTGCTTAGTCAGAGTCCACTGGATTCCTTTTCTGTTGTGTGTTGTCGATGTTCTCATAACAAGTCTATTGCTAATAAAAAAAGAAATGGAGACAAGAGGCATCCCTGTCGCACTCCTGTTCTTATACCAAACGGTTCTGTAAGCTGTCCTTTATGAAGAACTATGCATCTCATGTCTTCATATGGTTTTTTCATTAAATTAATGATCTTCCGGGGACCTCCATAATGCCTCATCAATTTCCAAAGTGATTCTCTGTCTACTTTGTCAAATGCCTTTTCATAGTCCAAAAAATCCGATGTATAGTGGTGAATTCCATTCCAGACTTTGTTCAACTATTATTCTCAAAGTGGCTATCTGGTCTGTACAGGATCTGTTTTGGCGAAAACCTGCTTCTTCATCTCTCAGTTTCTTTCTTGTCTATGAACTCTTTTAATCTCTCGAGGATGATCCTGTTTAATACTTTTCCTGGCACTGATAGTAACATTATTCCTCTATAATGTGTGCATTCTTGTAAAGTTCACTTCTTAGGCAACTTAATCAGATATCATTCCTTTCATTCTGCTGGTATCTCTTCCATTTCCCAGACCTAACCAAGTAATTTATATAACATTTCTGTAGCCGTGTCGATATCTGCTTTGATGGTCTCTGCTGGAATGAAATCTGGTCCAACGACAAATGAATAATTGGCGAGAGTGTGGTACACTTGTATTTGTAGTGGTTTTGATGGTATTGTATGATGGTGATATTACCTAGTGTGATGCATGAGGTCAGCTGTGAAGGCTCCTGAGATAAATGTAGCTGTGATTTACAGAAGACCCTTCTTGCTACCACTACGACCTCACACCTATCTTCTTTTACTAATGAATGTGGCTACGTTAACAATCTAGGGTAATGATATGTAATGTGTTGTGGTAGTTTACATACACACACACAGATATATAATAAGTCTAATAATATTAATAAAATGTTACAACACACTGAACTAACCCAAGCTGTTTAAAATTTTGATAGTAAATTTTCTTTAAGTTTATTTGTTCTGAACCAAGGTTTTATTTTGGTCAGAACATATAAAAGGTTTTGAAATTTTGAATAAAATGCATGAATATAATGGGCATAATCAATGAAAGGTGTGTACATATGTATTTTACAAGACTAGTTAATATTACTACTGTTTATATTTTTAATTATCGGGGAGAACACTTAATGGATGTGCTGTTGGGGTGGCCTCATCACTCCCTGTCTATGGCGACTTAACATTGTCCATTTATTGATGGGATTATAGTTGGTGTGTTAGAAATTAAGTTGCTGACTTTCCAGCAGGCCAGACGCTCACGTATCTGAATGAGTAGTTCTGGTGCTGGAATCTAGTGCTGGAATCTGGTGCTGGAATCTGGTGGCCCCACCTCTCCGTGCTTGGGGGCAATAAAAGGATTCTGGTGGCCCCACCTCTCCGTGCTTGGGGGCAATAAAAGGATTCTGGTAGCCCCACCTCTCCGTGCTTGGGGGCAATAAAAGGATTCTGGTGGCCCCACCTCTCCGTGCTTGGGGGCAATAAAAGGATTCTGGTGGCCCCACCTCTCCGTGCTTGGGGGCAATATCAGGATGCTCTGCCAAAATATTAAACTGCACGGGTCCACTCTTGTATTATCAACACATCATTTGACACCACTTTGGTGCCAAATAACAAACTCACAGTTCTGAAATAAAAGTATTGGTCATGTGTCAGAATTCCATCCTCTAAACCATTTCTGCACACAACTCTACACACAACAACACCATATAGACGGGTCAGATCTCTCTGACCATACAGCACATCTTACCAAGTTGGTTTCACATAGGATAAGTTCCCCCAGACTACATATTCTGAAATATGTTCATTAGCTTCCTGCCATAGAATAGGATCACCCGTGTGTTACCGGGGCCCGAAAGGGGAGCAAAGAATAGTAACACTGCACCCTACCACGCATGTCGTAAAAGGCGACTAAGGAGGGTATGGGCATGGGGATGTTTACCCCATCCCGTAAAAACTTCGCACAGTGGGCTGATCACCTGCTTGCCAACCAATCTGATTACGGAAACAATGATAGATTGTTTGGTCTGTTTTTGTTCCACAAGGACGCCACTAGGCGTGGTGGAAACAGCGATAGATTGATCAATTTGTTGTTGCCCTAAGACGCCACTAGGCGTGCTGGCCACATACTGCTTTGCCGGTTGATGGCTAAGGATGGAAGAAGAAGAAGAATAGAATAATAATAATAATAATAAATTCTTTAAGCGCCAAACACGGCGCATAAGGCAGAAACCAGTGCTCTCCAGGTTGTTCGTTGTGACGCCACTCCTCTTAGCTCTTGCACATTATTTAGGCTCAACGTTCTTCCTTCTCTTATTATTGTTCTTCTGAGTGTTTCTTTTGGTCTTCCTTTTTTCCTCTTACCCTCAGGAACCCAAGTGAGCGCCTGTAGTGGTATTCTGTTGTTTTGCATCCGTAGGACATGACCGATATATGACCATCGTCTTTTCCTTATATAGCCGGAGACATATTTCTGCCTAGAGTCTTCTCTTATTTGTCGATTAGTCTTGAATTCTTTCCAACTGATGTTCATGAGTTTTCTAAGACATTTGTTCTCGAATGTATTCAGCTTGTTCTCCAGATTTTGCCAACTCTCACAGCCGTATGTTAACACTGAGATAACATTTGAATTGTAAGAAGCTTGGTATGTATATTCAATGATCGTAATTTCCAAATGTTAGATAATCTATTGAAGGCGCTAGCTGCCAAAGCAATTCTAGTATGGATTTCACTTGTTGTGTCACCATCCTGAGTCATTTTACTGCCTAAATAATTGAAACTTTCAACTTTCTGTAGTTTTTCCCCGTTCAAGATGATATCAAAGGTCTCGTTAGAAAAGTTCATAGCTTTAGTTTTAGAGGCATTTATTTGGAGACCAATTTTAACCGAGAGATGACACAAATTATTTATTGCTTCTTGGGATTGTCTTGGTGTTGAACTTAAGAATGCTACATCATCTGCGAAATCCAGGTGATATGTTCCACTGATCTCAACACTTGATCCGCCCTTCCTAATCCTTGCTGGCGTTTATGTATTTTGTTTGCCTCTAGACCCGGGACTGGGGCCGGGGATCGAGAGCGAATCCTTACTTGTTGTAAGGGCTAGATTATGATATGGCAGTGAAACATTAAACTGTACAAAGAAATACTTTCAGTCTTACCAGAATTATGAATAGAGAACACAGTATATGCTAGCAAAACTAGTATGGCGTCCCTCTAAATATTTCAATTAGTTTCTGGGAATTACACCACTAAATAATTACTGTGTCTACTACTGGACAACTTATGATGACTGGCAAAGATGCGCGTCTGAGCGCCGATATTATATTTATCTGTGGCCAATCACCGCCTTTTCTTTTTCAAATTCAAACCCCCTTCCAAAAAAGTCAGTTCAGTCATACCTCAGTCAAGTATGTATTATTGTCTGTTGGTCCGTCTGTCTCTACTTGCGTTTCACAAAAAAAAACACACTTGTTTTTTTGAACCAACTCTGCCTTCCCCTACACAATTTTGCCTTTAAAGTTATTTTTAGCCACAATTCTCCTTAACACCCTCTCTCTTTCATTCTAACTAGATTTTAGCACTTGCGTCTCAAGGCTGCAATTTTTTTGAAAATTAGTGACATGTTTGTTTCAATGCAGTCGCTCGCTGATATGAACAACACAGTCTTTTGTCAATATCTTTCTTATTATCTATCCGTCTGTATAAATGAAAGCATATTATTTCACTGCTGAAGATGGGCCATCCGGCCAGCTAGGTTTTATATTCCTAACATTATTATTAAGAAAAAGTTACTTTTTAAGGTTAGTTGTTTTTTTTGAAATATGTTCGAGCATCTTCTGTAAGGCGTTTGCCACTGAATTCAAATAAAGGACGAAGTATCGCAAAAGCGTCCAAGAAATGACTGTTGCGTATAATAACTAAGGTCCCTTTTGTCGATTTCTTTACCTTGTGTCAACTTGGGGACGTGAATTTTTTTCCTCCCCCCAAATTTTGCATCTTTTTAGCCTTGCTAGTTTCAAGCACATGTTCAGTCATATTTTTTTTCTTTTGATCTCCGTTCTCATCCCGTTCCAAGGGTAACGTTTTGCTTTCACGTCTAGCAAGTTAATTTCCATGGCGGGTGGTGACCCGCGGCCTGGGCGATCATGTACTCGAGTAACTTACGCATTATTTTTATCCCTACTTTTTATCCTTTGGAGATATTTTAACGTTGTATCACGGTTAATTTCATCACTTATCTCCTCACTTGAAAACATGCCTACGGCAAGTTCCAAAACCAGTGATACACATAGATAAAATTACTCCTCACGCCTGCCACTACTCTAATTTTGATCACAGGGGTGCCGACTGAGGAAATCTGCACCGACATTTAATTTGCCTGGGATATATCGGATACTGAACTGATAAGGTTGAAGCAATAAAGACCACCTCAGCAATCTTGCGTTTTCATGCTTAGCCTGAGATAATACGAGGGGCTGATGATCCGTCTCGACCACAAAAGTCCTACCATACAGATAGATTTGAAACTTCTTTATTGCCCAGATTAACGCTAAACATTCTTTTTCGCTTGTGGAATATCCTTGTTCCGCCTTATTCAATTTGCGGCTTGCATAAGCGACTGGGTTCAGTTCCCCATCAGGTGAAGATGATCTTTGCAACAAAGCCGCCCCGAGTCCTACATTACTTGCATCTGTTCTTAAGACAAAGTCCTGTGTCAAATCAGGCAGTTTGAGAATAGGCTTGCTAGTGAGTTTTTCCTTTAAGTCTTGGAACGCTAATTCAATTTGCGCCGTCCAAATAATTTTATCTGGAAGTCCCTTGCGAGTCAGATCAGTCAGAGGAGCACAAATAGAGTTAAAATCTTTGATGTATTTTTGATAAAATCCGCATAACGACACGAATGATCGCACATCCTTTTTTGTTTGTGGTCTAGGTGCTCTCTGCAGTTTTTCCAAGTTCTTGGGATCAGGGGTCATGTTACCCTGATATACAGTGTGTCCCAAGAATTCCAACTCTTTGCATCCAATACAACATTTTGTTGGCCTAGCAGTTAAGTTCGCCTCCCTAAGCCTCTTAAATAACAATTTTAGAGCGTCAATGTGTTCTTCAAATGTCTCTGTGGCGACGAGAATATCATCCATGAAATTCGTGATACATGGGTTATTCAGGGGATCCAACAATTTGCGCATCATCCTTGAAAGTACACTCGGAGCATTTTTCAGTCCGAATGGTAGCATGTTGAATTCATAATGTCCTTCCGATGTGCTAAATGCTAAATAAGGTCTCACTTCAGGCTTCACTGGAATCTGGTAATAGCCTTTACTAAGATCCACCTTTGAAAAGTATTTTGCCTTGTTTAATCTGGCAAATAACTGTTTTGTGTCTGGTAATGGATCCACTTGTCCTTCTGTGACAGCATTCAGTTTCCTGTAATCTATGCACAGTCTGTGTTCCCCAGACGGTTTTCTCAACAAAACTACACTGGAACTAAAAGATGATTCACTGTGTGAAATAATCCCCTCCTTCAGCAAATAATCTATTTCCTCCTTCAATGCCTTCTCCTTCGCGAACGGAATAGAATAGGCTCTCATACAGATTGGGTTTGAGTCTACCAGTTTGATGTCATACTGTAGCAAATTTGTATGTCCTGGTTTATGTGTTAATGCATCTGTATGTTCCTCCAGAACCTGTTGAACTCTCTCCCTCTGGTTTTTAGTCAGGTGCTTACTGACTTTTACCTGTGCTGCTGTTTCACAAGGATGTATTGGGTATTCATGTGAGGTGAGTGGTTCCTTTTGCATTTGAGTTGCGATAGCCAAGGTCAGTAAGGGGGTGCTTTCCTGGAGTGGTCGGTCCAGATACTTCTTTAGCAGGTTTACATGATAAACTTTCTCCTTCCCCTTTTTGTCAATTTTATAGTTTGTTCTAGACACCTTCTCTAGAACCGTATATGGACCTTGCCATCCAATTTGTAATTTATTCTGGCTGCCGGGTAGTAGAAGCAGCACCTTCTCTCCCACAGCTAGTTCTCTGTCCTTTGCCTTCCTATTAAAATATGCTGCATGTTTCTTCCTGGCTTGTTTCAAATTATCATTTGCCAGTTTCCATCCAGCTTTCAAACGAGTGGTCAGTTCGTTCACGTATTGATAAGATGAGGTAACAGTCTCTTCCGCCTTCTCATCTGTCAAGGTCCTTAATAGGGCTACATCTGGACCTTTAATTTATCATACGTATTTTTCATGGAACTCGTCGGGTCCCGTCCATTAGAAGCGCCATAGTGAGGACTTTTCTTCCTAGAATCATCACTCACAAATCGACCACTACCAATTTTTTTCTTGGGTTTGTCTCCCCACTTTAGATTGCTTATGAGAGATCTTCGCTCTCTTTTCTGTTCTTCCAGTTTATATAATCCTGACCGAGGGATTGTCAGCTTATTCTGGGTTAAATTTCTTCTTTGTACTCGTCGCATAGTGGCCATGTTAATCCATTCAAGTGAAGACTGGGTGTGAAAAGGGGGCTCCCATTGCACTTTGTCTACCTGAGTATAATAATTTTTCTTTCCAGGCCTAAGAGTGCCCCGTGGCGTTTCTAGGTCCTGCACATATTTTCCCTTTGTGGGTGTTCCCTCATGAAATACGCCACATGCTTCTACAAAGTTTTCAATATCGACATTTACGTCGGGCCAATAGTATTTGCGAGCAACTTTTTGGCAGATGGTACCGACTTTTTCATGGTCCCCATCTTTTCCAACATGTAAGCTCCTTATTAAATTTGCCCTATATACCTTGGGAAGAACCAACTGTCCGTGACCAGTGGATCTAGTTCCTGTCTTCCTATATAGCAATCTGTCCTTCATAAAATATTCCCCCTTTCTCGGAGGTGTGTGGCATTTGGGCAATTTTTTAAAACATGGCTTGAGTGTCCTATCCTCAGCCTGCGCCTTCCTCATCTCCTCTGGATGAGCATTTATAGGTTCACCTTCTTCCTCCTTCTTCTATGACCTGGTCTGCACTGTCGCCATGATCACAGGTCTCTCGGGATTCCCCAAGAAGACGTATCTACACCCCAATATCAGAAGGTAGATTGGTTCATCTATCACTGCTGCTCTGATTTCTCCTTCCACATAGCGAGTTTTCACCGTTATCCTTGCGATGGGAAGTGTCATGAATGGTATGTCCTTAGTTGCCCCTTGTATTTCCACTGTTTCTGTGGTATACTGACTTGGGTCTACTAGGCTAGACTTCACAACTGAATCATAATCCAAACCTGTATCATAAAGGCACCTTATGGTGACCCCATTACAAATAACATCCTCACAAACTGGGGGGTGATAAGGTTCCTGCTGTCCATTAGGATTAACCTTTAATCTTTGAGTCCCCGACTTCATTGCAGCAATGTTTGAAGGTTTCCTTCTACAAAATTCGGTGTTATGGTTATCTTTCTTGCACCATTTACACCATCTTTTTCCTTGGTTCAACGGTTTTCTTTCATTGAATTTTTGGTCATTGAACTGTGAGTTTCTGTCTCGATAGTCATTTCTTGGCCGTTCAAAGTTTGTCCTACCTTTATTTCCCGGTTCTCTATTATCAAATTTATTAAATTGCTGTGGAGCTTTAAAATTGTCTATGTGCTTCTTTTTAGCACCACGTACCTCTGCCTGGGCTGCCTGATACCTCTCAGCGACATTTAAAACCTCCCCCAACTTCTCTGCACCTTGTTCCATGAGAAATTTTCTCATGTCTGGAGCCATGGACTCTATCAACTGCTCAATCATGATCATCTCTTTAAGATCTTGGGTCTTACCCAGAGCAGTCCATTTCTCCAAATAGGTTTCCAGTCTGGCAGAGAATTGGTGGTATGTCTCCCCAGACAACAGTTTGGCATTTCTAAATTTCTTACGATAAAATTCACCATTTTTTTCGTACCTTAATAACAAAGCCTGCTTTAACATGTCATAATTGTCTTGGTCTTCTCTGTTCATTTTTGCGAAGACTTCATAAGAAGTACCTCTCAGTCCCTGTGATAGCTTTAAACTCCACCTCTCTCTCTCTCTAACCCATATGTAGTAGCTAAAACCTCAAAACGTCCGAGGTACCCCTCTATGTCATCGTCTTTCTCAACAAAATGGTCCAAATGAAACCCCATAGCTGAGTTTGAGGCTCCCAGACTGGGCGTAGCATCTGAGGCAAAAGGGCTGGCACCATTTTCAGGAGCCTGGCCTTGTAGCTCCAGCTCCCTTAGTCGTAATTCGTGCTCCCTTTGCAACCTTCTATCTTCTGCCTCCCTTTTGGCAGTCAATCTTTTTTCTTCTGCTTCCCTTTGCTGTCGTTTTTCTTCTGCCTCTAATGCTTTAGCCTCCTTGTCAGCCTCAATTTGTAACCTCTTAGTCTCAGCCTCAATTTATAGCCTCTTCTCTTCAGCTAATCTTCTTTCTTCCCGTTCAATATACTTATCACATTCAGCCGTTACATATTGAATTAAAACCTGACCATCCATTCCCATATCCTTTGCCGTTAGCACAGCAGCTGATCTGAATTTGGCTAGTTCCACCATACTTTTTACATAATTTAGCAATGAACAAGATAAAATTTCCAACCACTAAAGTAATTCTAATTACTATAGTCTAAAGTAATTCTAATTAGCCAGTTAACTAATTAATTATCACTGGCTGTGAAGATTCACCAACTTTTATTTTCACTTTTAATTTTAAGGGACACTTTTACTTTTTATAATTTGTTCCCCTAATTTAATTCTCCCACCAGGAGATCCTAATATTATTGATAGGCTAATTATCTCAGGACAAGAGACCCCAATATATGTAGTGGTTTTGATGGTATTGTATGATGGTGATATTACCTAGTGTGATGCATGAGGTCAGCTGTGAAGGCTCCTGAGATAAATGTAGCTGTGATTTACAGAAGACTTTTCTTGCTACCACTACGACCTCACACCTATCTTCTTTTACTAATGAATGTGGCTACGTTAACAATCTAGGGTAATGATATGTAATGTGTTGTGGTAGTTTACATACACACACACAGATATATAATAAGTCTAATAATATTAATAAAATGTTACAACACACTGAACTAACCAAAGCTGTTTAAAATTTTGATAGTAAGTTTTCTTTAAGTGGCCCCACCTCTCCGTGCTTGGGGGCAATAAAAGGATTCTGGTGGCCCCACCTCTCCGTGCTTGGGGGCAATAAAAGGATTCTGGTGGCCCCACCTCTCCGTGCTTGGGGGCAATATCAGGATGCTCTGCCAAAATATTAAACTGCACGGGTCCACTCTTGTATTATCAACACATCATTTGACACCACTTTGGTGCCAAATAACGAACTCACAGTTCTGAAATAAAAGTATTGGTCATGTGTCAGAATTCCATCCTCTAAACCATTTCTGCACACAACTCTACACACAACAACACCATATAGACGGGTCAGATCTCTCTGACCATACAGCACATCTTACCAAGTTGGTTTCACATAGGATAAGTTCCCCCAGACTACATATTCTGAAATAAGTTCATTAGCTTCCTGCCATAGAATAGGATAGGTGATATGTTCCACTGATCTCAACACTTGATCCGCCCTTCCTAATCCTTGCTGGCGTTTATGTATTTTGTTTGCCTCTAGACCCTGAACTAGGGCGGGGGGTCTAGAGCGAATCCTTACTTGTTGTATTGGCTAGATTATGATATGGCAGTATCAAATCACTCGAAACATTAAACAAATATTAAAATGTACAAAGAAATACTTTCAGTCTTACCAGAATTATGAATAGAGAACACAGTATATGCTAGCAAAACTCAGCTGAGCTGCTGGCTATAGTATGGCGTCCCTCTAAATATTTCAATTAGTTTCTGGGAATTACACCACTAAATAATTACTGTGTCTACTACTGGACAACTTATGATGACTGGCAAAGATGCGCGTCTGAGCGCCGATATTATGTTTATCTGTGGCCAATCACCGCCTTTTCTTTTTCAAATTCAAACCCCCTTCCAAAAAAGTCAGTTCAGTCATACCTCAGTCAAGTATGTATTATTGTCTGTTGGTCCGTCTGTCTCTACTTGCGTTTCACAAAAAAAACACACTTGTTTTTTGAACCAACTCTGCCTTCCCCTACACAATTTTGCCTTTAAAGTTATTTTTAGCCACAATTCTCCTTAACACCCTCTCTCTTTCATTCTAACTAGATTTTAGCACTTGCGTCTCAAGGCTGCAATTTTTTGAAAATTAGTGACATGTTTGTTTCAATGCAGTCGCTCGCTGATATGAACAACACAGTCTGTTGTCAATATCTTTCTTATTATCTATCCGTCTGTATAAATCTTCTTTCTTCTTCTTCGATCCTTAATGCTGTGAATTTTTCTTAGGCATGTTGTGTGAAAAGAGGACAATTTTGACATTTCCTTCTCTGTGACTCTCCAGCATTCCGCACCATAGAGAAGCACAGAAAGCACACAACTCTGGTATAATCTTAATTTTGTGCTTGTGCTGTATTGGGAGGACTTCCAGATGTTATTTAGGCTAAAGAAGGCTGTTCTTGCCTTATTCATTCTGATGTTGATGTCTTTGCCTGCCCCACCGTCCGGTGTTACTATGCTTCCTAGGTATGTGAAGGTATATGTCTGTACCAGTTGCTGATTCCTTACTGATATGGGCTCAGGGTTGCTCACATTGAGCGTCATGACCTCAGACTTCTTTAAATTGATGTTCAAGCCCACCTGCTGGCTAAACTTATTAAGTCTCTCCNTTTTGTCCTGGATGTGTTGATGTGAATGTGCCAGCAGTGCAATGTCATCTGCATATTCCAGATCTTCCAATGTAGAAAATGTAGTCCATCTTATTCCTCTTGGACTGCCCTCTGTTGTCTGGCGCATCACCCAGTCTATGACTGTTAAAAATAGAGTGGTTGATAAGGGGCATCCCTGTCGTACTCCTGTCTTCACCTCGAAGGTTAGGTTGCTCTGCCCAACACTACACGTAAAGTTGGCATAGAGGCTTTTTATGATTGACACTATGCAGCTTGGAATTCCATAAGCTCTCAGTATTTTCCATAAACTGTCCCTATGTATGCTGTCAAAAGCCTTTTCAAAATCAACAAAATTTATGTAAAGCTGTCTTTGCCATTCTGAGCACTGCTCTATAATGTTCCTGAGAGTGAATATATGGTCTACACATCTTCTGTTCTTTCTAAATCCTGCTTGTTCTTTCCTCAGGTCTGTATAAATGAAAGCATATTATTTCACTGCTGAAGATGGGCCATCCGGCCAGCTAGGTTTTATATTCCTAACATTATTATTAAGAAAAAAGTTACTTTTGAAGGTTAGTTTTTTTTTTTGAAATATGTTAAGATTTATACACAATATAACTGTGAATATTACACTGTTAGAATCTCATCTACTACATATTCCAGCTTAGTCAACAAAAAAGTAATATTATTTTCTCAGAGAAGAAAACAAGAAACCATAAATAATATGACGCATACACATACATAATTTTTTTTTAATGGTAACGGAAAGGAAGAAAAAAAAGAGAAAAAACATACGTCAGTTCGTAACATATGATTACGATTTTTTTAAATTCACAAACTCAGTAATTATTAAGGTGGCTGGACTTGCCTGGCAATACGTGAGGACTGGAAATGTGATCAACAACAAAGCTCCTCCTCTAAACCGCCCCTGATACCTTCTCCCTGGCTTCTCACACCATTAACCTGTACATCTAGAACACCCTTCACGATATTCAACAGCTCTGACCTCGGAGACTGCATTATTCCAAACTCAAATCTACAGAGTCCCGTGCTTTCTCCCAACTCCGCCGTATAAATATTGTTAAACACATAAGGAAGGGAAACCCGAGGCCCGTAAACAGTAAATAAATATTAGACAAGCATTAAGGTATTCTATCTGATAGTGTGATTCGCTTGCATAGCTAGGCGTGGTTGTCGCACGGAAGGTCCTAGGTTCAAGTCCTGGGTAAGCCACTCACGTTTGTTGTTTTTCTGTTATCTAGTTTTTTACTTCTTTATTTCTCAGGAGTGATTGAAAACATACCTTAAAGTTTGTCTAATATCTATTCGATGTTGAAATACGAGTACATCGTCACCAAGCCTGCTGATATGTGAGGAGCCATTGTTATCTGGCGCACGTACTTGAACCTGCCAGATAGGATTAATCAGCTCATCTATGGATCTTTCTACAGACCTCACACCAATAAAGCCTTGGTCTCTAACTATCACCATGTACACAACATCCTCAAACAGCTGATCATCAGTAAGTCTCTACTCTCCAACGCATTTCACCTCTGGATTCACGAACATCCATAACTCTGACAAACCTGGACTATTAATACCCAACATTCTTTTGCCTAACGCCACCTTTTCAACTTTTAATCTATGACATTTCGTCGTGTTATTACTGCTTTATTCCATCTCCACATTTGGCCAAAATTGATAAAAGATCATGAATCGACCTTAAATAGTTTAATATATCCTCTTACACAATATCACACGGTTACAAGTTTGAATCCTCATATGACATTTAATTTTAATGTGACACGGCATTCTTTTCAAATACTAACTCAAAAACTATGAACACGTTTTTCCCAAGTCCGTGAATGGCACATACTTCTTCTTCTTCTTCGTTCGTCCTGAAAAGGACGTTGGTTGCGTTGTGTCCGTTTACAGTGAAGCTACAATATTTGCGCCTTTCGGTGGACACAACTGATCTCAGCACGGCACCATTGGGACAGGGTCAGCCTTCCTCTTTGATCCCTACTCAATCAGCCAGACTGCACTGATGCAGCCTGTCTCCAGGACCGTCACTTAGTGGTGGAGTAGGGTCTTGGTCAGCTCTGGTTCGCCGACCCTGAAGCAAGCAGTCTAGCCATGGGTCGCTAACTGCATTCCTCACTGCTGGCGGCTCTAAGGTTGACTGGACTATTGTTGTACCAAAAAATGTCACATACAGCCAAAAACAAACAAGCGTGGAACGTCCTTTTTTATACATTGTATTTGTATTACCATGCAAGCAATTTTCTATCATTATGATTAGAAACTAGAGGAATATGTTTTAAAAACTGTTTGCTTCTGCTCTTCATGAAACTCCCAGCAGTCACTCACGCACAATTTTTCAGTTGTGCAAAACACTAAGGTTTTTCTCAAGAAGCTATACTGGGAACAGTCTTTGAGCTATGGGAGGCTTTACTCTGTAATTTCAATTTACCTGACAACTGTGCTTGATCATCTCGAAACAGATAAGAAAATGAACACAGCATGTACTTAATATACTGCACAGCAGAGGTGACCTTAAAGTAGTTGGCACCCAGGGCGAATCCTACCTTTGGCACACTCCGCCGTAAAGAAATACACTTGCAAGCATATGTTTAACAGTAAGTAAGCCTACAGTCATAATTTCGTCTGATGGTACTCCTTTACAGGCTGTCACGTGGTGTGGACCGTTCCCTCGCTTCCCCCCCCCCCCTTCTCCCTTAGTACGCTAGTGCAGCCCAGACGATTACTGTTTGTAAGATACGTCCTTAATAGGGTATTATGACGAACAAACATTGATATCTGACTATTCTGTTTAAAAAGCGTGTAGGTTATGATTAGAATTCATAACGATTATGAATAACGGCTCCTGGGTCCACCCAGCCCCAGCTGGGTACCAGAGCAACTCTGGGAAGGTTAAGGCGGCCGACGTGATGCTGACCACATCACCCCTAGTGTGCCGATGGTCAAGAAAATATGGGTCTAACACCATATTCCCAATATGCCTCAATGGGCGTGTAACGGGATCCTTTACCCTACCTTTTATGTATGTATTATAGTTAGCACGACAGAGCTCCATTTCTGATATTTGTATACGGAATTACTCACTAGTAAAGGAAGTGACGCCATACCGATATAGTACAGTAGCAGACGCGAATTTGAAGCAGAAGTTTGGGTGATCGTATGCTAGAGAGAGATGCAGTTTGTGTTTTAATGTGAGCGGATGCCTTGTGACGATGAAACTCAGCTGTCCATGAATTGTTTTGTTAGATGATATGGTAGGACCCTCGATTAGCACCAGGATCCCTGAATATTGTTGGAATTTATCGGCAAAAATGGAATTCTTTCACGTGGGCTCATTAGCAACAATAGAAACGTGGAACAACGTGGGCTTATTAGTATGCATCAAAGCAGAGCGGACTCTTCACCACGTTTGCTAATTAATATGTTGAAACAGTCGCATGCGAGTAACCAGTACATCGCTTTGTCTAAAGGGGAGGTAAAGCCACGCCTACTGAAACCTCTAGAGCGATCATAAGCAGTTATTTCCCCAGTGTGCCTGTCCTCTTTTCTTTCTTACCGCCTTATAGGCGTTGCCGGAATTCAAACGAGAAAGCGGTATACTATCAAAGTGTTAAAGGCTAGATTGGACACCAGGAATGTTAATGCTGGATATGAAGGAGGTCAACCTAGACAGTACAATGTTGTGGTGTATATTTGGGTCACCAAGCGTTGAGGCGCTGTTAGGGTGTAATGGTGACACTCTCTCAAACACCATACAGGTTCTTAAGTGTGCAGTACTCGTAATAGGATGTGGGTTGATATGATATGTGGGTGAGTAGACATCAGGTAAGATGGTTGACACGAATGCATATAGGCTCTTGGACAAGTTCACAATACCCACTCAACACATGTAGACGTCAGTAAACGTTGGTAACTACTGATGACCTTTTCAACAATTTACTACGAGACATACGGTGACATCAACAGCAGTCAATTGCACAGGATCATGGACATCACATGTATAGTAATGGTGGTAAACATCTGGCATCACAAATCCTGAACAGCTTATATATCAGGAAGCTACTAGCCTGTCAATTTATGTTCTGCTAATACTGAAGCTCAGGTACCCTGACTAAGCGCGTCAGGTACCTCTGGTAAGTATGCCGCACGAAAAGGGCGTTCTCCATATTGCTTAACAAAGTCTATTACTCTTCTGGCATAACATGCCAGGTACTTCTGGTGAAAATACAGGCCGAAAAATGGCTGGCCTCTATGGCGACAGAATCAGGCCGCAAAGTAGCGGGCCTCTATAATAAAGTAACCTCTGTGTTATTTCTCATAAGCAAGGCATATCAATCCATGCCAATCATACCGCCTGAATGGCGGGTTCTAAATAGACAAACTTCTCTGGGCTTCTATTCATCAATAAGACGTATTAGACTTGGATTCTGTATAGAGCACAATAGTGGGCTCTGCATATCATATCATCAGTGAGCTCTACTCAACAATGTCGCCTCAAAATTATCAGAGAAGATCAAAATGTACATTTACCTTAACAGCATCCTAGAAAATCACCAAAAAACACAACACTCGCCATCCTTGGCGTACAGAATAAAGTTGGGGAAGGATCACTGACATCGCAGTCACACAGAGGACTTCATATCCCCATAATTACGGCAGAAAAAATCTTCGGACCTCTTGTCCGGTCAGACACCCAGGTACGCTGCCAAGATCGGAAGTGTCCCTCGATCTGCGCGCAAAACCTGCGCATGTGTAATAAGCACAGCCCTGAGTAAAGCTTATACAGACCAGAGCGTTTCCCCAAAACGAGAGGCAAAACCGCTCCTTATATGGTCATGTAAATAGCGACTTAAGACATGACAACTTATTTAAGACATTTCCCCGAAACAGGCCAACATCGATCCTGATAAGGATAGGTGAATAAGACAAGGGGAAGATAACCCCTAATCAAACCTGTTACTGAAAAGTTAAAAAAACAGTTCTCTCCCTTAGACCATCAAAAAGTATCAAATAGGTTGACGTCTATAATATAGGCAAAATGACAGTAACACAAAGACAATGAGAGTCTCAGAACGAACGAAGAAGCTTCTCGAAGGAATTTCACATCCTCATGCGGAACGGGAGAGACGGACGTAGCAATTTCACATCTCAAGTGCTAACCACAGAACCGCTCGCGAGATGGACAAGAACGCGAAAGACGAAGCGGATGCAGCGAACGGAGATACGGAAACCAGGTGTAGCATCTCTCTTTAGTCTGGCGGCTTAGAATCTCGATTTTTCTCTGAGTTCTTAAAAAGTGTGAAATTCTAACATGTCCCCCCGATCTTTCATTCCACTTAGCATAAATAGAAACCCTGAAGAATTCTACTTATCACTCGTTTTGCCAGAGATTTCAAAAAGCACTAGCTATAGTCAAATCTTGTTTGATTCCATCTGGATTTTCGGCTTATTGTAGTGAATTCTTTTCTGTGCAACGGTATAATATATTAGTTTCAAATGATCAGTGGTCTAGTTCATTCATTTTTATTTCACTAGATTTTGTGTTAATTTAAATCTATTAAATTAAACCTATCTCAAAAGTTTCCAGTTGAAAATGTAATGATATCTCTGTTACATTATTTCCCAAAAAAATAGATGCTTAAATGCATAAATTAACTTTTAAAGTCGAGAAGAATTTGTAACTAATTAATTTAGTTACGTTCTATATATACATGTGTGTTTTTAACCATTTGACTCGCGCAGTGTTTATTAAATATATAATTGAATACGCGAGTATATATAACAGTCTTAACGGTAAATTTATCGCGCGCTAGAATGTTATTTGATTTGCGGTATGATTACATGTTTTCTATCTTTCATATAGGGTGATCATAACCTTTGCATCCCAGCAAAAACATTGTATAGAGTCCTCCAGACTCGGTTCTTAAAACCCTATAGAATTTGATGAGACTGTTTAAATTTTAATTCTTGTGGCGATTCTGTTGGGATTCAGCTATCTAAATTTACCAGAAAGAAAGAAAACCCAATAACAATTTACCAAATCATCAATACAATTAAATCTATAAGATTAACTGGAGAAGAACATTGCCAGAGCTATATTTATATCATTTTACTGCTCCACTGAGAAAGAAAAATTTCCAGAACACTGACGGTTTATTTTTTTCTCACTGGATATTATACCCACTGTAGTGGTTTTTGATGTTATTGTATGGTTGCTATGTTACCTAGTGTACTGGATGAGGTCAGCTGTGAAGGCTCCTGAAGATAAAAGTTTATGTGAGTTACAGAATGCCTTTCTGCTACCACTTACGACCTCAAACAGACTTATTCTGCTATTATGTATGTTAGCTAGGTTTAATGTCTAGGGTAATGAAATGTGATGTGTAGGTAATGGAATGTGATGTGTAGGTAATTGAATACACAGACACACACATGTAAATACTAAGTCTAATAATAATAATAATAATACTAAGCTCTATGATCAATTCAACTAACACTGGCTTTAGAATTTTAGATTTTACAATTTTTTGAATTTATTTAGTCCTGAACCAAATGTTTCTTCTGGTCAGGACGTATGAAACAATATGTATTTATCAATAAAAGTGCATATATATATATTGAATAATCAAATGAAAATTTTATACATAAATATTTTGTTACATTGGTTAATATTAATACTAACTACAGTGTCTTTGGAAAACTAGCACTGGATGTCTAGTTGGGGTGGTGTCATCATGCCCAATCTCTGTTTATAATGTGCATTGTCTTTGAAATATGGTTTGAGTTATAGTGTTTATACAACAGAATTTTATTTCTTCATTTATTGTGGACCAGTTTGATAAATCCACAGCAGGCCAGGTTTTCACTTATCTGGCCTGTGACGATGCAGTATAGAATTCAAGTGGCCCACTCCTCACAATAGCTGGAGTAAAATGGTGGGCTTCTAAATCATCCACTCATAGATCTCTTCACAAGCATCTGACATTAGTGTAGTGCCAAACCAGAAACTCTGAAACCAAAATTTGTGCCATGTGTCAACACACTGCCTACTGCACCACTTTTTACACATAACAACGAAAAAACATAACAAAGATCGGGTCAGATCTCTCTGACCAACTTAGCACATTTCACCCAGGTGTTATCAAACAGCACCAGTTTCCCATGACGGCATTGCATCCGAAATATGTTCAATAGTTTTCTCTTCCATCCAATAAGGTGGGTGATATGTTCCCACTGATCTCAAATATAGATCTGTCTTCCATAATCTTAGATGTGTTTTCCTATATTATTTAGTTGCCTCTAGGCCCTGGACTGCTGCTGGGGACCTAAAATAAGCACTCACTTGTCGTAATCCTTTTTCAGGACATGGCAGTATCAATCACTCAAAATATTAAAATAAAAAAAGGTAAATGCTTTTTCCCTTACCACAATTCAAAATTGAGAATACAGTTACGTTGTACTAGCAAAACTCAGCTGAGCTGCTGGCTAGACTAGGGCGTCCCACTGATAATATTTAATATTTCCTGGAAATCACACCTCTAGCATTAACGAACTGTATAAATGGACAGTCTTCTTCAAAATGGCACTAGCGGGCGTCTGTCTTTCTATAATATGAAAACTTCTGTCCAATCAGCGGACTTCCCCTCAACCTTTCAAATATTCAAACTACAAATGCCCAATTTCGGTCCAGTCTCAGTCTAGTGTGTAGTATTTTTCTGTCGGTCTGTCCGTTCCAACTTGGTTTTTCCAAAAATTACACTTGTTTTTGGACGAAACTACAAGAAAAAAACTACACAAATTTTTGTCTCCCCCTACTTCTAAGATTCTATGCTAAGTTATTTTTAGCTACTATCCTCCTACCCTGCCCCTAGTCCACCTGCAGTTGGTTTTTGCATTTTTAGTCTCAAGGACGTCAAAATGTAAGTTTAGTGAAAATATGCACAAAAAACTGTTTGCTAGTCTGTATTGAACAATACAGTCTTTCGTCAATATCTTCCGTGTTATCTGTCCGTCTGTGTAATTAAAAGTATATTATTTCTCAGATTAAGATGGGCTATCAAACTAGCTAGTTTTTATTCTCCTAAACTTATTATTAAGAAAAAACCTACTTTTCTCAAGGTTAGTTTTGAAATTTGTTTTTGAACCTTCGTGTACGGCGTTTGCCGCTATATTCAAAATAAAACGACTAATTACCGTAAAACGTTCAAGATACGTCTGTTTCTAACAAGAGCTAAGGTCGTTTTTGTCCATTTCCTTACATTGTGTCAACTAGTGGCGTAATTTTTTTCTTTAAACTACAAATTGCGTCTTTTAGACTTAGATTCAAACACGTGTTCAGACAGTCACATTTTTTTTTCTTTTATCTCCGTTTCTACCCCGTCTAAAAGATATGTCGTTTAGTCTGCATGTTCTAACTAGTTAGTTTCAATGGCGCTAGAAAACGCTGGCGTAGGCGAGAATGTATCATCGTACCTTACCTATATTTTTATCTCTACATGTTATTTTACCTGTTATCTTTATAAATGGAGGAATTTTAACGTTGCATCACTATAGTTTCACCACACATCTCCCCACTTGAGAACATGCACTAATAACCCAGTGATACACATAGATAAAATTAACTCCTCACGCCTGCCAACTATTCTAATTTTGATCACAGGGGTGCCTACTGAGGAAATCTGCACCGATATTCTGTGACCCCGGGATATATTCAATATTAAACTGACATGGTTGCAACAATAAAGACCATCTTAACAATCTTGCATTTTCATGCTTGGCCTGAGATAAGAACACGAGAGGCTGGTGATCTGTCTGGACCACAAAAGTCCTACCATACAGATAGATTTGGAACTTTTTTATTGCCCAGATTAACGCTAAACATTCTTTTTCGCTTGTGGAATATCCTTGTTCCGCTTTGTTCAACTTGCGGCTTGCAAAAGCGACTGGGTTCAGTTCCCCATTTGGTGAAGAGGACCTTTGCAACAGAGCAGCCCACAGGCCTACATTGCTTGCGTCTGTTCTCACCACAAAGTCCTGAGTCAAATCAGGTAATTTGAGAATAGGCTTGCTAGTGAGTTTTTCCTTTAACTCTTGAAATGCCAATTCACATTGCGCTGACCAAACAATTTTATCTGGATTTCCTTTGCGAGTCAGATCAGTCAGAGGAGCACATATATAGTTAAAATTTTTAATATATTTTTGGCAAAACCCACATAACAACACGAATGATCGCACGTCTTCTTTTGTTTGCGGTCTAGGTGCTCTCTGCAGTTTTTCCAAGTTCTTGGGGTCAGGGGTCATGTTACCCTGATATACAGTATGTCCCAAGAATTCCAACTCTTTGCATCCAATACAACATTTTGTTGATCTAGCAGTTAAGTTCGCTTCTCTGGGCCTATCAAATAACATATTCAGAGAGTTAATGTGTTCTTCAAATGTTTTTGTGGCGACGAGAATATCATCCATGAAATTTGTGATACATGGATTATTCAGGGGATCCAACAATTTGCGCATCATCCTAGAAAATACACTCGGAGCATTTTTCAATCCGAATGGTAGCATGTTGAATTCATAATGTCCTTCCGAGGTGCTAAAAGCTAAATAAGGTCTAACTTTAGGCTTCACTGGAATCTGGTAATAGCCTTTGCTAAGATCCACCTTCGAAAAGTATTTTGCCTTGTTCAATCTGGCAAATAACTGTTTTGTGTCCGGTAATGGATCCACTTGTCCTTCTGTGACAGCATTCAGTTTCCTGTAATCTATACACAGTCTATGATTCCCAGACGGTTTCCTTAACAAAACTACACTGGAGCTAACAGAAGATTCACTGTGAGAAATAATCCCTTCTTTCAACAAATAATCTATCTCCTCTTTCAATGCTTTCTCCTTAGCGAACGGAACAGAATAGGCTCTCATACAGATTGGGTTTGAGTCTACCAGCTTCATGTCATACTGTAGCAAATTTGTATGTCCTGGTTTATCTGTTAATACATCCGTATGTTCCTCCAGAACCTGTTGAACTCTCTCCCTCTGATTTTTAGTCATGTGCTTACTGACTTTTACCTGTGCTGCTGTCTCACAGGGGTGTAATGGGTATTCATGTGAGGTGAGTGGTTCCTTCTTCATTTTAGTTGCGATAGCAGTGGATGACCATGGCTTTTTACGTGCCTCGCCATGCTCCTTACGCTCCACAGCGCGTTGCTGGTAATCGCCGTCATGCCCGTTGAACCAACAGGTGGTTTCTTCCGCGCAGTCTACCGAATCCAGTCTTCGCATGCATGGGTAGGCAGACCCTAACTCACCGAAGGTTTATAACCAGTCAGCTACCCTCACCTAGTTTAGTCGGCCTGTCAAAGCCGTTTCCCGGGGGGTGGCCGCTGTCGCATGCTGACAGCTACGAGGAGCCACAGGTGAGAGCTGAATGCCAGGTTTGGACCAATTATTCATCCTCACATGTCCAGTTTTCCTCTGCACCTGACTTCATCTCCAGTCGTCTTGACTTGTCTTGCCACTGGATTAAGATGGACCCAGGCGAGAGAGTGAGGTCGACGAATTGCGCAACTCTTCCTCACTTTAAACCAAATCACTGCGCAAGTCACTCTTTCATCCACTTATCCATCCACTCACAACAAGTCCTGTGGTGATGGGCGAGCGGCGAAGCGGCAGGCGTGGGTGCGCTGGCAGTCGTAGTCGTAGACCTACACACAGGCGGCTCAGGCCATATGGTCGTCTTCCACTGATCGGAGCAGCAGTGGGATTCGGCAGCCCCCTGAGTGACTGAGCAGCCCTCTTTAGGAAAGCACTGCTCACCTCCATGGCATGAGGAAGGGGTTAGAAAAGGTGCCCTAAACATTGCCTGCTCCACCATTACCTAACCAGCTTACCGCGGTTGGTGGGTACCCTACTTCAGCGGGCGACACATAAGAAAAAGAAAGGACAGATTTTTCCCCCTCATTCTAGGCGCATGGAATGTGCGCACTCTACTCGACAAAGACTTTAACACAAACAGACCCGAGAGGCGAACTGCCCTGATTGGGAGAGAACTGGCCAGATACAACATTGACATAGCAGCACTGAGTGAAACTCGACTTGCAGGCGAGGGCCAACTTTGCGAAAAGGGTGCAGGTTATACATTCTATTGGAGCGGAAGAGGAACTGAAGAAAGACGAGAAAGGGAATAAATGACCGACTCATGACGGTCAAGATCCCGCTGCTTTATGGAAGGAAACATGCCACCATCATTAGCGCGTATGCACCAACTATGACAAACCAGGATGACGTCAAGGATAAGTTTTATGAAGAACTACATGCAGTCATTGCATCAGTTCCCAAAGCAGATAAGCTTATTATTCTTGGTGACTTTAATGCAAGAGTAGGCTCAGATAACATCTCCTGGAATGGCACTATCGGAAAGTACGGCGTGGGTCGCTGTAACAGCAATGGACTTCTTCTCCTCCAGACTTGCGCAGAACATAACCTCCTTGTCGCCAACACCATTTTTCGACTTCCTATCCGCAACAGGACCTCCTGGATGCACCCTCGCTCGAAGCATTGGCATCTAATTGACTATGTAATTGTTAGGAAGAAGGACAGGCAAGATGTCCGGGTGACCAAGTCCATGTGTGGTGCCGAATGCTGGACTGATCATCGCCTCATTGTGTCTAAACTTAAAATTCGTATCCAACCTGCCAGGCGCCCTCAGGGAAAGAAAACTCAAAAAAGGCTGGATATTACCAAACTAAAGAAGACAAAAATTAAACAGTCATTCACTGACACCCTAGAAGACCGTCTCAAATCTATCTCGTTAGACGGCCAAAGTGTGGAAACAAATTGGACAGCCCTAAGCGAGCAGATCTACAACACTGCTACAGAGGTCCTGGGTCCCGCCATCAAGAAACAAAATGACTGGTTTGATGAGAACTCAGATGATATAAAGAAGATGTTGGCTGAGAAACACCATCTCCATAAAGCATATTTAAATGATCCAAAATCTACATCCACGAAAGACGCTTTCAACAACATGCGTAGAATCGTCCAACATAAACTACGCCAGATGCGGGATTCATGGCTGAGTAATAAAGCAGATGAGCTTCAAGGCTTTGCTGACAGCCATGACTTGAAAAATTTTTACCATGCACTCAAAGCGGTCTATGGTCCAACATCATCAGGATCATTTCCCCTGCTTAATGCAGATGGAAAAACACCAATTACAGACAAGGAAAAAATTCTCCAACGCTGGGTCGAACACTTTAATAATATTCTGAACCAGCCATCATCTATTAACGATGAAGCCATCAACCGACTGCCCCAAATTCCTATAAATGAAGCACTAGATGTTATACCGACTTTGGAGGAGACTCAAAAAGCGATTCGTCAACTTTCTAGTGGAAAGGCCCCCGGCTCCGATTCAATTCCTGTTGAGGTCTATAAAGATGGCGGTACAGTTCTGATAGAGAAACTTCACATGATCTTCCAGCAAATGTGGCAGAGTGAAACCATCCCACACAATCTCAAGGATGCGTCAATTATACATCTTTATAAACGTAAAGGTAATCGCCAAGACTGTAACAATCATCGAGGCATCTCACTACTATCAATCGCTGGGAAGATATTTGCCAGAATCCTTCTTAATCGCCTTACGGCTCATCTTGACAAAGGTCTTCTACGTGAAAGTCAGTGTGGATTCCGGAAAGAACGTGGAACCACCGATATGGTGTTCGCTGCAAGACAGCTTCAAGAAAAATGCCAAGAACAGCACTGTGACCTGTACACAGCTTTCATCGACTTGACAAAGGCGTTCGACACGGTCAGTAGAGAGGGTCTATGGAAGATCATGGCAAAATACGGCTGCCCAAAGAAATTTATCTCAGTAGTGCAGCAACTGCATGATGGAATGCAGGCTAGAGTGCAGGAAAACGGTGAGCTGTCGGAGCCTTTCCCCGTCTCAAATGGAATTAAACAAGGGTGTGTACTTGCACCGACGCTTTTCAGTATCATGTTTTTGCTATGCTGACTGATGCTTTCAGAGACGGGGACACAGGAATCGACATCAGATATCGTATTGATGGAAAATTGTTTAACCTTAGGAGGCTTCAAGCAAAAACCAAGGTCAAATCACACACCATCAGGGATCTTCTGTTTGCTGACGATTGTGCCCTCAGTGCTGGCTCAGAGGCTGATTTGCAGCGTAGCGTTGATAGATTCTCCGAAGCCTGCTCCAACTTTGGGCTTACCATCAACACGGGGAAAACAGAAATCATGTACCAACCAGCTCCTGGAACAATTTATACTGAGCCAGTCATTAAGGTTAATGGTGAGAAACTGAATGTTGTGAACAGGTTCACATACCTTGGTAGTACACTATCCCAGAACATCGTCATTGATGATGAGGTGAACACCAGGATCTCCAAAGCCAGCAGCATATTTGGCAGACTATACACCAACGTTTGGCATCGAAGTGGCATTAGTCTACAGACAAAGCTGAAGGTATACAGAGCTGCGGTGCTTCCAGTGCTGCTTTATGCATGTGAAACATGGACTGTATACAGGCGCCACGTAAAAAAGCTCAACCACTTCCATACAGTCTGTCTCAGGAAGATAATGAACATCAAATGGCAAGACACGATCCCAGATACCGCCGTTCTTGACAGAGCTGGTATCCCTAGCATCGATACTATTCTGATGCAGTCACAGATTCGCTGGGCAGGTCATGTAGTCCGCATGCCAGACCATCGACTGCCAAAGATACTCTTTTATGGTGAGATGCAGAAGGGTAGACGCTCCCATGGTGGCCAGAAAAAGCGCTTCAAAGACACGCTTAAGGCTTCATTAAAAACCTTTGACATAAACCCAGACACATGGGAAGCTGCTGCGCAAGACCGAACTGCCTGGCGCACATCTCTTCGTAAAGGTGCAGTGACATGCGAATCTTCCAGAAGAGCAGCAGCGGAACAGCGGAGACAAGCTAGAAAAGATCGTGAAATAAAACCTTCACATGAAGCAAACATTCCCTGCCCACACTGTCCGAGATCCTTCCAGGCCCGCATCGGGCTCATCAGTCACCTTCGTACTCATAGACTATCCTAAAAAGTTAGTTGCTTATCCTTTTACAGGACGTGGCAATCAACCCCAGCTTTTATTGGCTGTTTGTGATTTTTCTAGGCAATTTTTTTCATTCAGTAGTTTGCCATTGCTTTCTGAACGGTACGGCTCTTATACCTTGTTAAAAATCCACACAAAGCGATCTGCTACCAAACCGCCTGCAGCAGGTTTCGAACCTGGTATATCTGGATTATGAAACTGCGTTCATATCCATTAGGCCACAGACGCCGACTATCCTAACATCCTAATAATTGGATGAACAGAGTGGTCTTCATCACTTGTGATGGACGAACAACAACAACAACAAAAAAAACAGTTCCGATAGCCAAGGTCAGTAAGGGGGTGCTTTCCTGGATTGGTCTGTCCAGATACTTCTTTAAAAGGTTCACATGATATATTTTCTCCTTCCCCTTTTTGTCAATTTTATAGTTTGTTCTAGACACCTTCTCTAGAACCGTATATGGACCTTGCCATCCAATTTGCAACTTATTCTGGCTGCCGGGTAGTAGAAGAAGCACTTTCTCTCCCACAGCTAATTCTCTTTCCTTTGGTTTCCTATTAAAATACGCTGCATGTTTCTTCCTGGCTTGTCTCAAATTATCATTTGCCAGTTTCCATCCAGCTTTCAGACGAGTGGTCAGCTCGTTCACATATTGATATGATGAGGTAACAGTCTCTTCTGCTTTCTCATCTGTCCAGGTCCTTAATAATTTACATATGCACTTTTAAATTTTTATACTTTTTTTTCATGGCACCCGTCGGGTCCTTTCCATTAGAAGCATTATAGTGAGGCCTTTTCTTCCTAGAATCATCACTCACAAATCGACCACTAGCAATTTTTTTCTTGGGGTTGTCTATCCACTTTAGATTGCTTATGAGAGATCTTCGCTCTCTTTTAGTTTCCTCCAGTTTATATAATGCTGACCGAGGGATTGTCAGCTTATTCTGGGGTAAAATTACTCTTTGTACTCGTCGCATAGTGGCCATGTTAATACATTCAAGTGAAGACTGGGTGTGAAAAGGGGGCTCCCATTCCACTTTGTCTACTTTATTATAAATATTTTTCCTTCCAGGCCTAAGTTTGCCCCGTGGCGTTTCTAGGTCCTGCACATTTTCCCACTTTGTGGGTGTTCCCTCATGAAATACGCCACATGCTTCTACAAAGTTCTCAATATCGACATTTACGTCGGGCCAATAGTATTTTCGAGCAACCTTTTGGCAGATGGTACCTATTTTCTCATGGTCACCATCTTTTCCAACATGTAAGCTCCTTATTAAATTTGGCCTATATGCCTTGGGAAGAACCAACTGTCCTTGACCAGTGGATCTAGTTCCTGTCTTCCTGTATAATACTTTGTTCCTCATAGAATACTCTCTCTTGCTTGGAGGTGTGTGGCATTTGAGCAATTTTTTAAAACATGGCTTGAGTGTCCTATCCTCAGCCTGCGCCTTCCTCATCTCTTCTGGATGAGCATTTATAGGTTCACCTTCTTCCTCCTTTTTCTGTGACCTGGTCTGCACTGTCGCCATGATCACAGGTCTCTCGGGATTCCCCAAGAAGACGTATCTACACCCCAATATCAGAGGGTAGATTGGTTCCTCTATCACTGCTGCTCTGATTTCTCCTTCCACATAGCGAGTTTTCACCGTTATCGTTGCGATTGGAAGTGTCATGAGTGGTATGTCCTTAGTCGCCCCTTGTATTTCCACTGTTTCTGTGGTATACTGACTTGGGTCCACTAGGCTATCCTTCACAACTGAATCATAATCCAAACCTGTATCATATAGGCACCTTATGGTGACCCCATTACACATAACATCCTCACAAACTGGGGGGTGATAAGGTTCCTGCTGTCCATTAGGATTAACCTTTAATCTCTGGTTCCCCGATTTCATTGCAGCATTGTTTGAAGGTTTCCTTTTACAAAATTCGGTGTTATGTTGTCTTTCTTACACCCTTTGCACCATCTCTTTCCTTGGTTAAAAGGTTTTCTTTCATTATATTTTTGGTCATTGAACTGTGAGTTTCTATCACGATAATCATTTCGTGGCCTATCAAAATGTGTCCTACCTTTATTACCTTGTTCTCTGGTATCAAATTTATTAAAGTGCTGTGGGACTTTAAAATTTTCCATATTTTTCTTTTTTTGAGCCACTTACCTCTGCCTGGGCTGCCTGATACCTCTCCGCGACATTCAAAACCTCCCCCAACCTCTCTGCACCTTGTTCCATGAGAACTTTTCTCAGGTCTGGAGCCATGGACTCTCTTAATTGCTCTATCATGATCATTTCTTTGAGATCTTGGGTCTTCCCCAGAGCAGTCCATTTCTCCAAATAGGTTTCCAGTCTGGCAGAGAATTGGTGGTATGTCTCCCCAGACAAAAGTTTGGCATTTCTATACTTCTTACGATAAAATTCGCCATTCTTTTCATATCTCAATAACAGAGCCTGCTTTAGCATGTCATAATTGTCTTGGTCGTCTCTATTCATTTGAGCAAAAACTTCATAAGAGGTACCTCTAAGCCCCTGTGATAACTTAAGACTCCACCTCTTTCTCTCTAACCCATACGTAGTAGCCAATAGTTCAAGTCTACTTAGGTACCCATCTATGTCATCGTCTTTCTCAACAAAATGGTCTAAATGAAACCCCATAGCTGAGGTTGAGGCTCCCTGACTAGGCGTCGCATCTGAGGCAAAGGGGCTGGCACCATTTTCCGGATTATGGCCTTGTAATTCCAATTCCCTTAGTCGTAACTCGTGCTCCTTTTGCAATCTCCTATCTTCTGCTTCCCTTTCGGAAGTCAATCTCTTTTCTTCTGCCTCCCTTTCGGCAGTCAATCTCTTTTCTTCTGCCTCCCTTTGCTGTCGTTTTTCTTCTGCCTCCAATGCCCTAGCCTCCTTGTCAGCCTCAATTTGCAGCCTCTTAAGTTCTTTGTCAGCCTCAATTTGTAACCTCTTCTCTTCAGCTAACCTCCTATCTTCCCTTTCAATATACTTGTCACATTCTGAAGTTACATATAGAATTAAAACCTGACCATCCATGTTCATTTCCTTCGCCGTCAGCACAGCAGCCGATCTGAATTTCGCTAGATCTGCCATACTATATCACACAATTTAACAATGACTAAGGTAAATTATACAATCTAATTACTAAGGTAAAATATTAATTAATTAATTACAACTGGCTGTGAAGATTCATCAACTTTTACTTTCCACTTTTAATTTTTAGGGACACTGTTAAATTTATACAACATATGCCCCCAATAGTTTAATTCCCGGACCAGGAGACCCTAATATCTTTGATAAACCTAATCCCGGACAAGAGCTACCCAATATTTGTAGTGGTTTTTGATGTTATTGTATGGTTCCTATGTTACCTAGTGTACTGGATGAGGTCAGCTGTGAAGGCTCCTGAAGATAAAAGTTTATGTGAGTTACAGAATGCCTTTCTGCTACCACTTACGACCTCAAACAGACTTATTCTGCTATTATGTATGTTAGCTAGGTTTAATGTCTAGGGTAATGAAATGTGATGTGTAGGTAATGGAATGTGATGTGTAGGTAATTGAATACACAGACACACACATGTAAATACTAAGTCTAATAATAATAATAATAATAATACTAAGCTCTATGATCAATTCAACTAACACTGGCTTTAGAATTTTAGATTTTACAATTTTTTGAATTTATTTAGTCCTGAACCAAATGTTTCTTCTGGTCAGGACGTATGAAACAATATGTATTTATCAATAAAAGTGCATATATATATATTGAATAATCAAATGAAAATTTTATACATAAATATTTTGTTACATTGGTTAATATTAATACTAACTACAGTGTCTTTGGAAAACTAGCACTGGATGTCTAGTTGGGGTGGTGTCATCATGCCCAATCTCTGTTTATAATGTGCATTGTCTTTGAAATATGGTTTGAGTTATAGTGTTTATACAACAGAATTTTATTTCTTCATTTATTGTGGACCAGTTTGATAAATCCACAGCAGGCCAGGTTTTCACTTATCTGGCCTGTGACGATGCAGTATAGAATTCAAGTGGCAAACTCCTCACAATAGCTGGAGTAAAATGGTTGGCTTCCACATCATCCACTCATAGATCTCTTCACAAGCATCTGACACTAGTGTAGTGCCAAACCAGAAACTCTGAAACCAAAATTTGTGCCATGTGTCAACACACTGCCTACTGCACCACTTTTTACACATAACAACGAAAAAACATTACAAAGATCGGGTCAGATCTCTCTGACCAACTTAGCACATTTCACCCAGGTGTTATCAAACAGCACCAGTTTCCCATGACTGCATTGCATCCGAACGCACAGATCATTTTTTCTAAAGTCATTGTATGATCATTTTTCCTGAAGTCATTGTATGATCATTTTTTGCTAAAGACATTGTATAATTAGATTGACTGAAATGTACACTTTAATTTTTTTCGGTCAAAGCTACATAACTCTGGATAATTGAGATTATCATTTAATATGATGTTACCTCCTCTTGTGACGAGACACGTTCGGTCCATATTTTTTTAACGAAGCGTGATCATTCTCCTTATTTGGTAGTATCGGTCAACTGTTGTTGGATTGTCTGAAACCAGTGTTGAGTTCTCTGTTCATGTCTATATAAGGCTCGATCTAGTATAAATCTTTATCTGGAATGTTCCTAGATCGTCTTGTTTGATTGCTATTCAAGTGGATGCGTTCTGCGCATGTCCGGACGCGAGGCGTCTGGGAAGTTTCTTTTGTCTGGGAGTCGATGGAAAGTTGTGAAGCAGAGAAGACGCGTTTTGGCGTCTCTGTGATTTTGTTAGGGAATTAGGAGCCTTATTGTGAGTTAGTTAGCTTACAAGGTCCTTCCCTTGAGTATTCTAAAAACGCCTGGAGGCGTATGTTTTCTGTGGTGTGGATTTTCGAACGAAGGCAATGCCTCATTTACATCCAATCTGTAACTTAATTTTATGTTTGACAATGGTCGATCTCTGCTCACGTATGCATTACAGAAAGGGATATTCCTCTAATAGAAGTCACGCCCCAGGTATCTTCATACCTGAGATCTATATGTACACGGGTCATACTCAGCCCGAAGGACAGTTCTTTGTTCTATGAACGTCGCTGTGTGTCAGCGATTACGCCTACGTCAAGGTTAGACTTAGGAATGCCTGTAAAGGTCAGTTTGACCTGCACTCCTGGAATGCCATCCTCGTGCGACATGATTTGACTCATTTAGCACATCTGAACAGTAAGAGGATTTTTTGTTGATGTACTTTTGTATTTGGAGCCAACCATATAATCCCTTGGCGACACATCATCTTTTTTGAGAATATGCCAAATGCATTGATGAATTATGTATGCTGATACTCCTGAATGTAATGACTTTTCTCTATTGTGAACTGGATGTAACGTACCTGTACTCGTGGCGTCAAAATAAATGATGAAAAACGTCAAGAGCAGTTTACCCATTTATGACTTGACATGTCATACCCTATGTGCTGTAACTATGTGAACTACATCACTACTATACACAGCAACAACAACAACACAAAACCAGACAAGACACCCTACATCTTGAACTATAATACCTGGTGTCGATAGGGATGGTATTGTGACCGGGCTGAAGGTTCTTCAACGAAATTGGACTTATATTTACAACGTCCATGGTGGTCAGTTCTGCCATTATCATTTTATGGAAGCATCACAAAAGCGGCCTTATCACCAAAGAGGAGCGAGCCCTAAATCCACCCTTATCATTTTATTGTGGCCAGATGTTGGTTTAATTCTGGTACCAGCATTCAAGGGAATCAACAAACCTAGACAGCATACTTTATCATACAACATTGCAGTTTCAACTCACTTCCTTCAAGAGATATTTTGAAAGTACCCGGCGCTGCTCGACAGTTTATCGAAGTTTGTCTACATCTAGAAGGACAAGTGCCGTTTGAATCGGTTTGTCTACATCTAGAAGGACAAGTGCCGTTTGAATCGATCTGTCTACATCTAGAAGGACAAGTGCCGTTTGAATCGATTTGTCTACATCTAGAAGGTTAAGTGCCGTTTGAATCGATTTGTCTACATCTAGAAGGACAAGTGCCGCTTAAATCGATTTGTCTGCATCTAGAAGGTCAAGATCCGACGCTTATTTCCAGTACCAGAAGCTCTTTTTCCTGCGTCATGGCTGTTCATGGGAGCAGATGTCGATCAACGTTGGATCGTTTATCCTAAGAATGCTGATCACATCCTGTTCTGCACCGTGCTGACGTTTGGGACATATAGAAGTTAAGTGGCCTGTTTGTTTGTGAACTGTGCCCTTATGTTCTAGCTGAGCCTTCTGAATCCTTTCACACACTTTTTGCTATTTGTTTACATGTTTACATGTTATATGTTATTTATATTTGTATATTTATATGTTTATATTTCAGCGGGTCTGGATGGGTGGTGACTCCTATAGATCATACCACGTGACAGAGGTTTTCTATTGAGAGTGTTCTGTAAGGTATGCAAATTTCCTATAGTGAAATTTGCTAAGCGACTTTTGTTGCTATTTCTATTAGTTGTGATGACATGTGTTAGTGTTGTTATCGTTATTTTTCGCATTCTTTAGTTTTGTTTTGATTTGTTTGTATTTGTAGGTCTCCTCTTTTCTATTATTCAGTTCTTTACACAATTTTTGTTTATAAATTGTGACGTCATTTGTTTGTTTACTATTTCGCATTTTGTCATTCACATTCTTTGTGATATTTTCTTTTAGTTCTGCTGTTTATTTAGTTGACTTATGCGAATGTTTTCGTATTGACTTTGATCTTTGTTATTGTTTACATTGACTTTGATCTTTGTTTTTGTTTACATTGACTTTAATCTTTGTTATTGTTTACATTGTCTTTGTTCTTTGTTATTGTTTACATAGTTCTTGAGTAATTAGCTTTCACTACTGTTTATATAGTGCACTTATCATAACTAACTGGTGGTTTTTTGCTTATGCAATATTGTAGTGCAGTTATGATAAATAACTGATGGTTATGCACTGATTTGTGTAGTGCCCTGATGAGTAAGAAGTGACTTGTGTTATTATTATACATTTGATAATACAAGTTTGATGTCAAAGACTTGTTTCCCACAGAGACTGGGATAAACATTGGGATTATACAAGTACTTTACTAAGTCTTGTTACTATTAAGGTTGAAATAAGATAGTTAATTATTTCAGGTTTTGGACTCATATATTAGACAACATGTCTACATTTGAGTACTTTATTGAGCAGGGTAAATCCCTTGGAAAGACTGGTGATAAATTAGAAGAATTTGCGACTGTTCAATATGCCAAGGCATTGAAGTCGGAAGAGAAGAGAATGAGAGAACAAACTGAACAAAAGAAAATAGAAGCTGAGAATTTAAAACTGCAGATGCAGGTGGAGGAAAAAAGATTCCAAATGGAAATGGAAAAACAAAAAAGAGAAGCAGAAGCAAAAGCTGAAGAGAAAAGACTTGAAAAAGAGTCTGAAAATAAAAAACTTGAAAGAGAGGCTGAAGAGAAAAGACTTGAAGAAGAGTCTGAAAATAAAAAACTTGAAAGAGAGGCTGAAGAGAAAAGACTTGAAAAAGAGTCTGAAAATAAAAGACTTGAAAAAGAGGCTGAAGATAAAAGATTAGAAAAACAAGCTGAAGCTGAAGAAAGAAAGTTACAAAGAGAGGCTGATGAGAGAAAAGCAAAAATGGAGCATGAAGAAAAACTCTTAGCTTTGGAGTTAGAGAAGTTAAAGTTGATGAACATGGGTAATGCTAATGATGCAAATAAGGTGTCAGATAAGACTAATGCTAATACTTTCAAGCTAAATCTTCCAGCATTCAATGCGTCCATTGATGATATAACATTTTATCTAGACAGATTTGAAAGTGCATGTAAGATGCATAACATATATAAATCACTATATGTTTATCATCTGTCCAAGATATTTAGAGGTGATGCTTTGACTATGTTAGGCATGGTAGATGAGCCTGACAAGAACAATTATGAAGTTGTCAGGGCAGTCTTGTTAAAGAAATACCAACTTAACGAAGACGGCTATCGCCTTCATTTTAAAAATATGTTGCCAGAAACTGGAGTGGAATTCTCTGAATTCATTTCAAAGATACGTCTTACTTTTTCACGTTGGGTTGAACTGTCTAAGGCAGAACATACATATGAAGCACTTATGGACTTACTACTTAGAGACAAGGTTATGTCTTCTGTCAATGAATCTTTTCTTTCTTTTCTTCATGAGCGGAAGCCTAAAAACATAAAACAAATGGAAGAATACTGTTGCCAGTATGTCACTGCGCATCCTCACGTAACCATTAGCAACTCTAAAGTAAAAAAAGGTCTGCCAGTTGCTTCGGCAGCACCTTATGGCCCAAATTTCATGCGTAAATTTCAGGGTAGCCAACAAAATTTTAATAAGAAGAGTAACCGTAATTATGCTCAGAATCATAGCGATCAATTTCAGGGTGATTCTTCTTCGCAGAACTGGAGACAACCTGATACTCCACGGTATACTACTCCCTATAATTTTAGACATTTTCGCAAAAAAAATCAGTATAGAGGAAAATATTTTTCGCGGAGACCTCAAAACCAATATAATAGAGGTTCTCAACAGTATAGAGATGGTAATGACAGTTATGGAAACTGGAATTCATACCAGGATAACAATTACAGTAGGGACTTTAATGATAATTGCAGCGGCAATAATGGTCGCGGTAGATCGCAACATAAGAGAAAAAGATATCAACAGACAAACTCTGTACAACAAGAATCTCAGGGAGCAGATAAACAGTTTAATGATAATAAAAACCATAATGCTATCGGATGTTTATTTTTTGATTTTGCTAGAGCAAATAAATGTATCCAATGCAGTACTTTATTTGACCCGACTACCGTAACTACTTTAAGCTGTGGTCATCCTCTTCCAGCTCTTCCTGCTAATGTTGCACATGACGGGAGAGGTTCTCTTATACTACATAAGGGTCTTGTAAATAGTAATCTAGTCTCAGTTTTGTTTGATTCTGGATGTACTACGATTGGCGTTAGGCAATCTCTTGTAAATCCATCCTGTGCTACAGGAAAGGTCATCAAATGTGTCACATTTAGTGGCACTTTGGAAAAGTATCCTACTGCCATAATACATATTGCTATTTCCTTCTTTATGGGAGATGTCCACGCGTGTCTTCTTCCAAACCCTATTGCGGACCTTATTATTGGTCGTATTCACAGAGTTAGGAATGTACCCCACAGCAAATTGCTGCTTGGGAAGAGCAAAACATGGAAGCTACCAATGCGGTGGTCACAAGAGCACATGCTCTTGATCCACCTCAAACTTCATTAACTGATAATAATGAAGTAGATAGCCAAGATAGTCACTTGATTATTTCACGTGACTCATTTATAAAATTGCAAGAAGAAGATCCTTCTTTACAAAAATTCTTCATTCTAGCAAAAAAAGGTGATCCAAATCAGAATACTAATAGAAAGTCTTGGATTTCTATGAAGAACGGCGTACTTGTGCGTATGGTACAAGACTCGTCTACGTCCACTCATTCACAAATTCTTGTGTCTAAGAGTAAGAGATTGCAAATATTGCAACATGCTCATGACTCGCAATGTGCTGGACATATGGGTTTTTCCCGTACAAAGTCGAGGGTTCTTGCGGTTTTCTTTTGGCCATTTGTGAGCAAGGACATACGAATTTACTGTCGTTCTTGCAAAGTATGTCAGAAGGTCAAATCTAAAGGACCACGACATGCTGCGCCTATCCAGGCTGCTGACATTCCTATTCGCCCTTTTCAAAAAATAACAATAGATATTATCGGTCCTTTTAGGATTAAGTCGGCCAGAGGACATCAATTTATCCTTACATGTGTCGATATGTGCACACGTTGGCCAGAGGCTATACCTCTCAAGAGCATCTCAACTGCTGATATCGCAGACGCTCTTTGGCTGATATTTTCTCGCTTGGGTTTCCCCGGAGAAATATTGTCAGACCATGGCACTCAACTTATATCAGACACTATGTCACAGGTAATGTCTATGCTACATATTAAAAGGTCTCTCAGCAGTATCTAACACCCAATGTCTAATGGGTTAGTCGAGCGTTTGAATAGGACACTAAAAACTTTACTTGGGAAGATAACTGAGGATCATCCTCAGGATTGGGACAGGGTTTTACCCGCGGCTCTCTTTGCTTATAGAGAGGTTCCCAATGAACACACAGGGTTTTCCCCTTTTGAACTTGTCTTTGGCGCGCAACCGCGCGGCCCTATGTCTCTACTTCACGATCTAATCACTGCCGATAATATTAGCGATGAGACTCAATCTTCTTACGAGTATGTCGTTGCTCTTAGGCAAAAGATCATCGAGGCATGCAAACTAGCAACTTCTTCATCCGAATTTGCTAAAGAAAAGGCAAGGCAGTTTGTAAATATAAATAGATGTCTACGACAACTTTGTCCAGGTGACAAAGCTCTCGTTCTACTTCATTCAAGGGAGAACAGACTTCTTATTGCATGGAAAGGTCCATATGCAATAGTCTCCAAGATTTCCGATGTCGACTATATAGTCGATATTGATGGAAAGCATAAAACTTTCCACATAAATATGCTCACGGAATTTCATGAAAGACCTGACTATTTGCAGCCTATTTTCCAGGCAACGGACAATTCTCAAGTACCTCAAGGTCATTACACATCCTTGTCAGTTATACAGGATGAGGAAACTACTTTTTCTGATGTCAATCTTCCACTTCCTATGGTCCCACTTCATTCTACGGAATCTTGGAAAAACGTTACCGTTTCACCTAATCTTTCCGCTGAAGAACATCGACAAGTTTCTTCGATGTTGCAAACATTTCAGGATGTCCTTACAGACATCCCGGGACACACACATGTCATCGAACATGACATTATACTAACTGACCATAATCCTATCAGAGTCAGACCCTATCCAATATCTATCCATTTTCAGTCACAAGTCGAAAAAGAATTGGATGAAATGATACGATTGGAAATCATTGAACCATCCACTTCAGCATACTCTTCGTCTATGGTTATTGTTCGAAAGAAGGATATTAACATTCGCATTTGCGTAGATTATCGCAAATTGAACCAAGTTACGAAGTTCGATGCTGAACCTATGCCTTCATTGGAAGAGCTACTAAATAAACTTTCTAATTCTAGATTCTTTACCAAACTAGACTTGTCTAAAGGTTATTGGCAAGTTCCTTTAACTGATTGTGCCAAACCTTTTACAGCTTTTTCTACAACTAGGGGTTTATTCCAATGGAATTTCATGCCTTTCGGTCTTATGAACGCCTCTGCTACATTCGTACGCATGATGCGGCGAATTCTCGCATATCGTACAGATGTCATAGCATACTTAGACGATATCTGTCTGTTCAGTGATTCCTGGGAAGATCACTTTTTGGGTTTATACGAATTGCTGTCTACTCTTCGAGAGTATAACTTGACTGCAAAACCCTCTAAAGCCTTTAAAGGATTTAGTAAGATTTATTTCCTGGGTCATCGTGTTGGTCATGGTCTTTTAAAGACAGAGGACCACAATGTTTCAAAAATACTTAACATTTCTGTCCCTAAGACGAAGAAACAAGTACGGAGTCTCTTAGGTTTGATCCAATTTTACGGACGATTCATTCCGAATCTGTCCTCCATTATGGCACCGCTTTCTACTTTATTGAAGAAAGGATCGCCTAATCTGATCCGCTGGTCTCAAGAATGTCAATCCTCATTGGACCAGGTTAAAACTCTATTTTCATCTCCACCTATCCTTAGGTTACCTACTATTGAGAAGACTTTTGTTCTTCGAAGTGACGCCTCGTCAACTGGGATTGGGGCAGCACTTATGCAGGAACATTCTGATACTCTGCATCCGGTGATGTATATCTCTAGGAAATTAAATGCTGCAGAAAAGAATTACTCGGTTTTAGACCGTGAATTATTGGCTATGGTATCGTCTATTCTGAAGTTACAAAGATTTCTGCTAGGCACACATTTCATTTTGGAAACCAACCAGAAAGCGCTTACTGCTATTCAGAGCAAAAACTTGAACAGCTCGAGGTCTACTCGATATGCCATAGCTCTTCAACCATTTCATTTCACGGTGCGAGCTATCCGTGGTTCAGATAATGTGATGGCAGACATTCTGTCCAGGTGCCCACACCATTCCACATAATTCTTCTGTCATATATATTTCCTGATATACAGTTCAATACTATAATGACATCTTCTTCTTCTTTGATCCATAACCGCCAACCGTCAAAGCAGTCAGTGGCCATCACGCCTGGTGGCGTCTTGTAGGGCAGCAACAAATTGATTCCACCCTGCTTGGTCGGCGGCCATCCTTCGTGCAGTGCCCCAACTGTGGTTCATTCTTTGCATCTCAGCTTCCACAGTTCTCCGCCAAGTTGTTTTTGGTCGGCCTCTCTTTCGCTTTCCCTCGGGGGTCCATAGCATAGCTGTTCTTGTGATGGTATCAGGATCCCTTCTGAGGACATGGCCAACCCAACTCCAGCGTCTGCCAGCTATGATGGTGTGCATGTCCTCCTGGTTACTCCGAATAAGTAGTTCTTGGTTGCTGATGGTGTTTGGCCAAAAGATTCGGAGAATTTTCCTTAGGCAGATTGTGTGGAAGGAGGACAGTTTCGACATTTCCTTCTCTGTTACTCTCCAACATTCCGCACCATAGAGAAGCACAGAAAGTACACAGCTCTCATACAGTCTTAATTTGGTGTTTGTGCTGTACTGGAAAGACTTCCAAATGTTGTTGAGAATAGCAAAGGCTGTTCTCGCTTTATTCATTCTGTTGTTAATGTCCTTGCTTAATCCGCCGTCAGGTATTACTATGCTTCCTAGGTAAGTAAATGTGTCTGTCTGTTCTAACTTCTGGTTCTTTACTGTTATTGGCTCAGGATTGCCCACATTTAGTGTCGTGACCTCTGTCTTCTTCAAATTGATGTTCAGGCCAACCTGCTGGCCATACTTATTCAGTCTATCGGTTTTGTCTTGAATGTGTTGGTGTGAATGCGCGAGTAGTGCAATGTCATCTGCATATTCCAAATCTTCCAGTGTAGAAAACGTTGTCCATCTAATTCCTCTTGGACTGCCCTCTGTTGTCTGGCGCATCACTCAATCTATGACTGTCAAAAATAATGTTGTTGATAAGGGGCATCCCTGTCGTACTCCTGTTTTCACTTCGAAAGTTACATTACTCGATCCAACACTGCACGTAAAGTTAGAATAGAGGCTTTTTATAATGGAAACAATGCGGCTGGGAATTCCATAAGCCCTCAGAATTTTCCATAGGCTGTCTCTGTGTATGCTGTCGAAAGCCTTTTCAAAATCAACAAAGTTAATGTACAGCTGCCTCTGCCATTCTGAGCACTGCTCTATAATGTTCCTGAGGGTAAATATATGATCTGAGCATCTTCTGTTCTTTCTGAAGCCCGCTTGTTCTTTCCTCAGTTTATGGTCAACTGCTTTTGAAATTCTCTGGATGATTATCCTACCTAGTATTTTGCTGGGAACTGAGAGGAGGGTAATTCCTCTCCAGTTGTTGCAGTCTGCAAGGTCGCCCTTCTTGGGCAATTTGACAATTATTCCTTTAGTCCACTCTGTTGGTGTTGTCTCAGTTTCCCAGACTTGTGCAAATAGTGGTTCTAATAGTTCTGCTGCTAGTTCAGGGTCTACATAATGACATATTAGCACATATTTTCTCACTTTTTGGGAATTTATAACGTTGTACCATGTAATTTCCAGAAGAAAACTTAGTTAGCGATATACGGGCCACATTTAGATATTGTATTTTAATGATTGTATTAAGAGATTTAACAATTGTCTTAAAGATTTGTGTTATTGATATTTTCGCAGCACATCATTGACGTCTGCAAAATTATGTCCATTGTGGAACTTTGAAGTTATCAAGTCCTGTCCTAGGTTGGAGCGGATGATGTCCATCTTCTTGTATCGATTATATTTATGTCTACGAGGAACAGCACATGTATTAGTAATGATTAATAATGCATTATATATAATGTACTCTTTGTTTGAATATGTGTAATTTTATAGTGCGGTATATTAGTATATTACACCGCTGTTTGCACAACACTTCATTGTATAATACTATGATAATATATTTAATTTCATAGATTTGTATGAGTATAATTTGACTTGCATTATGATGTTGCCATCACTGTGGCGTGTGTTGGTGGCACCTTCCTGGAAGATATACGCGTATACTTAGAGAAATATTTTCTCCAAAAATCTGAGATATAATCTCAGTTTCGCTCCATGCGTCGAGCTAGCCTCATTTTTAGGCAATATACCCGCGCATCATATGTGCGTTAGGAGCCTGGGTTTTTTTCCGGCTCCAGGATTCAAAAAAAAAAGTTTCATTTTTTTTCCCGGGAGGGTGCGGTAATGTTACGCACAGATCATTTTTTCTAAAGTCATTGTATGATCATTTTTCCTAAAGTCATTGTATGATCATTTTTTGCTAAAGACATTGTATAATTAGATTGACTGAAATGTACACTTTAATTTTTTTCGGTCAAAGCTACATAACTCTGGATAATTGAGATTATCATTTAATATGATGTTACCTCCTCTTGTGACGAGACACGTTCGGTCCATATTTTTTGAACGAAGTGTGATCATTCTCCTTATTTGGTAGTATCGGTCAACTGTTGTTGGAATGTCTGAAACCAGTGTTGAGGTCTCTGTTCATGTCCATATAAGGCTAGATCTAGTATAAATCTTTATCTGGAATGTTCCTAGATCGTCTTGTTTGATTGCTATTCAAGTGGATGCGTTCTGCGCATGTCCGGACGCGAGGCGCCTGGGAAGTTTCTTTTGTCTGGGAGTCGATGGAAAGTTGTGAAGCAGAGAAGACGCGTTTGGGCGTCTCTGTGATTTTGTTAGGGAATTAGGAGCCTTATTGTGAGTTAGTTAGCTTACAAGGTCCTTCCCTTGAGTATTCTAAAAACGCCTGGAGGCGTATGTTTTCTGTGGTGTGGATTTTCGAACGAAGGCAATGCCTCATTTACATCCAATCTGTAACTTAATTTTATGTTTGACAATGGTCGATCTCTGCTCACGTATGCATTACAGAAAGGGAGGTTCCTCTAATAGAAGTCACGCCCCAGGTATCTTCATACCTGAGATCTATATGTACACGGGTCATACTCAGTCCGAAGGACAGTTCTTTGTTCTATGAACGTCGCTGTGTATCAGCAATTACGCCTACGTCAAGCTTAGACTTAGGAATGCCTGTAAAGGTCAGTTTGACCTGCACTCCTGGAATGCCATTCTCGTGCGACTTATGATTTGACTCATTTAGCACATCTGAACAGTAAGAGGATTTTTTTGTTGATGTACTTTTGTATTTGGAGCCAACCATATAATCCCTTGGCGACACATCATCTTTTTGAGAATATGCCAAATGCATTGATGAACTATGTATGCTGATACTCGTGAATGTCATGACTTTGCTCTATTGTGAACTGGATGTAACGTATCTGTACTCGTGGCGTCAAAATAAATGATGAAAAACGTCAAGAGCAGTTTACCCATTTATGACTTCACATGTCGTACCCTAGGTGCTGTAACTCTGTGAACTACATCACTACTATACACAGCAACAACAACAACACAAAACCAGACAAGACACCCTACATCTTGAACTACAATACCTGGTGTCGATAGGGGTGGTATTGTGACCGGGCTGAAGGTTCTTCAACGAAATTATACTTATATTTACAACGTCCATGGTGGTCAGTTCTGCCGTTATCATTTTATGGAAGCATCACAATAGCGGCCTTATCACCAAAGAGGAGCGAGCCCTAAATCAACCCTTATCAGCCATGTGTCAACACACTGCCTACTGCACCACGTTTTACACATAACAACGAAAAAACATTACAACGATCGGGTCAGATCTCTCTGACCAACTTAGCACATTTCACCCAGGTGTTATCAAACAGCACCAGTTTCCCATGACTGCATTGCATCCGAAATATGTTCAATAGTTTCCTCTTCCATCCAATAAGGTGGGTGATATGTTCCCACTGATCTCAAATATAGATCTGTCTTCCATAGTCTTAGATATGTTTTCCTATATTATTTAGTTGCCTCTAGGCCCTGGACTGCTGCTGGGGACCTAGAATAAGCACTCACTTGTCGTAATCCTTTTTCAGGACATGGCAGTATCAATCACTCAAAATATTAAAATAAAAAAAGGTAAATTCTTTTTCGCTTACCACAATTCAAAATTGAGAATACAGTTACGTTGTACTAGCAAAACTCAGCTGAGCTGCTGGCTAGGTTAGGGCGTCCCACTGATAATATTTAATATTTCCTGGAAATCACACCTCTAGCATTAACGAACTGTATAAATGGACAGTCTTCTTCAAAATGGCACTAGCTGGCGTCTGTCTTTCTATAATATGAAAACTTCTGTCCAATCAGCGGACTTCCCCCTCAACCTTTCAAATATTCAAACTACAAATGCCCAATTTCGGTCCAGTCTCAGTCTAGTGTATAGTATTTTTCTGTCGGTCTGTCCGTTCCAACTTGGTTTTTCCCAAAATTACACTTGTTTTTGGACGAAACTACAAGAAAAAACTACACAAATATTTGTCTCCCCTACTTCTAAGATTCTATGCTAAGTTATTTTTAGCTACTATCCTCCTACCCTGCCCCTAGTCCACCTGCAGTTGGTTTTTGCATTTTTAGTCTCAAGGACGTCAAAATGTAAGTTTAGTGAAAATATGCACAAAAAACTGTTTGCTAGTCTGTATTGAACAATACAGTCTTTCGTCAATATCTTTCGTGTTATCTGTCCGTCTGTGTAATTAAAAGTATATTATTTCTCAGATTAAGATGGGCTATTAAACTAGCTAGTTTTTATTCTCCTAAACTTATTATTAAGAAAAAACCTACTTTTCTCAAGGTTAGTTTTGAAATTTGTTTTTGAACCTTCGTGTACGGCGTTTGCCGCTATATTCAAACTAAAACGACTAATTACCGTAAAACGTCCAAGATACGTCTGTTTCTAACAAGAGCTAAGGTCGTTTTTGTCCATTTCCTTACATTGTGTCAACTAGTGGCGTAATTTTTTTCTTTAAACTACAAATTGCGTCTTTTAGACTTAGATTCAAACACGTGTTCAGACAGTCACATTTTTTTTCTTTTATCTCCGTTTCTGCCCCGTCTAAAAGGATAGGTCGTTTAGTCTGCATGTTCTAACTAGTTAGTTTCAATGGCGCTAGAAAACGCTGGCGTAGGCGAGAATGTATCATCGTACCTTACCTATATTTTTATCTCTACATGTTATTTTACCTGTTATCTTTATAAATGGAGGAATGTTAACGTTGCATCACTGTAATTTCACCACACCCACCGAAGAAAAACATTCCTCACCGGTCAGTTGTTGTCATCACGCTTAAGAAGTATTTTCACCATTAGCGGCGAAATCAAAGAGACTACACCATTCCCACCACCTGTACCTGTGGCGGTGCCATCCCATATAACTTTTTTATGACAACACAAAAGAACACCTTCTAGCGATTACGAGACTACTTACTACCAGCCAAACTCGCTAATCTGGGGCTGGAAACGAAGGTGAAGACATTTTTTTCATTTTGTCGAGTGTTTTTACTACTGCTGTTGTGTATTTTCTATGGAGTGTCAGATTCCACGATCGGTAAGTGTGTGTAAGAAACTGTGTGTTGGCAATCACGAGCGTGCATGAATGAATAAGATTTATTTGCAACCATTTTAATCTGTTCTACCTGGTAATGCTTTTTTTTCTGTATTCATTGTATTTTGTTCTCTTTAAGTGGGATTTCTTAACTATGGTTATTTCCCCTCCCTTAACTCTGCTTAGTCAAGGGAAAACATTGTTTGAGAAAATAATAGGACCTGTTTCCTACCCCCATACTTAATATTGTAAAACTTCTTATCAGAGTAAAAAAATTACTATTTGGGTTAAATTGTATATCTCTGATAACCCCCTCCCCCCCCTGTCTTTTGGACTGGGTCTTTCTTTGTTAATACAAGCGGGAAGGGCAGATTGGATACTCCTCCTCCTTCCCCCCCCCCCCCCCCCCAATCTTGTTATTTGTATTTTCTGTAAACTGTGAATTTTTGCCTGTAAACTGATAAATGTTGTGATTTGATTTTAAATGATAAATAAACATCATAAAACTTTTAGTACTGTGTTGGAAGACCCAAGCCCAAATTACCCTTATTTGTTTACCATAGTTGTATTCACGTGACGTCTGTATGTTTGAAGATCCAAATAGGTGTGAGTACATGAGTGTCTGGTTACTGGCAAGAATTGTTTTGGCCAGGAGAGATTAAGGAGTAGATTGAGAAAAAAAAGATTGTCGTAAAAGAGACTGTCCTTTACTCTTTCCAGCACTTACCATCATTCTTCACTCTAAACGAGAAAACTATTTCTAGAATTATCTCAAATAAATTTACGACAATAAATGGCTGGCTCGCCGGGATTTTGAGCTACATTTGAACCGGACGACTATAAATTGGGTCGCTCTCCGGAGATTTTGAGTCTAATTTTAAGTCTGGGTCTAACTAGATAGAGTGTTAGTGATTTGTCTTTGTGGAGTAGGGTATAATAAAAATAATTACACCCCCTAGACAACGCTTTTAGTAATTGGGTCGACCACACAAATATTACAGGATTTGTTTCTTTCCACAGCAGGAGAGAGTTAGAAAAACAAAAATATTTGTTATTTAAATTATTCTCTGGCAGAAAAAATTAAAAATTTGTTTATATAAGACTTGCTTTGATCGCGTGATTGTTTCACGGTCAAAAAATTTTTTGAAGCTAGCCGGAGTTGGGCTAAGCTAAAGACGCCTTGTTCTGATTTTTTAAGTCAAGTTAACAACGTCTCTTCTCAAAACTGACTTCAGCGGGCGGAGTTTTGTTGACGGAGAATTAAAATTTTAGGAAAATTGTTTTTTCCTTTAAATTGTTTGAATATAAATTTGTCTCTACTGTTAGTAAAAGTATATTGTTTTCTAGTGTTTGATTTACCATTTAACGTGGCATAGTCGCCTGCATCAGCCTCCTATTTACAACAGTGAGACAAACGTTTACCAACATTTTGATTAATTAGTCTTTTGGAGAAACTGGGGTTTGACTCACCAGTACCTCAAGCTTGGATGGTTGGTGAGTGACTGAAAAATTTGTTCCAGATGTTAGGAAAAACAACGATTAGGTAAGAGTAAGCATGTTGTCTGTGAGCACAGCTGTCAAAGCGAGAGAATAACAGGGATGAGTAATTCGTTTATGATTTAACCCATGTAATAACTTTTGTATTTTCTCTTGCATGCAAGTTTTTTCTAATGCTGTTTTCCTCTTAGGATAGGTTAATATATATAAACTCTGGTCTTTTACTGAGAGAGGGAAAACCTTGGACCTTAGCGTGTAAATCTGTGACTCTTTGGGCTATAAATTCTCTTATAACGGGATCTTGGCAACATAGGGGGGAAAGAACTTCACCTATGAGTCTATCTCTTTAATTGATTCTTAACCTACGTTTATTGTATTTGATTTGATATTCAATATTGTCGATGTAAAGTTTTTTTAATGATAAATAAAAATTTACATAACTTATTCACGTGTGGCGGTCAGCTTGTTCAAAAAAAGATCCTTATTTCATAGATATAGTTTTCACGTATGTGCGTCTAATTGTCGTCACTTATCTGTGTGTGTGTATATGTGAGTAGTTAAATATATATATATATGTCGTGAAATATTCTAATCCACATATATAAATTATCAGGTAAATATAAAGCCTAATAAATACATATAATAAAGAAAAGAGCAATGGAAAATAACAGTGCTGTCACAAAGAATGTACTCGAAATCCCCTTTGTTTTAAGCTTCGTCTGCAAATTGTAACGTTTCCACGTTAAATATAAGCCACTGCATAAATACAAGCGTTTCCACAACACATTAAAACGGGTATTGCATTTCTAAGAAAAACATTGAGAGGCACACTGCGTAATGACCTAAATTAATCCTAACATTAATTATATTACGTTACCAAAACGAACGAACAGATGGACTAAAGGATAGAAAGAAGGGAGAGGCAGAAAGCCGAACGCATGCAAAATTAAACACGCGTTTCGCTATTAATGCCACCCCAACAAGCGTAACGCGATACACAATTACTACTATCACGCGTGTAAGGCCACATGCACTAACTTTTTCGGACGGACAGTGATAAAAACACTAACCTTCCCAGAGTTAGGTTTTAAAATCACGAAAAACGCTTATTAGAAAAGATAACATTAGATGGGTTTACGTTTGAAAACATTACAGTACCCAGACAGCACATCTTCGAAACAGGAGGTAGAAGAAATTGCATATTTTGAACGCAGCCACTTAGCTCTTTTAAATTGGTATATTTGGGTTCCTTAGGGCTTGCTGACAAAGAATATGTAAAACGTTACGCAAATAGTCTAGGAATTAACAAGTTAGAACCAAAATAAAATAGTGGGGATGCCTGACAGCATGAAATCATTTCTGCTCATAAAATTTTTTTATAACGTGTTTGAAAAAACCTTGCGTACGGAAATAGCCTACCATGTAAACTCCAAATTGATTGGAGCGCAACAAATATAAGACTAAACACGATTGGTCGGACTATAAATACTATCTTTGGTTGTTAGGGGAGACGTAGGAAGGTAAAATTTTTTCAAACACTTGTCGAAACGTGGCTCCATTGGTCAGACTCGCTGATATAATCACTTAGGAGCGTTAGTTCGAGACCACTAGTTCAAATAAGCTTGATAAAGCAACAGTGCGTTGAAGCCAGCTCATATTTTTGCTAAATAAAAGCCTGGAACATAAGCAGATGGGAATTTGTGCCAGTAATTGTGCCAGAATTCATTGCTAGTCAACGTATCTGTGTTTATTCTATGAATTGTGGTAAGCTTGAAACATTCAGTATCTTTTAATGAAAATTGAATGTGAATTGTTAATTTATGCCTGTATATATGTGTAGTTCAGTAGCAAACATGATGTAAAGCCTATAATGCTCCAGCCTGAACAGAAGGTGTCGGAGGAAAGTAAAACGGCATGGAATGGCCAAACAGTACACTGACACCTAGATGATTGACTAGAAAGAAATAATGCTGGAATTGCAGAGGCGTAGTAACCATTAAGGAGGTTAATACTGGTATAAAGTATTTCAGATGACGCTGACAGTTGGCCTAACGCTCTGAACTCAATGTTTGTGATGTATTGTGCTCAGTGTAGAACTAGAGTATCAATTAGTTATGAAGTAGAAGGTACATCCTTCTTGTTTTCAGGGACCGTGGTCTTGATGGTATTGAGCAGCACCTGGTCAGTGCTTTGCTGAATCCAGAGTCGGACAGCATACTCCTTGGTCCATTTAGCTATCAGTGAGGTGTCTCCAGAGCCCAGGGGAGAAATCGAGCAGAGGAGTCTTTTCCTGCCGCCATCACGCAAGATAAGCTGATGTGGCCAGCTGAGCTCAAAATTATGTACCCCCATCTTAAAATGACCTTGTAAAAATAACATTAAGAGGGGAATTAAATTGTTTTAATATCAGGAACTGAGAACATCTCCAATACTAGTTCCAATAAAGACAAACTATTGAAGTCATGATGACAAATACCAACAGAGCTTGAACAAAACAAAACCAGTATTACCTCATATTACTACTACACAACTGACACACATAGGATACTTTTAATAATATATGTCACTACAATATTCATATTGATAAATTCTGTACATATAACTTGTAAGTAAAATTGATTGTGATTCCTGGTTCCCTTTGTATTTGAATCAGGACACATATTCATTCATAACAGCAATGAATACATATTGTTATTTGAAAAGTTATCAGTGACTCCTTTAAGATATCCTTTAGAGTGTTATATGTATGTGAGTGTCACAGTGTTGTCAAGTGTGGTGGAATAAATTAAATTGTTTATCTGTCTGTTGTTGTTATGACTTACACTTCATCATACACATACCCTAGACATATAACGTAGTCATCACACTATTCCAGAATAATTCTGACTGAGGTATACATATGTGGCAGCAAGTAAGGTTATATATAATACACTACTCTTATTAGATATATATATATACCTTCACAGCTGATCTCAGTCAGTACACTAAGTCCCCTATAAATATTTATAACATCCCACTTCACCACATATATTGGGGTCTCGCTCTTGGGATTTTGAATCTTTCCCTATTAAAAATATTGGGGGTAATTCACTTCAGGGAATATAAGAATTAAAAGGTATCCTTGGGTGGAATTAAATAAGGTTGAGCTCACGGTGCCTGTGTTGTCCATTAGATATATATTTAGAGATTGAATTGTTGGTTAGACATTGTATAAATTTACCTGATAGACAATGGCGGACCTGGCCAAGTTTCGATCTGCTGCTGTTCAGACTGCAAAAGAGTTAGGATTAGATGGGCAAGTTATGGTTGCCTATGTCACCACGGAATGTGACAAATTTATTGAACGCGAAGAAAGAAGGTTTGAAGCCGAAAGAAAGTTAGAGGCTGAAAGGGAAATTAAGAAGTTACAATTTGAGGCTGAGGCTAAGAAATTGGAGGCAGAAAGAGAAGACAAAAGATTGGCTGCAGAAAGAGAAGAAAAGAAATTAGCTGCAGAAAGAGAAGAAAAGAAATTAGCTGCAGAAAGGGAAGCCGAAGAAAGAAGATTGACTGCAGAAAGGGAAGCAGAAGATAAGAGATTACAAAGGGAACATGAGTTACGACTAAGGGAGTTTGAGTTTCAGGGCCATGCTCCTGAAAATGGTGCCAGTCCCTTTGCCTCTGATGCCACTGCTAGCCAAGGAGCCTCAACCTCAGCTATGAATTTTCATTTAGATCATTTTGTTGAGAAAGACGATGATATAGAGAGCTATCTAAATAGGTATGAACTATTAGCTACCACGTATGGGTTAGAGAGAGAAAGGTGGAGCTTAAAGTTATCTCAGGGACTTCGTGGGGCAGCTTATGAAGTTTTTGCAAAAATGAGCAGAGGTGATCAGGAAAATTATGACATGCTAAAGCAGGCCCTTTTGTTAAGATATGAAAAGAATGCAGAATTCTATAGGAAAAAATTTAGGAATGCTAAACTACTGTCAGGTGAAACCTATCACCAGTTCTCTGCACGAATAGAGACATACTTGGAGAAATGGACTTCTCTGGGGAAAACCCAAGATCTTAAGGAAATGGTCCTTATAGAGCAGCTAAGAGAGTCCATGGCTCCAGACCTGAGAAAGTTTCTCATGGAACAAGGTGCAGAGAGGCTGGGTGAGTTGCTAAATGTTGCTGAAAGGTATCAAGCAGCTCAAGCAGAGGTAACACGTAATAAAAAGAAACAAGTGGATAACTTTAGGGCACCACAGAACTTTAATAAATTTGATCCTAGGGATCAAAACAAAGGTAAGCACCAATTTGATAGGTCACGGTATGAAAATAAAAATAAATTCCCACAATTCGATGAAAGGAAATATGATGAAAGAAAATCTTTCAACCAAGGAAAAAGGTGGTGTAAGAATTGTCAGATGGACAATCATGACACTGACCGTTGCAGAAGGAAACCTGTGTATATGGCAACCCTTCAGGTCAGGTCGACCTCAAGACAGGAGGAGGATATTATGTTGGATACCACTCCAGAAGAGATGAGGAAGGCACAGGCTGGGGATAAAACACTCAAGCCTTGTTTCAGAAAATTGTCAACTTGTCATACAACTCCAGGCAAGGGAGATTTTTACATGAAAAACAAGTTGATGTATAGGAAGACTGGAGCTAGATCCAAAGGTCAGGGACAACTGGTACTTCCTAAAAGATATAGGGCAGACTTAATAAGGAGCCTACATGTGAAACCAGATGGGGACCATGAGAAGATACGTACCATCATTCAAAAGGTGGCTCACAATTATTATTGGCCCAAAGCAAGATGGGACATTGAGAATTTTGTAGAAAGGTGTAGCATAGCACATGAGGGAACACCCACAAGTGGGAACATGGATCAGGACCTGGAAACGCCACGGGGCAAAATTAGGCCTGATAATAAAAAGAAAAATAGATTTGATAAAGTGGACCAAATGGAATGGGAAGCCCCTTTTCACGGACAAGCTTCACTTAACTGTTTTACAATGGCCACTATGCGGAGAGTGCAAAGAGATGTCTTACCCCAGGATAAGCCGACAATCCCTCAATCGGACTTAAACAAACTGGAGGAAGAAGTTGTAGAGAGGATATCTCTCATCAAGAATTTTAAGTGGGGAGACAGCCCCAAGAGAAAAATTGGTAGCGGTCGTTTTGTGCATGATAATTCTGGGAGGAAAAATCATCACTATAAAGCTTCGAGTGGAAGAGACCATACCGGTGCATGGACAAAGAGGTCCACACAATTAAAGGTCCATATGTAGCTTTGTTAAGAACGTGGACTGATGAAAAGGCAGAGGAAAACATTACATCTTCATACCAATATGTGAATGAGCTGACCACTCGTTTAAATACTGGCTGGAAACTTGCCAATGAAAATTTGAAACAAGCCAGGAAGAAACATGCTGCCTATTATAACAGGAAAGCGAAAGACAGAAATTTGGCTGTGGGAGAGAAAGTACTGCTTCTTTTGCCCGGGAGTCAGAATAAGTTACAAATTGGATGGCAGGGTCCATATACAGTTCTAGGGAAGGTGTCTAGAACGAATTATAAGATAGATAAGAAGGGGAAAGAAAAAATCTATCATGTGAATCTCCTGAAGAAATATTTGGAAAGAGAACATCAGGAAGAGACACACTTGTTGACCTTGTCCATCGCCATGGAGATGAAAAAGGAACCACTTTCATCATTTGAATATCCATTACACCCCTGTGAGACAGCAGCACAGGTGAAAATCAGTACACATTTAACGAAAACTCAGAAAGAGAGAGTGCAACAGGTTCTAAATAATCATGCAGATGTGTTAACAGACCGACCAGGGCATACAAACCTATTGGAATATGATATGAAACTGATAGACCACACACCTGTCTGTATGAAACCATATTCGATTCCGTTTGCTAAGGAGAAAGCTTTGAAGGAAGAGATAGACTATCTGTTGAAGGAAGGAATTATTTCGCACAGTGAATCTTCATATAGTTCCGGTGTTGTACTCTTAAGGAAGCCCTCTGGAGAACATAGACTCTGTATAGATTACAGGAGACTGAATGCTATTACAGAAGGACAGGTGGATCCATTGCCGGATACAAATCAGCTGTTTGCCAGACTAAATAAAGCTAAATATTTCTCAAAAGTGGATCTGAGTAAAGGATACTATCAGATTCCAATAAAGCCTGAGGTTAGACCATACCTAGCCTTTAGTACCTCAGAAGGACACTATGAGTTTAATAGATTGCCATTTGGATTGAAGAATGCGCCTAGTGTCTTCTCTAGAATGATGAGAAAATTGTTGGATGTAAACATTTCGGAGGAACGTAATGAATCCCTGAGTTGCCTCTTTGATTGAGGATATTCCGAATGTTTCATACAGGATAATAAGAAGATTATGGGATCCACTACGAAAACTCTGCTATCACCAGGTATATGTTATCTCCTCATAACGTACATTTTGAGGGAAATATAATGTTCTCTGGACAAGTCATTGCGCAGACTCAGAGAAGAGAAATGGTGAATACGGGTTGCGAAGCAGCATTAAGACAAGCACTCACACTTGCGGCTGTTCAGTAACATAACCGAAATATATTAATGGTTGTAGAAGTCTGAGGCAGATTTCATGAGTAGTGCCTACTCTGAATGGACCCAACTACATAAAACCATGATAGCACCACAGCAGAGTAAAGTCAAGTTGACTTACATTTATCTATGTGTATATAGAATAAAGGACTGACATGGGATGTCTGTTTTAAGAGGGGAGGTGTCGTGAAATATTCTAATCCACATATATAAATTATCAGGTAAATATAAAGCCTAATAAATACATATAATAAAGAAAAGAGCAATGGAAAATAACAGTGCTGTCACAAAGAATGTACTCGAAATCCCCTTTGTTTTATGCTTCGTCTGCAAATTGTAACGTTTCCACGTTAAATATAAGCCACTGCATAAATACAAGCGTTTCCACAACACATTAAAACGGGTATTGCATTTCTAAGAAAAACATTGAGAGGCACACTGCGTAATGACCTAAATTAATCCTAACATTAATTATATTACGTTACCAAAACGAACGAACAGATGGACTAAAGGATAGAAAAAAGGGAGAGGCAGAAAGCCGAACGCATGCAAAATTAAACACGCGTTTCGCTATTAATGCCACCCCAACAAGCGTAACGCGATACACAATTACTACTATCACGCGTGTAAGGCCACATGCACTAACTTTTTCGGACGGACAGTGATAAAAACACTAACCTTCCCAGAGTTAGGTTTTAAAATCACGAAAAACGCTTATTAGAAAAGATAACATTAGATGGGTTTACGTTTGAAAACATTACAGTACCCAGACAGCACATCTTCGAAACAGGAGGTAGAAGAAATTGCATATTTTGAACGCAGCCACTTAGCTCTTTTAAATTTGTATATTTGGGTTCCTTAGGGCTTGCTGACAAAGAATATGTAAAACGTTACGCAAATAGTCTAGGAATTAACAAGTTAGAACCAAAATAAAATAGTGGGGATGCCTGACAGCATGAAATCATTTCTGCTCATAAAATTTTTTTATAACGTGTTTGAAAAAACCTTGCGTACGGAAATAGCCTACCATGTAAACTCCAAATTGATTGGAGCGCAACAAATATAAGACTAAACACGATTGGTCGGACTATAAATACTATCTTTGGTTGTTAGGGGAGACGTAGGAAGGTAAAATTTTTTCAAACACTTGTCGAAACGTGGCTCCATTGGTCAGACTCGCTGATATAATCACTTAGGAGCGTTAGTTCGAGACCACTAGTTCAAATAAGCTTGATAAAGCAACAGTGCGTTGAAGCCAGCTCATATTTTTGCTAAATAAAAGCCTGGAACATAAGCAGATGGGAATTTGTGCCAGTAATTGTGCCAGAATTCATTGCTAGTCAACGTATCTGTGTTTATTCTATGAATTGTGGTAAGCTTGAAACATTCAGTATCTTTTAATGAAAATTGAATGTGAATTGTTAATTTATGCCTGTATATATGTGTAGTTCAGTAGCAAACATGATGTAAAGCCTATAATGCTCCAGCCTGAACAGAAGGTGTCGGAGGAAAGTAAAACGGCATGGAATGGCCAAACAGTACACTGACACCTAGATGATTGACTAGAAAGAAATAATGCTGGAATTGCAGAGGCGTAGTAACCATTAAGGAGGTTAATACTGGTATAAAGTATTTCAGATGACGCTGACAGTTGGCCTAACGCTCTGAACTCAATGTTTGTGATGTATTGTGCTCAGTGTAGAACTAGAGTATCAATTAGTTATGAAGTAGAAGGTACATCCTTCTTGTTTTCAGGGACCGTGGTCTTGATGGTATTGAGCAGCACCTGGTCAGAGCTTTGCTGAATCCAGAGTCGGACAGCATACTCCTTGGTCCATTTAGCTATCAGTGAGGTGTCTCCAGAGCCCAGGGGAGAAATCGAGCAGAGGAGTCTTTTCCTGCCGCCATCACGCAAGATAAGCTGATGTGGCCAGCTGAGCTCAAAATTATGTACCCCCATCTTAAAATGACCTTGTAAAAAATAACATTAAGAGGGGAATTAAATTGTTTTAATATCAGGAACTGAGAACATCTCCAATACTAGTTCCAATAAAGACAAACTATTGAAGTCATGATGACAAATACCAACAGAGCTTGAACAAAACAAAACCAGTATTACCTCATATTACTACTACACAACTGACACACATAGGATACTTTTAATAATATATGTCACTACAATATTCATATTGATAAATTCTGTACATATAACTTGTAAGTAAAATTGATTGTGATTCCTGGTTCCCTTTGTATTTGAATCAGGACACATATTCATTCATAACAGCAATGAATACATATTGTTATTTGAAAAGTTATCAGTGACTCCTTTAAGATATCCTTTAGAGTGTTATATGTATGTGAGTGTCACTGTGTTGTCAAGTGTGGTGGAATAAATTAAATTGTTTATCTGTCTGTTGTTGTTATGACTTACACTTCATCATACACATACCCTAGACATACAACGTAGTCATCACACTATTCCAGAATAATTCTGACTGAGGTATACATATGTGGCAGCAAGTAAGGTTATATATAATACACTACTCTTATTAGATATATATATACCTTCACAGCTGATCTCAGTCAGTACACTAAGTCCCCTATAAATATTTATAACATCCCACTTCACCACTATATATATATATATATATATATATATATATATATATATATATATATATATATATATATATATATATATATATATATATATATATATATATATATATATATATATATGAAACTGTCTGATCCAAACTCTCAGTCGTAATCGATAGGCGGGTTTGATTATTTATCAAATCCAGGTACACATTTTACCTTTCACCATTTTACTTGTGAAATTCTATTTCTTTACTTTATCTTCCACTGAAATATCACCAGTACTAGTCCTATACAGTCCTATTCAGGAGGGACCAAAAGTGATCTTAATTACCCTATCGAAAATATACGACAGCACCCTGGTCCTCCAAGTTGGGGGTTTTAGCACAGGGCCGACACCCCTGTCTATCTAAAAATCGCACATGTTACGGAAGCGGCAACAAATGGAAAAATTTTGATGCGGGACGGACATCCGGAGTCTCAGGCTCGTATGACTGACAGAGGTGAAAGCCGAAAGGAAGCCACTGGTATGAAAACGGATGCCCAGATCGCAAAACACGAAACCAAAATTGGTTTTTGGAATGTCAGAACTATGAATGAGGCAGGAAAGCTGAGACAGATCACAGCAGAGATGAGGAATTACAAACTACATATCCTAGGAATAAGCGAGAGCAGATGGACAGGGATAGGGAGAATAAAAACAGCTACAGGGGAAACAGTACTCTATTCTGGTAGAGAAGATGGTAAGCACAACGAAGGTGTAGCCATTATCCCGAAGAAAGGAATAGAAAGGTCTTTACTGAAATGGAAGCCCATTAACAACAGACTAATAAGAGCAAGACTGAGAGGGAGATTCCCCAACACCACAATTACACAGTGCTATGCACCAACAAACGAAAGCGATGAAGAGATGAAGGATGAGTTCTATCAACAGGTACTAAAGGAAATGGAAACTATACCCAAGTACGATCTTATTACAGTGTCACAGACGAACTCAGCTGGCCCTGAATCGTTGTAGCACGACCCTTTGTAGCGACCCCTTCGTTAGCACCAGAGCCCCCGAATACTTTGGTAACTCTTCATCAAACGGGAATTTATTTTCACCTGGACTCATTGCTATGAAACCGTTCCACGCAGATGGCCAACACGTTGGCTGATTAATATGGGGACAGTTTATCTACCGGTCATTCTGGTCATCGCATTGATTTAAGGAAAGATTAAATCACGCCCACGGACATCGCCTGAGCAATGATATGAAGTTATTTTCATTAACTTGGGCAGTGGGGGCGTTGCCTACTTTAAACAGAGAGAGCGGAACAGGATCAAACAGACACGGAAGTGGTTTCAGGAACGTTGAGCGGGAGAGATCAAAGCAGTAGTGGTCCCTGAAACGAACGGGGAAGTTTCTTGCCGGCATTTTCCGCACCTCCATGTTAAGCGCAAAACCGACCGCAGACGGAGCGAACGGGGGAAGATGTCGGATGCAACGAACGGGGAAACGGGAAACCAGGGGACGGCATCTCTCTTTAGTCTGTCGGTCAGATCCCCGAAAGTCTCCTGAGATAAAAAAAGTATCAACTTTCTCATGCCCCCTCATCTTTAATTCCATTTTAAATATATACAGACCACTAGAAAGCCAGGCTATCATTCAGTGCCAGAGATTTGTAAGATTCACTAGCTATTAGTAGAAAGTTGCTAGATTCCCATCTGAAATTGGTGGCTACAAATTGGAGTGTTTCTTTTTCTGTGCACGGTATAATATATTTGTTAAAGTGATCAGTGGTCTAGTGCTTTCATTTTATTTCACTGGATTTTGTGTTTATTTAATCTATTTAATTAAACTCATCCCAAAAGTTCCAGTGGTAAATTTAATGATATATCTATTATAACATTTCCAAAAATAATAGATGTTTAAATGTTAAAGTAACTTTTAAAGTCGCGAAGGAATTTATAATTAATAAATTTAGTTAAGTCCTATATATAAAGATGTGTATTTTAACCATTAGACTCGTGACGTGTTTTCTTAAATACATAATTAAATACGCGAGTGTATATATATATAGCATTAACGGTAAATTTATCGCGCGTTAAGAATATTATTTGATTTTTGAAGTATGATTATGATTGTCATGGGTTTTATATCTCTTTCTCTAGAATGATCACCTTTGCGATCCCAGCATTATTAATAAATCATACAGAGAGTTTCAGACTCGGTTCTTAAACTTTCCAGACAATTTGATGAGACATTTGTTTAAATTTAATCTTGAGGCGGTCCGGTAAAGCCTAGCTGTCATAACTACATGAAAGAAAGCCTACCCAAGAACATTTAAAATATTATCATCAAATTTAAATTTCAATCTGTGAGATAAACTGGAAGATGAACAGTGCCAGTAGCAATAATTTATGTACGGCTCTAAATGTGAGAGAATACCGATTTACCTGACTGTGACCGAGCCTAGTTTTTCCTCACCGGATTAAAAACTTTACCGGTCAGTGACTATCATCACGCACTGAAGGATTATACCATCACCTCATTTTTCACCCCTATGTCGAACTGCGTCAGTGCCATCCCATAGACTCGTTTCTTTATAATAAAACACAAGAACTCTTAGAACTTCAAGTCCGGCGATAAGCGGGAATATTTGCTCTCAGTGAAACCTCGCATTATCTGGGGGCGGAACATAGAAGGACTAGACAGTTTCACATGTAAAGAGTTTAATTACTGTGTATATCATGCTATGGATTGTCTGATGCTGCAATCGGTAAGTGTGTGTGTATATGAGTGTGGATCCTCACAGAGTGTATGAATGACAGGAGATTTATTTTTGCAAAACCGTTTGTTAACTTGCCTACCGGGTAATACGTTTTCTGTATACCAGGCATTGTTCCTTTAAGTGGGATAATTTGTTAGCTCTGTTTCATCCCCCTCCCCCCTTTTTTTCTTTGCTTAGAAAAGGGAAGACACAATTGGGATAACAGTATTTTAGTCTACCACCATACCTAATATTGTAACACCTCTTTCAGAGTAATTAACTTCATTGTTAGGTTACATTATCTATGTTCCTGATAACTATCTATCTTGGGACTGGGTTTACCTTTGTCTAATAAGCGGGAAGGGCTTAGTCGATACCAATCTTCTTTACCCCCATCCTCAACTTGTTAATTGTATTTTCTGTACTTTCTCTCAAAAAAAATTTACGACAATATTTGGCTGGCTCGCCGGGATAAAGATATTTTGAGTCTGATCTAAGTCTGGGTCTAACTAGATAGAGTGTGAGTGATCTGTCTTTGTGATTTAGGAAAATAAATAAATAATTAATTACACCCCTAGACAACGCCTTTTAGTATTTGGGTCGTCCACACAGCATACTTACAGGTTGTTTTCTTTCCACAGCAGTAGAAAGTACGGATAATCATAAATTCGGGTTGCTCAATTATCCTCTGGCAGAGTAAATTAAATTTTTTTCTTTATAAGATTTGCTGGGATTGCGTGACTGGTTTTACAGTCACTAAAGATTTTTGAAGCGTTTGAGTTGAGCTAAGCTAAAGACGGATTGTTCTGATTTTTTAAAATTAAGTTAACTACGTCTCATCTCATAATTGACTTCAAGGACGGAGTTTGTTGTTAGAGAATTAAAATTTTCGGGGAAAATTTTTTTAAATTTTTTCCCTTTTAAATTGTTTTAATATAAATCTTTCTCTACTGTTAGTAATAGTAGATTTTTTTCTAGTGTAACTTACCAATTAATTGGCATAGTTGCTTGCGTTAAAAGTCTTAAGTGACAATAAGAGCGGCGATAAGTTAACACACGAGGTCATTAAGTAAATTGTTTTTTACTTTCGGTTTTTCTCGTAGCGGCTTTGATTTTTTTTCCCTTCTTGTTCTTTCGTACTATTCTCTAGTCATACTACATCTTATTCTTTAACAATGGCAGAAAGGATAAAGATGAGATCCATCCTGAGGCTGGAAGCGAAAGAGGCAGGACTAGACACAGAAGCTGCGAATCTGTTTATCAACCAGGAATTGGAAATATATGACGCGGAACAACAAAGAGCAGAAGCAGAGAGGAAGGAAGAGCAACAAAGAGCAGAAGCAGAGAGGAAGGAAGAGAAACCAAGAGCAGAAGCAGAGAGGAAGGAAGAGCAACAATGAGCAGAAGCAGAGAGGAAGGAAGAGAAACAAAGAGCAGAAGCTGAGAGGAAGGAAGAAAAAGAGAGAGAGGAGAGGGCAGAGGCTAGGAAGAAAGAAGCGGACGATCGTCAATTGGAGCAGAATAAAATTGAGGCACAGATGGAAGCTCGCAGGGAAAGAGAGAGAGAGCGAGAAAGACAACATGAACTGGCGCTTAAGGCTTTAGAGAGTCGGGGCGCCTCTACTCCGAATACCGGAGAGCCGTCTTCGCCCCAGTCAATGGATCTCTCCAGCACTCAGTCTGCCCAATTAACGGCGATGTCTTTTGCTTTAGAATCTTTTCCTAGCCCTAATGAAAAAATTGACAGCTACCTAGAAAAATTCGAAAGGCTCGCGAATCTGTATGGTTTAGAGAGTTCCCGCTGGGCACTTAAGCTCTCAACGTCACTAAAAGCTAATGCTTATGACGTATACACAAAGCTGGGATCGAACCAACATGATTACGACATGCTGAAAAAGGCCTTGCTAGAACGGTTTGAGATGACCGCCCGAAAATTCCTGCAAATGTTCAGGAACAGCCGAAAAGAGAGCACGGAAACATTTTCACAGTTCTTTTCACGTCTCACGGGCTATTTGATAAAGTGCATCGAATTATCGGACCTACCTCTTACATACGAGGGACTCCTTAACCTTGTTCTTGTGGAGCAGATAAAGTCAACTTTGTCAAACGAAACCCGTAGATTTTTGGCGGAACAGGGCGCAGTCAGACTTGAGGACATCCTCAATAAGGCCGAACGCTATACCAATGCAATGGCCGAACTTTCCAGCACTAAACGTAAACCCACAGATGAGCCATCTCGAAAACAAAATCTAGAGCACTCATCCTATTCTTCTAATTCCTCTCAGAATTATAACCAACGAGAAAATAATACCCAGAGACCTCCCCAGGAAAAATCGAAATTCTACAAAACCCGATTCCCCCCCCCCCCCCCAACAACAATTCTGATCAACCCACCAAGCCTACGTGGCAGCGCGGCCACCAAGGTCAAGGAAAAGGAAAGACCCCTACACCAGGAACGTCTGGTCAGGGCAAACAAACCGGGCCTAACCGCGTTGGATGTTTGCATACAGCCTCGAAAGGTAGAGTCAATGTCAGTGATTCTCAACCTGAGGGGGACCGACCCTCAACTCGAGGAACTGTACTTTTGAATGGTACCTCAACTACTTGTCTCTTTGACACTGGACTAAGCTTTAGTTGTATTGTCGCTAGGCACCTAGTCAAGCCAAGTCAGGAGACAGAGGAAACCGTCAAACTTAGTGGAGTTTTCAGGAGTGATGCACCCAGGACGCTTCCTATCGCACTGGTAGAAATACACTCTGACTTTGTCAGAGGAGTTATTAAAGCGGCCATTATGGATGATCCTATCTACCCAGTTATCCTGGGATGTAGATATGTGTTTATTGGGAGACCAAAGGAGCCGATTGTGGCAGCGGTAACCACAAGAGGGCAAGCCAAGAAAGAGAGGGAGCCTGCGCCAAATTTGTTGCCGAATGAACTGAAGGAGGCGCAACAAAAGGACCCTACTCTGGAGCCCTGCTTTAAAAGACTGCCCATGGCTAAGGACCCCAGACACAACGGAGACATCTTTTCTAAGGATGGCGTATTGTATCGTAGAACGGGCAACCCGGACACGGGGAATAACCAGCTCCTAGTACCGACGCAGTACAGAAGCCAGATCTTAGAAATGGGGCACTCTCTTCCCTTTAGCGGACATATGGGACAAAACGCCCCTATTCAGCGAATAAAAAACCACTATTGGTGGCCAGGAATGAACTCTGACATTACCAGGTATGTGAAATCCTGCGCCCAGTGCCAACGGGTAGCACCAAAGCACTTGACACCCCCAGTACCTATGGGGCAAATGCCAATAGTGGGTACTCCATTTGAACGGGTTGCTGTCGACATCATTGGACCCCTGGAAAGGACCAAAAGAAGGAACAGGTTCATCCTGACCTTAGTCGACACTTGCACAATGTGGGCCGAAGCTGTACCGCTACCATGCATAAATTCCAAGCATGTCGCAGAAGCCCTCGTGCAAATCTTTACACGGTTGGGATTCCCTCAACAAGTTTTGACGGACAATGGATCCCAATTCCGTAGCCTGTTAATGGAGGAGATCTTTAAGATCTTGAGGGCCAAACATATCCACACCAGTCCCTACCATCCGGCCGGAAATGGGCTCGTGGAACGTTTTAACGGCACCCTCACCACCATGTTACGTAAGCTGGGTCAGGAGAAACCGGAAGACTGGGACCTATATATATCGGCTGCCTTATTCGCCTACCGAGAGGTTCCTCAAGCGTCTACGGGATTCGCGCCAGCTACACTTTTATTTGGCAGACCTATTAAGGGGCCACTAGAAGCCTTACTTCGGTCCCTGACAGACCAAAAGGCCGACGAGACAGTCGTCTCTGCAAGCAAGTATGTATCTGAGCTCAAGGAAAGGCTAAAGCTAGGTTGGGATCTAGCTACTACCAACCTTAAGAAAGCCCGCGCTAAACATGCTAAAAGATACAACAAAGCTGCAAAAGAGAGAGAACTACAACCAGGGGAGAAAGTTTTGTTGCTACTTCCAACCGGAAGCAATAAACTTCGCATCGGATGGCAAGGGCCGTTTACCGTCCTTAAAAAGATCTCACGTACCAATTACAAGATCTCCATCAAAGGAAAGGAGAAGGTCTTCCACGTAAATCTACTTAAGAAATATCTGGAGAGACCGGTGCCATCCTCCGAGCATCTCCTGGCTGTCGCCATAGCAACGGAAGACGAGGAAGATGATGATGGTTGCATGGAGTATCCATTGCAACCCACAGAATCCTTTAAAGATGTCAAGTTCGGCGACAATCTCTCACTAGAACAACAAACAGAAACCAGGGCGCTACTAAAACAGTACAGTTCAGTCTTAACGGATGTACCTGGTCGAACAAATCTCATCGAATTTGATATGAAATTAACAAACGAGACCCCTGTTCGAACCAGAGTTTACCCCATCCCTTACGCTAAAGCTGATGCACTTCGCGGAGAAATAGACAAGCTGCGTCAGGCAGGAATTATCAGTGAGTCTACATCTCCTTACAGTTCCAGTGTAGTGCTGTTGCAGAAGCCCAATAAGGAAGTTCGGCTGTGTATAGATTACCGGCTGCTAAACGCTGCTACGGAATTCCAGCCCGAACCTCTCCAAACTGTTTCTGAGTTGTTCACCAAGCTTAGCAAGGCAAAGATTTTCTCCAAGATTGACCTCAGTAAAGGTTACTATCAAATACCAGTCAAGGAGGAAATTAAACCCTTGTTAGCTTTCAGCACTAGTGAAGGACATTACACATTTAATGTGATGCCATTCGGTTTGCATAACGCACCAGGAGTGTTCACCAGGATGATGAGGAAGCTTCTAGAACCTTTGCAAAGTCCCCATATCCATAATTTTATGGATGACATATTAATTGCATCGGAAACCTACGAAGAACATATTGCTACGGTTGCTATGCTCCTCAGGAGACTACAGGAAACTGGTCTCACAGCCAGACCTAGCAAATGTCTCATCGGGTTTGAACAGTTAGACTTCCTGGGGCATACTATTTCTCACGGCTGTTGTTGGCCTGTTCAGAAGAACGTGGAGAAAATAGTGGCAGCAAAAAGACCCCGAACGAAGAAAGACGTACGTTCCTTCATATCACTATGTGCATACTATCAGAAGTACATCCAGAACTTCAACGGACTAACGGCACCTCTGACTGACCTCACAAAGAAAGGTTGTCCTGATAAGGTCATTTGGGATCAAAAGTGCGAACACGCGTACAGCACTTTGAAAGGACAGTTGTCTGCATACCCCATTTTGAGGTTGCCTGACCTCAAGAAACCTTTTGTATTACGGGTCGACGCGTCAGGTCAGGGCATCGGGTCAACACTGCTTCAAGCCGATGACAGGGACCCAAACATGCTATTTCCAGTTGCCTATGGCAGTCGGAAATTAAATAAAGCTGAACGGAACTACAGCGTAGTCGAAAGAGAATGCCTCGCTCTGATTGACGGTATCAGACGGCATCATGAGTTTCTCTATGGTACATCTTTTACGGTTCAAACAGACCACGCTCCGTTAGCATTTCTTGGTGCCAATAAAGAATTTAACGCAAGGATCATGCGGTGGGCCCTTCTTTTAAGCGTTTATTCTTTCAAAGTGGAATACATTCCGGGAAGACAGAATGTCGGGGCGGATTTCCTGAGTAGAAACTGCTATGGACGAAGAGGAAGAAGTTGAAGATACCAATCACCCAAAAGCTACCGATCAGGGCAGCTTCATTGTCAGAAATTAAACATGAAAATATGTTTTCATGTCTCAAAAGAGGGGACGATTGTCACAGACGAACTCAGCTGGCCCTGAATCGTTGTAGCACGACCCTTTGTAGCGACCCCTTCGTTAGCACCAGAGCCCCCGAATATTTTGGTAACTCTTCATCAAACGGGAATTTATTTTCACCTGGACTCATTGCTATGAAACCGTTCCACGCAGATGGCCAACACGTTGGCTGATTAATATGTGGACAGTTTATCTACCGGTCATTCTGGTCATCGCATTGATTTAAGGAAAGATTAAATCACGCCCACGGACATCGCCTGAGCAATGATATGAAGTTATTTTCATTAACTTGGGCAGTGGGGGCGTTGCCTACTTCAAACAGAGAGAGCGGAACAGGATCAAACAGACACGGAAGTGGTTTCAGGAACGTTGAGCGGGAGAGATCAAAGCAGTAGTGGTCCCTGAAACGAACGGGGAAGTTTCTTGCCGGCATTTTCCGCACCTCCATGTTAAGCGCAAAAACGACCGCAGACGGAGCGAACGGGGGAAGATGTCGGATACAACGAACGGGGAAACGGGAAACCAGGGAACGGCATCTCTCTTTAGTCTGTCGGTCAGATCCCCGAAACTCTCCTGAGATCAAAATAAGCGTCAACTATCTCATGCCCCCCCTCATCTTTAATTCCATTTTAAATATATACAGACCACTAGAAAGCCAGGCTATCATTCAGTGCCAGAGATTTTTAAGATTCACTAGCTATTAGTAGAAAGTTGCTAGATTCCCATCTGAAATTGGTGGCTACAAATTGGAGTGTTTCTTTTTCTGTGCACGGTATAATATATTTGTTAAAGTGATCAGTGGTCTAGTGCTTTCATTTTATTTCACTGGATTTTGTGTTTATTTAATCTATTTAATTAAACTCATCCCAAAAGTTCCAGTGGTAAATTTAATGATATATCTATTATAACATTTCCAAAAATAATAGATGTTTAAATGTTAAAGTAACTTTTAAAGTCGCGAAGGAATTTATAATTAATAAATTTAGTTAAGTCCTATATATATATAGATGTGTATTTTAACCATTAGACTCGTGACGTGTTTTCTTAAATACATAATTAAATACGCGAGTGTATATATATATATAGCATTAACGGTAAATTTATCGCGCATTAAGAATATTATTTGATTTTTGAAGTATGATTATGATTGTCAAGGGTTTTATATCTCTTTCTCTAGAATGATCACCTTTGCGATCCCAGTATTATTAATAAATCATATAGAGAGTTTCAGACTCGGTTCTTAAAACTTCCAGACAATTTGATGAGACATTTGTTTAAATTTAATCTTGTAGCGGTCCGGTACGGCCTAGCTATTATAATTACATGAAAGAAAGCCTACCCAAGAACATTTAAAATATTATCATCAAATTTAAATTTCAATCTGTGAGATAAACTGGAAGATGAACAGTGCCAGTAGCAATAATTTATGTACGGCTCTAAATGTGAGAGAATACCGATTTACCTGACTGTGACCGAGCCTAGTTTTTCCTCACTGGATTAAAAACTTTACCGGTCAGTGGCTATCATCACGCACTGAAGGATTATACCATCACCTCATTTTTCACCCCTATGTCGAACTGCGTCAGTGCCATCCCATAGACTCGTTTCTTTATAATAAAACACAAGAACTCTTAGAACTTCAAGTCCGGCGATAAGCGGGAATATTTGCTCTCAGTGAAACCTCGCATTATCTGGGGCGGGACATAGAAGGACTAGACAGTTTTTCACACGTAAAGAGTTTAATTACTGTGTATATCATGCTATGGATTGTCTGATGCTGCAATCGGTAAGTGTGTGTGTATATGAGTGTGGATCCCCACAGAGTGTATGAATGACAGGAGATTTATTTTTGCAAAACCGTTTGTTAACTTGCCTACCGGGTAATACGTTTTTCTGTATACCCGGCATTGTTCCTTTAAGTGGGATAATTTGTTAACTCTGTTTCATCCCCCTCCCCCCTTTTTTTCTTTGCTTAGAAAAGGGAAGACACAATTGGGATAACAGTATTTTAGTCTACCACCATACCTAATATTGTAACACCTCTTTCAGAGTAATTAACTTCATTGTTAGGTTACATTACCTATGTTCCTGATAACTATCTATCTTGGGACTGGGTTTACCTTTGTCTAATAAGCGGGAAGGGTTTAGTCGATACCAATCTTCTTTACCCCCATCCTCACCTTGTTAATTGTATTTTCTGTACTTATGATAATTTTTATGTAACCTGTTGGATGTTGTGATTGAGTTTAATGCTAATAAACAGCATAAACCTACATAGTACTGTGTTGGACTACCAAGGCCCAAATCCCTCATATTTGTTTAAGATAGTTGTATCTACGTCGTCTGTGTGTCTGAAGCACCAAATCGGTGTGAGCGCAGATGTGTGTCTGGAAACTGGCAAATAATTGTTTGACCAGGAGAGTGGAAGAGAAGATTGAGAGAAACGATTTGTCGTAAATAAGTCTGTCTTTACTCTCCTCCAGCACTCTGTGGAGCATCATATTTACTTTCTACATTCCTATCACTGAGCCTTTCATCATCATTCTACACTCTAAACCGGACTACTATTTCTAAGACTCTTTCTCTCAAAATAAATTTACGACATACAGTAATAGGAGACCTAAATGCGAAAGTTGGAACACACAATAATTATAACGAAAGAGTAATGGGGAAATGAGGCAATGGAATAGTAAATGAGAATATGGACAAATTAATAAGCTTCTGCAGTATTACGTTACAACCTGGTCATTGATGGAACACTTTTTCAACACAAAGAAGTGCACAAGTTAACATTTGAATCACCTAACGGACGAGACAAAAACCAGATAGATCACATAATGATCAATGGCAGATGGAGACATGCACTACAAGACGAGAATGTAAGAAGAGGCGCAGATGTGGGAAGTGATCATCACCTAGTAGTAGCAAGACTGAAGGTGAAACTCAGAGCTGCTGGACCAGTTGCAGTCAAACAGAAAAGATATAACATCATGAAACTTAAGGACCCCCTCACCAGAAAAGCGTTTGTGGTCGACGTAAAGAGACGATATCTGATTACCAAAAGCCAAGAAAGAACAGAGACCAACGATGTCAACCAGAAATTCAACACCATCTCAACAATATACAAATAAAGCAGCAAGTCATGCTTGGGATTCCAGGAAAGAAAGAGCCAAGACTGGATAACACCAGAAACGCTAAACACCTTAGCAAAGAGAAAGGAAATGAAAAGAAAGAAAACAGAAGCTAAGTCTCCCAGGTTAATTAAAGGCAATATATGGTGAACAGTACAGTCAACTGGACAAGGAAGTAAAACGTCAAATCCGTGCTAACAAATAGACATTTCTGGATGACCTTGCAAGACAGGCAGAAGAGGCAGCACTGAGAAATAAACAAAGCACAGTTTATAAAATAACTAAAGGTGACTTTAACAATGCTTTTTCAAGACCACCAGGAATGTTACGATATCTTTTCTGTGTACTGTTATTGTAGGGATGTGTTGATGCGCCACTACAATGTTGAAGGCAGTACGATCTACCTCAATGTTCCTCCACGGTGTTACTGTAAGTTTCTGTGCGTGTGTAGTCAGTACGACCTGGGCCAAACAGCGTTGTTGTGCATGATTAGCTCACCAGGCGTTGAGGCGCTGACAGGGTGTCATGTTGACATTCACACATCATACATCTCTTGAATGTGAAGTACTCGAAGTTTGTGTGGGTTGATAAGTGATGTGGGTGTGTAGACAACACGAATGCGTTTAGGCTCTTTGACAGGTAAACAATGCACCCACACACTCACATGCAGTAGTCAGTAATTGTTGCAACTGCTGGAACTTTTCACCCATTTATTTACGAGACACAGTGACATCAACAGTTACAGTCAAATGGAGAAGGATCAAGAATATCATATAAACTGGAAATGACTGGCAAAACATCTGGCATTATAAAGCTTGAACCGCTCAACTATCAGGACGTTATCGACAATGGTCTGTCCTTTAACACATAGTTCATACTGCAGCTCACGTACCACTGACTCAGCGCGTCAGGTACTTTAAACAACTCCGCCGTACCAAAAGGCGAGTTCTCAATTGCATAAATAATAATAATAATGCAAAGCATCAGGCATAACACGCGAGATACATCTTCTTCTGCTCAAAAAAATCGGCCGTAATGTCGGGCCTCTATAATAATGTAAACAACTGTGTATTCTTCATAGGCAGGCATAATCATCCATGCCGAAACATACCGCCAACATGCGGTTTTCATAATAATATATCTTCACTGGGCTTCGGTATAACAGTCAGACAATTAGTCTTAGTAGGCTACATCGAGCACAAATAATGGACTCTGCATCTCAAAGAACTGTGAGCTCTACTCACAGGTTGCCACAAAATGTTCTGCAACTTAGCCATAATAATTAAGTTTCTTTTACCTTTGACAGAATCCAAGAAATACACAAATAACAACTGTCGTCATTCTTGACGAACAGAATAACTCTGGGGAGAATCACTGACATCACAGTCACACTGAAGACTAACTTTCCCCCAGATAATGCAGAGAAGAACTACGGACATCCTAGTCTGGTCAGAACCCAGATCATCACATTCTGACGGAAGTCTCTCCGTTCGCGCTCAAAAGACTTGCGCATGTGTAGACAGCACAGATCTGTGTAAAACTAACCCCGGCTTAAGACAGGTCAACACAATGAATAAAACAAAGGAAAGATAACCCCAAATCAACCTGTCCCAGGGAGTTCATAAACAGTTATCTAACTTAGATCATCAAAAAGTATTAAATAGATTTACGTCTTATGATACCGTCAAAAACGACAGCAACAGTGACTGTCATACCATCTCAATATTGTTTACCTTTGTTACTCTATGTTTTGATACTCCAATGTATAGCCAATATGATGAGAAATTGTGCTAAGAGGCATCAGTTTAACACTCCAGCTCTTTACCCAAACGTTTCTATAAGTTGTCCTTAAGATTTCCTTTTATGGATAAATCTGAATCTCCCTTCTTTATACGTTTTGTTAAGTTATTGTTCTTCAGTGGGACTCCTTCTTCTTCTTCTTCTGTCCTTAGCCACCGACCGTCAAAGCAGTCAGTGGCCATTACGCCTAGTGGCGTCTTAGGGCAACAGCAGATAGGTTTTCTTTGCCATTGTTTCCCATCACGCCTAGTGGCGTCTTTAGGGCAATGGCAAATCAACCCATTTGCCGTTGTTTCCGTAATCGAAGTGTCTGGCAAACGGGTGATCAGCCCGTTGGTAAGTGGGACTCCATGCCTCATCAATTTCCATGTGATTCTTTGTCTACACTGTCAAATGCGTTTTTATAGCTCACAAATCCAGTGTAAAGAGCTAAGTTCCATTCTAGTATTTGTTCGGGCCTTGAAAGGGGAGCAAAAAATAGTAACATTGTAACCTACCATCAACGCGTAAAAAGCAAATGAAAAGGGTTAGATAGGGGTGGGTTACTCAATTATGTAAAAATTGTAAACCACAAAAATATTGATTTGATTTTAAGGATTATCTTCCCTGCACACGGAAATCTCTATCAGTGCTCCGATCTCCTGAATTAAATCGAACAAGGAGGATCCCAGCACAGTGCACGAACTACTTAGCACCGGCGAGAATCCCAATGTTTGTATACGGGAATCACATATTTTATAAATATTTGTGTGGTGGGAAGGTTTCTGATTTTTTAATTTTGTCAGGGCAAACTTTGCCTGATAGGCCTACTCTTCACGATTTTCATCTGCGTGGGATTTTAAACGTGCGCACCTTGAACACGGGAACTCCTATTTTTCGCCCTTATCTGATAAGGCTTGGCATCTAATCTCACTACCTAAGAGACCAGAGGGGTGTATGCTATTATTGGGACAACGGGTTCTGAAAAAAGCATTTCCATAAATTATATTCCCTCAACTGGAATAAACATAGTACCTCAGGAATTCGAGGCGGACACAATACCATTTAGCCACTCCGACGCCCACATAAATATTAATATGTAATACTTGATTGAGAAATGATGAAAAAAGAGGTCTGCGTTGATGGCGACGATGCTCGTTAGCTTGACTTTTAGTAATCTTGTCGCGAAAGGTTTTTATAGTGTGTACATTCAGTAGTAAAACTGAAAAAAACAGAACTGAAAGTCTGTATAAAAACGGTGACGTCCTACGCTAAACATGCCCTCCCTTCTAAGCTGTTACTTTGTACAGCTGTCAATTGTAGACAATGCTGAAGTTATTCATTCCTTATCTTTCCTTCCAGTATAGTGGGGTGACGGCTAAGAAAATCCGCTCCCACTTTCTGTTTTCCCGGAATGTAGTTCACCGTAAATGAATATGGAGATAAAAGTAAACTCCATCGTAGTAATCGCAATTTTAACTTCTCATATAGAGACAATAAAGTTATAGGTTGATGGTCGCTTTAAAGATATGGAGAAAACGTGTCTATTGACCACACTAAAGCCAAACATTCTTTCTCAATCGTGGAGTAATTCAGCTCTGCTGAATTTAACTTCGGACTGGCGTAAGCCATTGGTAAAAGTTCTTCTGGCTGGGTTTTTTATTTTTGCAATAGGGTTGTTCCTATCCCTATACTGCTAGCGTCTGTCCTTAATACACATTCATGTGTGATATCAGGTACAGTTTTTCTTTAGCCCAGTGTAAGCTTGCTCACAATCAGCATTCCATTGGATTTTATTAGGCTGCCCTTTCTAAGTCAAGTCTGTTAAAGGTGCTCACAGAGAGTTAAAGTTGGGTATATATTTCTGATAGAACCCACACAAGGAAACACACGACCTTACATCCTTCTTAGTTTGTGGTCTTGGTGCCTTTCTTAACTGTTCTATATTCTTTGGGTCAGGAGACATGTGACCTCTAGAAATAGTGTGACCTTGGAATTCCAATTCCTTACACCCAATATAGCACTTGGTTGGACGTGCAGTCAATCCAGTTTCTCTCAATCTGTCAAACAACACGGAGAGCTCTGCTATATGCTCTTTAAAAGTGTTGGTAGCAATAAGAAAGTTATCCATGAAGTTAGTGATATGTTGATTTTGTAGAGGTTCTACAAATTTCCTCATCATTCTTGAAAATATACTTGGAGCGTTTTTCAAACGAACTGGTAGTACATTGAACTCATATTGTCCTTCAGATGTACTAAATGCCAGCATTTTTCTAATTTCTGGTTTCACTGGTGTTTGGTAGTATCCCTTGAGTAGATCTGTGTTTGAAAAATACCTAGCTTTACTCAGAGTAGAGAACTGTTGGTCTGTGTTCGGTAATGGGTCCACCTAAGATTCTGTGACAGCATTTAGCTTCCTGTAATCTATACACATCCTATATTCACCACTAGACTTCCATAATAGCACATCACTTGAGCTATAGGGAAATTCTGACTTTGATAATATCTTCTCCTCCAACAGATAGTCAATTTCTTCCCTTAGAAGGTTTCGGTTGCGTAGTCAGTGAATAGTGTTCACCCCAAATTTTGTTGCTCTCACGTGCGCGCAACATGAGCTGTGGTCAAAAATTGCGTCATAAACACTATTGACCTCTGCGTTGTAACGGTTACAAAAAAGAACGCAATTCAGGTCAACACGTGCATCTGACACTGTAAAGAACATTTGAGGCTGGTTTTTATATACCCTAGCACCAAATTTTACTTACAAACTCATAAAAACGCGCCCTCGGATAGCTATGCGTTTCTTTTTTTGAACAGTATAGTTTTAAGATTTTTTACAGGGGAAATGATTTGCCTTGCCAAGGGAAACAATGCAATTATTAAACGTAATTGCATTATTTAACACTGGGTTTTTTGTTCTTTACAGTATTGAAAATTATTTATTTTGGAATAACTAGTACGTATAGGTTTCTTTCATACACAGGTATTACCGTAAAAGTTCTTTTAAAGCTTTTATAACTCTGCTTATTAACTTTTATTAAAAGTTACTAAATGTACCCTGGATTCTAGTTTTGGGAAAATAATACTTATAAGAGAATAGTTCTCTTCATTTACCGTTTAACCTATCAGAAATGATTATTTTTGACCGGCATAAATTGCCGCAAAAACTAATTAAGTAAACACATTTTATTTCTCTATAGTATAAGTAAATAAATTAAGGGGCTGCAGTAAAACTAGTAAGGAATATAAGTTTATAAACTAATAAAACGGTATTGAATCAGTTTTACTAATAACAGTTCACATGAGACAAGGGACGTTTCGGGTTTTACCCTTCGTCAGCCACAAACAAGTGACAAAGACCAAAATATATAGGTACTACAAAACTATACGATGATGAGAAACATACAAAAAAATTGGCGATACAAGCAGATGGAAAAAGTAAATAACAATACAAGAAAACCGTAAAATCTAAAAGAAATACTGAAACAAGAAAGTAAATAATCCAACGAAACAAAAAAAGAAGAATAAACAAAACTGTGGAACTAGTTAAAGTTAGCTTAGCTCGATGCAAAAAATCCGTGGAAGAAAGCGGTAGTCTCTTGTCACAGAATTCGCAAGGAAGTGACCGATAGCGACAAAACAAGAGATATAAAAAGATACGAAACGAACCAAAGCAAAAACATAAGAAGATGGATCATAAAGACAACGAATAAAGAATGAAAAAGAGAAAAGCTACCAGAATTTATGCAAAATGATGTTGTATATTTAAACCGCCGGGAGCTAGAACGCCCATTTTAAAAATAAGGCGGTTCTCCAACGAAAAGCGAGTCTTGTCATTACCGGCACATGACCGCAGGGCAGTGACATGTATATCGGAATTACCTGAATGGTCAGGTCTATTGAAATGAAGGGCCACCGGTAAATGTTTGTCCTGATAGATGTCATTCAAGTGCTCACGAAACCTGTCTGCCAAACGCCTACCAGTTTCACCAATATAGGTCATGCCACATCTCTTGCAGATGATAGCATAAATCAGGTTTCTGGATTCGCACGTAAAAGACTCTCTAATAATAAATTTTCCTTTAGGAAAAGTGACTGTCTGAGTTTGGAGTACAAACGGACAGGTCTTGCATATCCGGCGTTGGCACGGTTTAGTACCAAAGTAAGATGGGCTAGAATGTCGCAAGCGACTGTGTACAAGAATATCCCTAAAATTCCTATCCCTACGATAAGCTACCAAAGGTGTATCACGAAATAACTCTTTGGTTTTTTCTACTAATTACTTTTATTTGTTAATTTGTCCAATTGAACTTTTCCTCACCTCCACAGTTAGGTCAAACAAGGTATCTTTCTGAGGCAGAGAAATAAAATATAAGTTTATAAACTAATAAAACGGTATTGAATCAGTTTTACTAATAATAGTTCACATGAGACAAGGGACGTTTCGGGTTTTACCCTTCGTCAGCCACAAACAAGTGACAAAGACCAAAATATATAGGTACTACAAAACTATACGATGATGAGAAACATACAAAAAAATTGGCGATACAAGCAGATGGAAAAAGTAAATAACAATACAAGAAAACCGTAAAATCTAAAAGAAATACTGAAACAAGAAAGTAAATAATCCAACGAAACAAAAAAAGAAGAATAAACAAAACTGTGGAACTAGTTAAAGTTAGCTTAGCTCGATGCAAAAAAACCGTGGAAGAAAGCGGTAGTCTCTTGTCACAGAATTCGTGGACAGAACTAGTTAAGAAAATATTTAGATAAAATTAAATAAAGCTTTTATCACCATCAATATATTTTATCTTCCCGTGAATGTCCTCAACAAACACACATTAACTCCTTCTGTCCTGTGTCATCTGTTCATGAACTTTAATTGTCCTCTTTATCTCTTGAACGTTTGTTTACAGTTTTTTTTACCCGTGATAACATGTCCGTCTACTTTTTTTTACACAGGGATTCCATCACAGGAACTGTTTTATATTGCTATCAACAGGTTTTCTTAGTGTGTGTCCTATCAACAAGTTTTCTTAATGTGTGTCCTATCAACAAGTTTTCTTAGTGTGTGTCCTATCCAACGCCATGTCTTCTCACCTTCCGTTCCACTGAAGGTTTGTCTGGTTATTCCCTCAGCTTAAAATTAGTGATCCTGTTATACCAGTTTAATCCTTCTTATTTCTGCAAGCACACATTTATGAAAATCTCTGACATCTGTTTTTGTTTATATATTTTTTTCCCATGTTTTAGAGCCACACAATAAGACTGACTTTGTATTTGAGTTTAACATGTACAACTCGATAACACTTTCTCAAGCTAGTTTAGGCATAAGGGTATATGGAAGTGCTTTTCAGGTCAACCCCGGCTCATGGAAGATAACTTTTTTTACCGATCGCTGGACCAGAAGAGTGCTTTGTGGATTGCGTGTGCTAAGTTGACTATCTTCCAGAGACTTCAACCGAGGAGGTAACTCTGAGCATCTCAGAAACCCATAGTCAGGAGTGTCGGACATAGGCAACAGCATCGAGTCATCTGACCCAGCAGACACACCATCACTCAAGCACTAAGTCCAGTTACTAAGTTCATATCAGGAGTAGTATAACACTAGAAATGTAGTTCAACATTAGGGTACAAGTACTATAGTAATGATGTGTTATAGATTAGGTGTTCACTTCTCAACCCGTTATCTAGATTCAATGTATGTTAATAGAATAATTGTTTTTACAAACCAGTTTTAAGCTTTCAAAAAAAAAGTGTTGTCAGTGTTTCGTGTGTTGCAATTTATATCGGATTATCTTGGGGAACGTGTCAGTAATTTGTTAGTTAGGAGAGTTGTTGCGCTGGATACTTAAAATATATCAGCAGAACTTTGTTCAGATCTCATTCTTTCACCGAGAGTCTTGCCTTCTCTTTTTTCTCCTAATTACTTGTATGTGTTAATTCGTCCAATTGAACTTTCCTTCACCTCCACAGTTAGGTCAAACAAAGGTATCTTTTTGAAGCGGAGAAAAAAACATGTGTTTATTAAATTAGTTTATGCGGCAATTTATGCCGGTCAAAAATCCATCTAATTCTAGGGGTTGAAGCTTGCATATAGAGAAATATTCTTTTATAAATATTTTTTTCCCAAAAATAGAATCCAGCGTACATTTAGTAACTGTTAATAAAAATACATAAGCAGAGTTACAAAAGCGTTAAAACAACTTTTACATAAATACTTGTGCATAAAAAAAACGTATACGTATTAGTTATTTCTGCATAAATAAATTGGAATACTGTAAAGAACAAAAAATGTAGTGTTAATTGTTGCAATTATGTTTAACAAATACGTTGTTTCCCTTGGAAAAGCAAATCATTTCCCCTGTAAAAAAAAACAAAAAACTTAACATTGTATCGGTTTATGAGGGGACAAACATTGCGACGTCAACCTGCGGTTGTGTAAAAAACGTAGCAAATAAATTTAATGTCAGTAAATCTACGTGCTCGTACATGTTTGTTGCACGTATGTTAAAAAGAATGCGTTCAATAGCTTTCATTTTAAACTTAAGTAACGTATTATTATAAATAGCATTAGTTAAAATGTATGTATGTGTTTGCGGTGTGGATTTGCAGAAGATCTCTTATTTTGTTACTAGCGAAACAGATAATGTTATCTTCTTCAAACAGACACAATTATTCAGTAATATTAAAAATAAAAATAAAAAGTCGCAACGAAATTTACTCTCACTTGTGCACCCTCTTTTACTACAGCTACTATACTAGCTAAAATCGGCACTGCAACGACTAACTATAGGTAAGTTTTGTAGTAACATATTCTAGAGCTTTGACGACGAGAAACAAAAAGCATAAGGGACATAAACCACACAGTGTCTGATTAGAATTTCAAATCTAGATATCTTTAGCGTAATTTGTATACACACGCTTCGTTTATAAATGAACGAGAACCAAATCCGCCAGCCAATGAAAACGCAGGAGCTTGCAGCAGCCGATCAATAAAGTCATGGTGATTTAAAATGGCGAACTGTGCTATTTAAAGTTTAAGTTAGAATTAGGTGGATTGTAAGATATTGCATTATCGCAGAGTGATATAAGTTGGGATATATAACGGAGGTATTTATTTCAGAATGTATTTGATGATGTGCTTAGGTGAACGGAGTATAGGTTTGGATGGTAACTTACACAGTTTCACTTGGAACTACGTAAAATCAATTATTACACATAAGGAAGGGAAACCCGAGGCCTGTAAACAGTAAATAAATATTAGACAAACATAAAGGTATGCTTTCAGGCACTCGTAAGACATAAAGAAGTAGAACACTAGACAACAGAAAAACAACAAACGTGAGTGGCTTACCCAGGACTCGAACCCAAGGCTTCCGTGCGACAACCCCGCCTAGCTATGCAAGCGAATCACATTATCCTCCCTGCCATCTAGGCATCACTAAAAATGACACTTTGATGACTGGTCATTAGTGCGAACCGCAAGAAAAAACACCGGAAGTTTACAATGGGCAGTATAGCCTTTGAATGACGCAATCACTTCTGTTGTTCCCCTATTATACAGTATAGGTCAATAACACGGGTATTGCATGGATCACAATTACTTTGTAATTTTTCAATTGTTTTTGTTTTATTAATTAGAAGAAACAAAGTTTTTTGGCTGATGCACAACATGTGCAATATGGTTACAAATTAAATACAAAAGTTATATACATAATCATAAATAAAATAAAATTGTACAATGAACATTAGTGCTATACGGTGAATATTTATGTTCTATATTCTATCAGGGTGGTAGCTTTTCATAATTGACAAATGCTTTATTTATGAATTGCACGAGTGTCACCAAAGTTGATGTTGTGATACATCAGTACAATATCTTCCTAGTGTGCTAAAATGCTGTTTTTAGATCCATCCTGTTAATATTTCCTCCCCAACATATGGTCCTTGCAATAGTTTATAATCCATTCTTTAGATACCCTTAAGATCTTCGAGAGTGCTCCGTAACATCACTCAATATAGGCTACCGTTTATCCTATCATCAAGCTTTGTTTATTTATTGTCCATGATTCGCTTTCACATAACACACGCACTGAAAATAAACAAAACATAATCAGTTCTTCCGGTTCAAAGCATTCCACCAAAAGCTTCCAGATCTAAGAAGTTAGCAATCACATATTCCGCTGTTCCCGCTGATATCACAACAATTACAACTCCAAATAAGGAGTACAAAAAGGTGTCACAGACAAAACCAATGTCACCAGCGTTAGCTGATACACGTTCATCACAAAGACAGAGCACCTGTCAAGCACTTTTGACAGTAGTCCAACAACATCCCCTCTTACATTACCTGTGCACTCGTCGCGAGATCAATTTTCAATAATATTGTTTGAGATGGAGATACTAAAAGCAGAGCTGAGCAGCCTCAAAAAAGCTTAAGAGCAGATCCATGATGACCATATGTCCCTCAAAAATAGCTGTGAGAGAAACGAGTCTCAACAAAAGAAAGAAAGCTCACAGCAGAAGAATAAATACAGACTGTGTCACACACACACAAACAAAAAGAGAAATTCCAACAGTGGTGAAGTACAACAGTGGTGAAATACAACAGTGGTGAAGTACAACAGTGGTGAAGTACAACAATCGACACAAGCTGAACTGAGCCATAAAGAGGACCATGACCTGTGCACTCTGGAATTCTCTGCAGTCGTCTGCATAATCCCTGTCCAGATTTATAATTGGCAGCCCCCACTTCGATCGGAAACAGCCAGTTCACATCATAGCAAGAAACCTTCACACAATCCCGGCACATTTCAAACACAAGAAACAGCACACACTGCCACCGGCACAAACACACGTCTTTCAAATAGAAGAAAACACTTCATCTTTGGTGACCAAAATGTGAAGGACCTTCAAAAATTTAAATTAGTAACAGTAGAAATAGACACGGTCACTGTTCGCTACAAAAATTGGGCATCTGCGCAGGACCTACTGACTCTCCTTAAAAGCTATGAGACTGATCTTAATGTAGCCAAGGTCACTGTGCACATTGGTCTGTCGTACGTGCTAAAACATAACGAAATTGCACAAACAGAGCTAAATCTAATCACATCTAACTTCCAGTTCCTGTTCCCAAATGCAAAGGTATGTTTTTCAGCTATTATACCTGCAGTTGGCTCACATTATATGAAATCTGTTGAGATGAACAACACAACACTGAAAAAGCTGCGTCAGACACCACCACACATTTATAGAACACTCCTCGTTCCTTGCCACATCTGGAGCTCATAGGAAGCATCTTTATAGCGGCGACATTTCCTTATCCGATCAAGGAACCAGTATGTTGGCTGCAAACATCAAATATCCAGAAAACACCCTCAGAGGCACAACCAGCACATCAGCATCCAAGTACCCTTCTAAACGACACACGAGTGCAACCAGCTTACTCCTCTAATGCGAATTACGACCTTCAGTTTCCATCAATACCCACAATTTCAAGCACCAGCCAGACAACACTGTCACACAATCAGGAGTATTAAGACATACCCCTTGTTAAAACTAAAGATGTGCAGGAAACAGCCAATAATATCAGCTTTCAGCAACATTCATTGACCGACGACCCACCTCAACAACAACAGCCTGGGGCACTCCATCCCCAAAGATCTGTAAGTGACTCAATTCAAACAAATCAGGGTCCATCTACTGAAATCTCTCCACGTCCGCTGTCGCACCCGACACCAATGAGAGATCACCCATCATCGCTGTCATCATAGGTTTTCCCATATCAACCCTCACACCCAACCTTTCATAACTTTCTACATCAGTAAATCCTCTTGAACTGCGCACCTTGGAGGTCCTACTGGCCGGAATATCCCATTCATACAACAAAAATACCTCAGCAACCAGCTCACACCTACTACTAAATGAATCATCTATCACGGCCAAATCCATCTCGCTTTTATTTTCAATAACCCTCTCCTCAACATTATCAGTTACCGTTCACTTCACAAGTCGACGTCTCTGCAGGACCAGTAACTTTCGGATAATGCTTATCTATTTGTTCTCACAGTCTGTCTGCCTGTTTGTCTGTCTGCCCGTCTATTCTCTTAGTGCAGCTTAACTTTGTTGTTAACATTCACCGTGTGGATGGATGCGCTTGTTTTGTGACAGCTTTCTTACAATCTTCACATAGTTCAGTTATCTGAATTGTGTTGAATTAGTTGTATTAAGTTGTGCATTTTTTTACTAGTACTATTAATCTGACTTCTTTAGCAACTTCGCGATGTTTAATTAGTTATTTACTTTCCAAATAATAACATTCCTATATGTTCGGAACAGACTGTATTTGAAGATTATAAACCTCACTTTTTGCAAAGATCCACATACATTAAACCGTGTCCAAGAACTTTAGTGAAATCTACTGTAGTGTATATTTTATAATTGGTTTACAATTGTCTATTAACCCTTGTGAACTAATTTTTATTGCGTCTTACTACTATTCGTCTTGGTGCCCATTCCTTTCATTCCTACTTCCCCCATTTACTCTTTCCTCCTGACTATTATCATGTCCTAGTGCAAAAACTGTAATCAACATATAGACAATATCACTAATCCATTGCTTAAACTAACAGGGCTTAAAATTGGTCATTTAAACATTTACCACATGCTAGGTAAGCTTTATGAATTCTCCACCTCTCTCCAACAAAACTTCCACATATTCGGTTTTTCTGAAATCCGTCTCAATGACAAAATTACAGATGAAGAAATTAGCATTCATGGATTCACAACCATTCGGAGGGATTCTAACAGACAACTTGAAACAGGGATAGTCATATACATCTCAACATCTCTTCAGTACAGACGCCGTGTTGATTTTGAACAAATAAACATTGAATGTATATGGCTTGAAATAAAACTCACAACCTGGCCCTGTTTTCATTGGTTACATGTACCGGAACCCTAGCCCTTCTACTGTATAGTTTGATACATTCTCACGAATGATTGACAATGTTTGGGCTTCTTCGAAGGAAAGTATTCTACTGGGGGATTTCAATATTGACCTTCACAAACCGTACAACACGTGAAATAATATCACAATCTCATACAATCTGATACAGTTAGTCACCCAGCCCACGAGAATAAGACTCATCATCTACACTAATTGATCACATCTATACGACCTGCCCAGAAAACATTATAGAATGCACAGCCACATAGACAGCAATAAGTGACGTCTATCCTATTTGCTGTACCTGGACGAGAAAGAGGTTCAAAGCACCTAAAGCGGAACACATCTCAGTCCACTACAGAAATTTCAAAAACTGTAACATTCAGTTGTTCCTACAAGACCTACAAATATCCCCTCTCTCATACGTGTACCAACTTCCGCATCCAGAAGAAGCCATAACTTACTGGACACAAACTTTCTACAACGTATTCGAAAAACATGTTCCTATAAAGCAGGTCCGTGTCAAAAACATTAAAAAGACACACTGGATAACAAAAGAAATATTATCAGCAATGAGAGAGCGGGACAAGGCTCATAAGCTAAAAGATTTCAGCACGTATCGGATATTCAGAACCAAAGTACAGTGCCTCATTCGTCAGGAAAAGCAACTACATTTCAAACAGATGATTCAAGACAAAGCAAACAGCAAAGAAGTCTGGGCAGCCATTAGAACACTAACACACAAATCAAAGTCACTAAACTCTTTACCAAAAAGCTGCTCACTCTCGGCAACTCATTTTAGTAACAACTTCAAAACAGAAATTACCCATCTCAAGTCGACACTAAAGCTTGTGGACTGCGATATTAGTAAATTAAAAGACTTCTGCAACACCGAACACACCATAACAGATCTAAGAAATATTCCTTTTCTAACAGTACAGTAAGTACTCAAATATATCTTGGCATTAAAATTCAATAACTCATCTGGACTTAATGGTATCAGTAATAAGATTCTACGTTACGCTGCACCCATCATTTGCGACTCTTTAACCTATGTATACAACCAATGTATTGCACACAACTACTTCCTACAGCCTTTATAACTGCCAAAGTGTATCCTGTCTGTAAATCTGGCTCACATAGCGATCCCAACAGTTACAGACCAATATCCATTCTATCATCTGTATCAAAACCACTAGAGAAACACATTTACAACAGCACACTTCAACACTTAACAACAAACAAACTGCTCATTGAGAGCCAGTCAGGCTTTAGACGCAAACATTCCTGTCACACAGCTCTCACCAAAATGGCAGACAACTTGCTGTCGAAAGTAAATGATGGAAAATTATGATGTGGTGCTGTTTTTGACGACTTCAAAAAATCATTTGACATGATTGACCACACTATCTTGGTTCAAAAGTTAGACACCCTCAGAATAGGCCCTATTCCACTACACATCCTCAAATCATTCCTGGCAGATCGACAACAGTTATTCCCCCCCCCCAAAACTCGACATCAGATTTCTCGAAGATAGATACAAGAGTACCGCAGGGTTCTATTCTTGGACCCCTACTCTTTGCACTGTTCATCAACGACTTGTCACTACATCTAAAATATTCAACATGTGACCTCTTTGCAGATGATTGTACTATCTATACTAGTGACACTGACTGCTCGGCGCTTGAAATGACTCTTCAAAGCGATGTAGACAATCTAACAAAATGGAGTAATATGAACCGTATGCCAGTAAACACAGCAAAAACAAAATCTTTGTCGATTACCACCAGACAGAAACTCCTAAACTTCACCAAAAGATCGCTACAGCTACATGCAGAGTCGATACACATTGATCATGTTACAGAACACAAAGTTCTAGGCTTGACGATTGACCAGCACTTAACGTGGAACTCCCACGTACGGAATTTAACAAACACTTAGCTCAAAAGACATAACAGCTGCCAAAATAAAACAATTCTTAGACGCAGACACTAGACTATTGTTCTACACCTCACATATACAGACACATGTGGATTACTGCTCTACACTATGGGATGGTTGCCCTGCTTCCACCTCAAAGAGACTGCACTCCACCAAAAGATCGCTACAGCTACATGCAGAGTCGATACACATTGATCATGTTACAGAACACAAAGTTCTAGGCTTGACGATTGACCAGCACTTAACGTGGAACTCCCACGTACGGAATTTAACAAACACTTAGCTCAAAAGACATAACAGCTGCCAAAATAAAACAATTCTTAGACGCAGACACTAGACTATTGTTCTACACCTCACATATACAGACACATGTGGATTACTGCTCTACACTATGGGATGGTTGCCCTGCTTCCACCTCAAAGAGACTGCACTCCCTGCATAAGAGAGCAGTACGTCTGATTACCGATAATCGCACGATACTACACGCAAGGACACGAAAAGAACCCAAAATACTGTCCCTAAAAAACGTCTCTTCTATAACAAATCCAAGCTGACTCACGCGATTCTATCAAACAATGCCCCGCCGTACCTACGATCATTGTTTTAAACCAGTCGAAGAGAGGGACTTCAATTACATCAGTTACGTCTGCCCAAACCTAGGATCGACCTGTTCAAAAAGAGTCTAGCTTACTCTGGAGCCTACTTGTGGAACAGCCTTCCACACCACATAAAAAAACTACATATACAATACTCATTCAACAAAGCAATTTTCAAACACTTGATCAACACCGATTACACTGACTAACAAAAAAAAACTTTTTTTTTCTTTCTCTAACATTTCTATATTTTTCTGGTCAATTTTAATGCGCTGTTTTTAAATCTGCAAACCGTTTTTCTCTATCAGGTCGGGATCTCTAGAAATACGCAATTGAAGTTTTTTAACAACGCATACAGTATTACAACATCATTCGTACAAGAAGTATAACAGTTATGTAGGCTTGAATTTCTTTGCAGTCGACTTTCGTCGGTGAATGGCATGTGGTACATCGCGATGAAGCATCCAACAATAATCGGCAAGCATGGTCACACTTCACCGTCCTTGTTAACGTGACTCTTTATGGCAATATCTTGATGGAATCGTTCTCCATGTTCATCGCTGACTTCGCCAAGGTTGTCAGGGAAAAAGTCAAGATGCGAATCGAGCAAATGGATTTTGAGGGACATGTTACAGCCCATAATTCTGTATGCATCTATGCACTGCTTAACAATATGCAACATAGTCGACAGATTTGTGATTTTCCAGAAAGTTATTGACGATCGATTTGAATGCCATCCATGCGCGAAGTTCACTATCATGTAACAAGTTCTCGAATTGTTTGTCTGCAATAACTTTCCTAATCTGAGGTCCTACAAAGATACCTTCCTTTATCTTTGCATCGCTAACTTGCGGAAACTTTTCTCGAAGATAAGTGAAAGCTTTGCTCGTTTTATCTAACGCTTTTATAAAATTCTTCATGAGCCCCAACTTTATATGTAACAGTGGTAAAATGAAGCTGTCTTTGTTAACTAATGGCTCGCGTATTACATTTTTATGCCCGAGCTGCATACGATCCCGGATAGGCCACACCTTTCTTGCATAATGTTCCTGTCTGTTGCGGCTGTCCCATTCACATCGGAAGCAACAAAATTTAGTATACCCAGTCTGCATGCCCGTGAGAATTGCAATGACCTTTAGGTCTCCACAAATCCGCCATTGGTAGTCATTGTACTTTATTTTTTCCAAACGTATAGCCATATTGTCATACGTTTCTTTCATATGAACAGAGTAGGCGACTGGAATTGATGAAAAAAAATTTCTGTTATGCAATAACACGGCTTTTAGACTAGTCTTGGAAGAATCGATGAAAAATCGCCATTCGTTGACTATGTGCTCATGACCGTTTACATCTTTGCAATAGCAAATGTCATCATCCATCTCAAAGTATTGAACAAGTTCTCTGTGTCTATGACGAAATTTAGATATCGGAGTATTGGGCGCTAAAAGATTCCATTCTTTGAGTCGCGAAACGAGTAATTCCGCTTGTCCTTTGGTAACAGCGAGATCACGTATTAGATCTGAAAGTTCTGAATGGTTAATTAAGTAAACATCATCATTCACCGGTATGTAATCTGAGTCAGAATTAGTTTCTAAAACTGGTAAACTATCACTTTCTGATGGTTCATTTACGTCCAACAGATATTGTTTTGGTGGTACTTGGATCAGACACGTGATTGGATCATGAGGCACTGGTTTCGAAACCGATTCAATATTTGGATAAACCACAGACTTTCTAGTTTTAAAAGTGAAACCATAGATATTTGTCAAGCAGAAGTAACAATCAGTAGTGTGATTTGTATGTTCACGCCATATTACTGGCACTCCAAAAGGCATCGACTTATGCTTCGGCGATTTTCGTAACCAACCTGCCAATGTATCGAACAAACTGCATTTGGCTTCCAAGATTTATTTGCATCATCAACTTTCAAATCGAGATAAAGTTCATATGCTTTCTTTAGTAATGGTATAAAGTTTTTTTCTGGTCAACACGATCGGTAAAATATCCGCACACGTAACAGAACAGATCAGCCGAATTTCTACAACTTCTAGAAGCCATATTTTGCTCAGAATTATTTCAAAATACAGTAACTATTTGAAAAATCGCGTAACATATGTCATGCATCTTTTAGCAGTATAAAAAGTAGAATTATGTTGCTTTTATTAATTTTTTATAAGTTATATAGTAAAAATGAAACGGAGCAAATAACGGTTTCCCAAAAATATATTTATTCACAAATATCTTAAGAACCCGACGTGATAGAGATAAACGGATTTCAGATTTGAAATCAGCGCAAGAAACTGACCTAAGAACACTTATTCTTATATAAGAAAGAAAAATGTTGTTTGTCAGTGTTATCTACCCCCATAGAAGAAGCCATTGTCAGTCCACATCTTATCTATATGTCAACCTTTCTTTTCCTCTTCCGCTCGTTATTGTCTATGTGAATAATGTGTTTTATATCCATTTAGGATAACTATATAATGTGATGTATGTGAGAATGTACCTGCATAGCACTGTACTTTTGAAATATGTAATGTATTTGTTTGCTTGAATGTGATGATGTGTATGAGAATGAGCAGAAATACACTTTTACAGCTCGAAGATGTGTCCTGCTACAGAAGTGCATAAGAAATTATTATTATTATTTCATTTTCCCTCAAGAATGTAAGGATATAAGCGAGAATGTGTTTATGTAATTTGTGTATTGATGTTTAATGACACATTCAAAAATGCAGATTAATTGCTGATGAACACATGAGTGAGTGTCGGGATACAGAATGAAAGATAAAAGGCTGGATGGTCGGACAGACCTGGGTCCCCAATTCTTTACCCTTTTAAATAAAGTTATGTCCATCTATCTCTCCTACTGATTCTGCTCTTGGGTTAAGGACTGCAAAGAAATAACACCTCCTTCAAGAGCAGACTGTCAAATACTTCATGAGTTCTGATACCATGCCACCTAATCTGATTATGTTCGAAATCATGATTTACTGTACGGATATTTTTTTTTTAAATTAATTTTTATTTAATTTTAATTTATTATTTATTTAATTTATTTTTAATTTCATTTTTTAAATTTTTAAAAAAATTTAATTTAATTAATTTTTTAAACTTAATTTTATTAATATTTTTTAAATTTCATTTTATTTTTATTTTATTAAAATGTTTGTTTAATGAAAAATACTTAATTTTGATTATGACTGCATACTGTAAACGTACGATGTTATATTACCTTTATAATGTTGCATGCCTTCAAATTAATGCTTTAAGTAACATGTGAGAATGAAAGGATATAATATGGAAGATAAATGGGAGTGGAAGAACAGAATGTTAGAGTGGCCTGCTCGCCCAATTCTTACCCCTTCGAAAATAAAGTTTGTTCGTTTGTTCGTTCACTGACAGCCCTCACTCATCCTGGATACAATCAGTTTACGTGAAGAGAAAATGTAACATAAATCACCATCTCTAGAAGACAAGACTGATAGGGTTGTCCTGTTTTTTTTCTGTCTTTCTATGATCTGTGTCATATAATTGATTGGGTCCATCTCTTCTTTTCTACGGCTGTATTTAGTTACATTTGTTGAGAGTACTGATTACGTGCAAATTACATTGGGGGCACTATTCTGTATCTGCTATGAAAAAGATAATAGCTCTTTTCAAATACATCATCTTACATCCCTTTCAATAATAGTCGTCATGTCTGTTTGTTTACGTGCCTATAGCTGCTGATAGAGTAGACGGTGATGCAATACTGACCGACAGAAATCCTAGTGTACCAAACGGGTGCGACTGTTTTCACACGTAAATGGCCAAGCGAGTTTATTTAGCGCTGATATGGCTAGTGTGACCTGCTAATTATTTTCGTTATAACTCACAGCCCAGATGGCCAAACGGGGGTTTGTGTTGGCACAATGAACGCCGGTCAAGTATCGACCTGGTAGTATGACAGACACACATGGGAGGAAATGTTGTAATATTCCCGGGTTGATGTAAGAAGTCGTATGTAATCACTGGCGATGATGTTTGAATGTCACGATTGCCATATATGGAAGATGTGACCTTTGCAATCACGCGCAGATCTTTCCGTGAAGAAATATCAGAATAACCCATCATGCCATACGCATGTTTGAAACTCTTGGCCAGCCTTCAAGATGTAAACATAACAACATTTCTGATTGGAGCCTGGTCTAACAGTAAAATGCTATGTGCGTGGAACGTCAGCGGGAATATAACCTGACACTTTTGCAGTTTTAAGACACTGTGAAAAATCCACTCCGCGCCAAGACGACAACCAGATTGCCAGAGTTAAGTACAGATTCCATTTATCAGACATGACTTTGTTGGAGCATCGTGAAAAATTTTAGCCATGAAAACTACCATTTGTTAAAGTAATAACAGCCCAGGACACGTGTAAGAGGCATCATCAAAAGTTCCTTTAACAAATTTCTATGAGCCAGCAGCCTGTGAGCCCAAGATAGGCTTGGTGGTACCAGCTGAGGGTTCTATCTCTGGAACAAGGAGGGTATAAGTGCTCTGAAGTGGACGCTAGACACCATCATCAAACGGAAGACATATGTTTTTACTGCAGTAGTTTAGGTAACACTGTGCAGGATCACATAATATACACTGTCTGGAATAAACTATGGTTCGCTCACAAATAAACGCTTAGATAATGTAACAATAACACAGACCCCGTTTACTCCACATAAAATAATCGTTATATACTCGACATCAATGTTTTAACAATAACACTGACTAAATTCACTCCACGTAAAATAATTGTTATATACTCGACATCATCATCATTTGTTTGTTCTTCTTAAGAAGCGTGGATTAACCACTACAACAAGTCACATTGGAAGCCTTCACGAAATCACCAAGTTACAAAGGAAGATTGCACAAAGTTACCACTGCAACAAGTAATACTGGAAGTCTGCAAGAAGTCACCATTACAGTAAGTCACCCAGGAAACTTGCAAGAAGTCACCACTACAACCAGTCACACTGGAAGCCTGCACAAAGTCACCGACACAACAACTCTCACTGGAAGCCTGCACGAAGTCCCCACTACAACAAGTCCCACATGAGACATATACGAAGTCAACACTACAACAAGTCCCACAGGAAGCCTGCACGAAGTCACCGTTACATCAAGTCACACAAGAAGCCTGCACGAAGTCACCACTACAAAAAGTCACAAAGAAAACCTGCACGAAGTCCCCACTACAAAAAGTCGCATAGGAAGCATGCACGAAGTCACCACTACAACAAGTCACACATGAAGCCTGCACAAAGTCGCCAATACAACAAGTCACAAAGGAAGCTTGACGAGGTCACCACTGCAACAAGTCACACTGGAAACCAGCACGAAGTCACCATTACAGCAAGTCACACTGGAAGCCTTCACTAAGTCACCACTACAACACGTCCCAGATGAAACCTATACGAAGTCAACATTACAACAAGTCACACAGGAAGCATGCACGAAGTCACTGTTTCATCAAGTCACACAGGAAACCTGCACGAAGTCACCATTACAACAAGTCAGACCGGAAGCCTGCACGAAGTTACCACTACAACAAGTCACACAGGAAGCCTGCATGAGGTCACCATTACAACAAGTCAGACAGGAAGCCTGCACGAAGTCACCACTACAACTAGTCACATAGGAAGCCTGCACTAAGTCACCAATACAACAAGTCAGACAGGAAGCTTGTACGAAATCACCACTACAACAAGTGACACATGAAGCCTGCACGAAGTCACCATTACAACATGTCACACGGAAAGCCTGCACGAAGTTACAACAAATCGGACAGGAAGCAATGTTCGAAGCACCACTACAAGTCACACAGGAAGCCTGCACGACGCCATCACTACAACAAGTCACACAGGCAGCTTGCCCGAAGTCAGTACTACAGCAAGTCACACATGAAGCCTGCACGAAGTCACCACTGCAACAAGTCACACTAGAAGCCTGCACGAAGCTACCACTTCGACAAGTCACATAGGAACCGTACACGAAATCACCACTACAACATTTCACACAGGAACCCTGCACGAAGTCACGACTACAACAAGTCACACAAGAAACCAACATGAAGTCACCATTACAACAAGACACACAGGAAACATGCACGAAGTCACCACTACAACAAGTCACACAGGAAAGATACAAGAAGTCACCAATACAACAAGTCACATAGGAAACCTGCACGAAGTCACCACGACAACAAGTCACACTGGAAACCTGCACGAAGTCACCACCACAACAAGTCACACTGGAAACCTGCACGAAGTCACCACTACAACAAGTCACACAGGAAACCTACACGAAGCAGTTACAAACGGTGGTAGTAGTGGTCCTTGTAGACATTTATTTTACTTGATGAGGTTGTCATCCCCATCCACGACCTTGACCTTATATTAGTCACCCTCAACGAAATGTATATGTAGTAGTTCTATTCTTTCTGTACTTCTACAAATACCTGTGGGAACTATACGTCATGTGACCTGGATTATTACTAACAAATACGCGAACTTTACGACATGCTCTCTAGATTATTGATAACAAATACGGGAACTTAACGACATGCTCTATAGATTATTGATAACAAATACGGGAACTTAACGACATGCTCTACAGATTATTGATAACAAATTCGGGAACTTAACGACATGCTCTCTAGATTATTGATAACAAACACGGGAACTTTATGACATTCTCTCTAGATTATTGATAACAAATACGGGATCTTTACTACATGCTCTCTAGATTATTACTAACAAATACGGGGTCCACACAAGACATGTGATTATACAGGGTAATTGTAAAGACACGTGTTATTTTTAATTTGTTGGTACTTCATGTTAAACAATAACCTTATATGAAACAAAACGTCACAATGCAACGACTGACCTGTTATTTTATGACACAAAATGACGTGTCATATTGACACTACAGCACTACGGGAGATAACATGAAATCGTTTCGGGCAGTAATTTTTGCTCTATCTTGTAACGTTTAGTTTATTGGTCATTTTAAAATTGAGGTTCATTTGTTTTGTTTCTGGAAATAAAAAAATGCATCGTATGGTTCACATGGCCGTTCTTGCTTCCTTGTTTTGACACGTGCTTTAGGAATATCCTATAAATTTACGTGCTGATATTACAATTACTAAAAAATAAACCTGTCAATCATCATATAGAAATATTATATACCTTACTGTGTTCACGTGATCGTTCTTGACATTTTATGGCAGCAGTTCCTCTTGGGTCATGGCTCTCAAGTGGCATACTTCTATGAACATAGCTTTGAACTAAATCCATTTTGGTAAGGGGACATCAAAATAGTTATTTTCACCTGATGTTGTAAGAGTCTCTTTTCGCATAATCTTTTATGGCACCTCCACTCGCGGCGATCGGCATCTCCGTCCTCCCAGAATCTTAGACTTATCTCTTCATGTCTCTCTTGTACAGTGTTTGGAACATCTCCTTCCTCCTAGAATCCTAGACTTATCTCTTCATGTCTCTCTTGTACACGTGTTTGGAACATCTCCTTCCTCCTAGAATCCTAGACTTATCTCTTCATGTCTCTCTTGTACACGTGTTTGGAACATCTCCATCCTCCCAGAATCCTGGAATTATCTCTTCATGTTTCTCTTGTACACGTGTTTGGAACATCTCCGTCCTCCAAGAATCCTGGACTTATCTTTTCATGTCTCTCTTGTACACGTGTTTGGAACATCTCCATCCTCCCAGAATCCTGGACTTATCTCTTCATGTCTCTCTTGTACACGTATTTGAAACATCTCCGTCCTCCCAGAATACTTGTCTTATCTCTTCATGTCTCTCTTGTACACGTGTATGGAACATCTCCGTCCTCCCAGAATCCTGGATTTATCTCTTCATGTTTCTCTTGTACACGTGTTAGGAGGTTCAGCTGCTGTTGCCTTTGTTTTAATTGGGGGGAGTGAGGGGGATTCACGGCGCAAGCTTGGGTTCAGTATTAAGTTTAATCCAGTTGAGAGATGTTTAGGACTTTCTTGCAACTCATATAAGACTTTTTTATTATGACAGTCAGAGAAATGATTGTTAGTTCCCCCCGGAGTGCTTGGCAGGTAACATATATCAAATCGGCAAGTATTTATTCCCTCCACATTGGAGAAAAAGACAGGCGGGGATTGGGGGGGGGGGGAGATGGGGACAAACGTTATTACCCACTTACACAATAAGCTTGTAAAGTCACTGACTTAACTAACTTTCTGTAATCGCTACACAACCAGACATGGACGTTGGGAACTCTTATCAATCTTCCGCTATCATCGCATTGCTACTTCCCTCGTTCTGAAACGTTAAGATACATTTATACCTTTTATTTAAGGGACGTAATTTGTAATACAATGGGAGTAATGCGTGCAATATAGTTAATTATAACTTTTAAAACAATATATAGTTATTTTAAAGAAAATTCTGTAACACTTTTGTAGTAAAGAAGTAAATAACAATGTATTTTAAATTCTAAAGAAAATGTGTGAGTTGTTTTTTACTGATATAGAAATATTTATTTATACTCTAAATGGGATAAATAAAAGCACGCTACTTTCAAAACATATCAGTAAATATGTATAACACGATTTTCTCTTGATTTATATTCTGAAATACAAAAGAAATTTTATATTTTTGACCGGCACATAGTGCTGCCTAAACTAAAGTTGAGACGATGTGTTTGACCAGTCCGCTTTGTGAGCTCGTATATGACCATAAGTTCCTACCAACCTTCTCCACCAAACATTATAACACGAGGTGACTTGAGGAGCTTTCAGATCATAGGGACGTGAATAGGGTTTAAAATATATCGAGTCCAGCACAAATATAACAGTGTCTCAACCCACACATTTAGTCTCATTGTGTGAAACATAGAGAACAACGAAGACGTTAAAATCCGCAGTGGATAAACCACACGTAACCGGACGTTTTCACTGATAAGACGTCTTTAGTGCGCGGCGTTATAGACTTACCATAACTCCTAACGCCGTTATCATTGTCACGTTTTGTGTCATGTTGTTTAAATAATATCAGTTTTATAAATACTCTACAGCTCTAAAGGGAGAGCTAGCGACTTAAGGGGAGGTTAAACCCCCAAAATGGAAAACACAGAATTATAAGTTAATATCTATATCTGGTCATTTATACTAGCAAAATGACTGAAAAAAAAAAAAAACATTGAGGTATATACTAAAACCTTGCAATCTATGGCGGAAAAACAGTGTAAAAAAGGCAAATTTTAGCTTTTTTGGGTATTTTGTTGCCCAAGATATCTCAAATGTGAGTACAACTTGAGTTATGAAATTTGGCTGTTTCATTTGTTAATATATGATAATGATTGTATACTAAAAAATTTGTTATTGGTTTGATATCTGAGTTTTTTTGGATTTTAACATAATAATCGAAAAAAGTTGAAATTTTTAAGGGGGGTATCTTAGCTATTTCTCCACAGTTTTGTAGTTTGTTAACATATATCCTTTATTTTAATGAGCTTGTTAACATATATCCTTTATTTTAATGAGCACTATGTGTACAGCATGTGGCCCAAAATTTACTGCTGTATCACTAATAGTTTTTGAAAAATCATGGGCAACGTGCCCACATTTATGTGAAAAATGAGGTTTTGAGAAAATTAAGAAAAAAGGGAGGATGTCGTAAATTTATTTTGAGAGAAAAGAGTCTTAGAAATAGTGGTCCGGTTTAGAGTGGAAAATGATGATGGAAAGCTCAGTGATAGAAAATGTAAAAATTTAATAGTTGCTTCACAGCGTGCTGGAGGAGAGTAAAGACAGACTTATTTACGACAAATCGTTTCTCTCAATCTTCTCTTTCACTCTCCTGGTCAAACAATTAGTTGCCAGTTTTCCAGACCCGCATCTGCGCGCACACCGATTTGGTGTTTTCAAACACACACAGACGATGTAGATACAAACTATATTAAACGAATAGGGGAAAAGTTGGGCTTTGGGTATATCCAACACACAGAACTAAATGAGTTTATGTGATTTTATTCACTTTAAACATCAATCACTAAAAATATCAGATATTACATAAATTATCATAAGTACACAAATGCAAATAACAAATTTGGGAGGGGTGAAGAAGATTGGTATCGACTAAGCCCTTCCCGCTTATTAGACAAAGATAAACCCAGTCCAGAGATAGATAATATCAGGAACACGGGTACGTTAACCTAACAGTAAAGTTAATTACTCTGAAAAAAGAGGTGTTACCAAGTTAGGTATAAGTGATAGAAAAAAACCTGTTCTTCCCAGCTGTTCTTCCCTTTACTAAGCAAATGGAAAGGAGGGGGGTTTTAAACAGAGTTAACCAATTATCAACTCCCCCTTAAAGGAACAATGCAGGGAATACAGAAAAATTATATTACTAGGCAAGAAAGTTAACAACAGGGTTACAAAAGAAAAAGATTAAATTTCCTGTCATTCATGCACACGCGTGAGGAACCACACTCATGTACTCACACACTTACCGAATGCAGCCTCAGACGATCCATAAAAGTATATAAAAACAGCAAGTATTCTTTGACATATGAACTATCTAGTCCTTCGATGTCCCGCCCCAGATGTTTGCGAGGTTTTGTTGGTAACAAATATTCTCACTTATCGCAAGACTTGAAGACTAAGAGTTCTCGTGTTTTTATTATATAAAAAAGGAGTCTATGGGATGGCACTAACACAGTTCGGCACAGGGGTGAAAATGAAGTGGTCTCTTTTAATCCTCCGCTATGGTAAAATTCCTTCTTTCAATGCGTGATGATAGTTTTATTAAATCCAATTGAGGAAAAACTAGGCTCAATCACAGTCAGGAAAATATGTACTCTCTCACAGTAAACAGTAAATATACTATCGCTACTGGCGATGATTACCTCCCAGTTTATCTTACAGGTTTGTAATGATAATTTGCTGATTGTTCTTTAAAATGTTCTTGGGTGGGCTTTGTTTCATTTAATTATGACAGCTAGGTCGCAAAAGGACCGCCACAAGATTATATTTAAAAGAAATGTTTCTTCAATATGACTGGAAGTTTATAGGATGATTTCTTTATTTCTTTCTTTATTTAGCTGGGACCGCAGGTTACGATCACTCTGTGTGAAAGAAAAAAGACATGTAACATACCGAAAAATCAAGCGCGATAAATTTCCCGTTAAGCCTATAATACACTCGAGTATTTAATTATGTATTTAATAAACACTGCGCGAATTCTAGTGGTTAAAAACACACATCTATAAAACTAGGACTTAACTGAATTTATTAATTATAAATTCCTTCGCGACTTTAAAAGTTAATCTAAGCATCTATTATCTTTTGAAATAATATAATAGATAGATCATTATATTTAAAACTGGAACTCTTGAGATGGTTTAATTAAATAGATTTAAATTAACACAAAATCCCTTTAAATAGAATGACTGAACTAGACCACTGATCACTTTACACAATATATATTACCGCTTTGCACAGAATAGAAATCACTGCAAATATATATATAAAATCCAGGGGAAAATCTATAACAAGATTTCAATAAAGCTAGTGCTTCTGTAAAGGTCTGGCCAGCGAGTGATAACGTGTCTAGTTCTTCATGGTCTATTTAGCTAAAATGGAATGAAAGTTGAGTGGGACATGATAAACTTGACAGCTTATTTGATCTCACGAACTTTTGGGGATCTGACCGCCAAATCAAGAGAAGAACCCGCACCCTGGTCTTCGTATCTCCGTTCGCTGCTGCCCGTTCGCTTTCCCCGTTCGCTCGGTTCCTCGATTGACACCGAGACGCGAAATTAGCGGCAAGCAACTGCGTCTCGTATCAGGGACCACTACTGTCTTTGATAACGCCGATAGTCTCCCCTAAAATCCCTCGGTCTGTCTCTTTGATCGTGGACGCTGTATCTGTTTGATTCTGGCGACGCCCCCCACTGGCCAAGTTAATGAAAATACCTGCCTATGATTGTTCAAGAGATGTTAGTGGGCGTGATTTAATCTCTCCTTAAATCAATGCGATGACCAGAATGAACGATAGGTAAACTTTCCGCATATCAATCAGCAAACGTGTTTGCCTTCTGTGTGGAACAGTTGCATAGCTAATGAATCCACGTGAAAGAAATCCCGTTTTACAAGAATTACAACAAAGTTCAGGGTCAGCCGAGTTCGTCCATCACAATCGTCCCCTCTTTTGAGACGTAAAAACGTGTTTTCATGTTTAATTTATGACGATGAAGCTGCCCTGATCTGTAACTTTTGGATGATTGGTATCTTCATCTTCCTCCTCTTCCTCTGTAGTCCAGTTTCTACTCAGGAAATCAGCCCCGAAATTCTGTCTTCCCGGAATATATTCCACTTTGAAAGAATAAACGCTTAAAAGGAGGGCCCAACGCATGATCCTAACGTTAAATTCTTTATTGGCACCAAGAAATGCTAACGGAGCGTGGTCTGTTTGCACCGTGAAAGATGTACCATAAAGAAACTCATGATGGCGTCTGATACCGTCAATCAGAGCAAGACATTCCCTTTCAACTACGCTGTAGTTCCGTTCCGCTTTATTTAATTTCCGACTGCCATAATAATAATAATAATAAATTCTTTAAGCGCCAAACACGGCGCATAAGGCAGAAACCAGTGCTCTCCAGGTTGTTCGTTGTGACGCCACTCCTCTTAGCTCTTGCACATTATTTAGGCCCAACGTTCTTCCTTCTCTTATTATTGTTCTTCTGAGTGTTTCTTTTGGTCTTCCTTTTTTCCGCTTACCCTCAGGAACCCAAGTGAGCGCCTGTAGTGGTATTCTGTTGTTTTGCATTCGTAGGACATGACCGATATATGACCATCGTCTTTTCCTTATATAGTCGGAGACATATTTCTGCCTAGAGTCTTCTCTTATTTGTCGATTAGTCTTGAATTCTTTCCAACTGATGTTCATGAGTTTTCTAAGACATTTGTTCTCGAATGTATTCAGCTTGTTCTCCAATGATTTTGTTATTTTCCAACTCTCACAGCCGTATGTTAACACTGAGATAACATTTGAATTAAACAGACGAAGCTTGGTATGTATATTCAATGATCGTAATTTCCAAATGTTAGATAACACTGGCTAACAAAAAAAAAATTTTTTTTTTCTTTCTCTAACATTTCTATGTTTTTCTGGTCAATTTTAATGCGCTGTTTTTAAATCTGCAAACCGTTTTTCTCTATCAGGTCGGGATCTCTAGAAATACGCAATTGAAGTTTTTTAACAACGCATACAGTATTACAACATCATTCGTACAAGAAGTATAACAGTTATGTAGGCTTGAATTTCTTTGCAGTCGACTTTCGTCGGTGAATGGCATGTGGTACATCGCGATGAAGCATCCAACAATAATCAGCAAGCATGGTCACACTCCACCGTCCTTGATAACGTGACACCATTACGGCGATATCTTGATGGAATCGTTCTCCATGTTCATCGCTGACTTCGCCAATGTTGTCAGGGAAAAAGTCAAGATGCGAATCGAGCAAATGGATTTTAAGGGACATGTTACAGCCCATAATTCTGTATGCATCTGTGCACTGCTTAACAATATGCACATAGTCGACAGATTTGTGATTTCCCAGAAAGTTATCGACGATCGATTTGAATGCCATCCATGCGCCAAGTTCACTACCATGTAACAAGTTCTCGAATTGTTTGTCTGCAATAACTTTCCTAATCTGAGATCCTACAAAGATACGTTCCTTTATTTTTGCATCGCTAACTTGCGGAAACTTTTCTCGAAGATAAGTGAAAGCTTTGCTCGTTTCATCTAACGCTTTTACGAAATTCTTCATGAGCCCCAACTTTATATGTAACGGTGGTAAAATGATGCTGTCTTTGTTAGCTAATGGCTCGTGTATTACATTTTTATGCCCGAGCTGCATACGATCCCTGATAGGCCACACCTTTCTTGCATAATGTTCCTGTCTGTTGCGGCTGTCCCATTCACATAGGAAGCAACAAAATTTAGTATACCCAGTCTGCATGCCCGTGAGAATTGCAATGACCCTTAGGTCTCCAGAAATCCGCCATTGTTAGTCATTGTACTTTATTTTTGCCAAAAGTATAGCCATATTGTCATAAGTTTCTTTCATATGAACAGGGTAGGCGACTGGAATTGATGAAAATAAATTTCCGTTATGCAATAACACGGCTTTTAGACTAGTCTTGGAAGAGTCGATGAAAAGTCGCCATTCGTTGACTATGTGCTCATGACCGAGGTGCACCGTTAGACCGTTTACATCTTTGCAATAGCAAATGTCATCATCCATCTCAAAGTATTGAACAAGTTCCCTGTGTCTATGACGAAATTTAGATATCGGAGTATTGGGCGCTAAAAGATTCCATTCTTTGAGTCGCGAACCGAGTAATTCCGCTTGTCCTTTGGTAAGAGTGAGATCACGTATTACAGTAGATCTGAAAGTTCTGAATGGTTAATTAAGTGAACACCATCATTCACCGGTATATCATCCGAGTCAGAATTAGTTTCTAAAGCAGGTAAACTATCACTTTCTGATGGTTCATTCATGTCCAACGGATATTCTTCTGGTGGAACTGGGATAGGACACGTGATTGGATCATGAGGCAATGGTTTCGAAACCGATTCAATATTTTGATAAACCACAGACTTTCTAGTTTTAAAAGTGAAACTATGGATATTTGTCAAGCAGAAGTAACAATCAGTAGTGTGATTTGTCGGTTCACGCCATATTACTGGCACTCCAAAAGGCATCGACTTATGCTTCGGCAATTTTCGTAACCAACCTGCCAATGTATTTGCACAAGTCGAACAAACTGCATTTGGCTTCCAAGATTTATTTGCGTCATCAACTTTCGAATCGAAATAAAGTTCATATGCTTTCTTTAGTAATGGTGTAAAGTTTTTCTGGTGAACACGATCGGTAAAATTCCGCACACGTAACAGACAGATCAGCCGAATTTCTACAACTTCTCGAAGCCATATTTCGCTCAGAATTATTTCAAAATACAGTAACTATTTGAAAAATAGCGTAACATATGTCATGCATCTTTTAGCAGTATAAAAAGTACAATTATTTTGCATTTTATTAATTTTTAATAAGTTATATAGTAAAAATGAAACGGAGCAAATAATGGTTTCCCAAAAATATATTTATTCACAAATATCTTAAGAACCCGATGTGATAGAGATAAACGGATTTCAGATTTGAAATCAGCGCAAGAAACTGACCTAAGAACACTTATTCTTATATAAGAAAGAAAAATGTTGTTTGTCAGTGTAATCTATTGAAGGCGCTAGCTGCCAAAGCAATTCTAGTATGGATTTCTCTTGTTGTGTCACCATCCTGAGTCATTTTACTGCCTAAATAATTGAAACTTTCAACTTTCTGTAGTTTTTCCCCGTTCAAGATGATATCAAAGGTCTCGTTAGAAAAGTTCATAGCTTTAGTTTTAGAGGCATTTATTTGGAGACCAATTTTAACCGAGAGATGACACAAATTATTTATTGCTTCTTGGGATTGTCTTGGTGTTGAACTTAAGAATGCTACATCATCTGCGAAATCCAGGTCCCCCAGGAATTTTCCATTTGTCCATTTTATACCCAATTGTTCATTGTGGGTATAGTTTCTCATAACCCAATCAATAGCTATTCCAAAAAAGTAGTGGTGACATAATACAGCCTTGTTTCACCCCTGTTTCTACTGTAAACCATTCTGTATTCCCTTTATTTGTTCTAACATAACATCTTGCATTGTCATATAGCGCTTTGATTATATTCACATATTTTGTTGGAAAACCATAGATTGTAAGTATCTTCCACAATGATGGGCGGTGTAGACTATCAAAGGCTTTTTGAAAATCGACGAAGGTGATAATAAGTGGCGATTGCCTTTCCACTGATTCTTCTATAATTGTTCTTAGTGTGAATATTTGATCAATACATGATCGTTTCGGCCTGAAACCCGCTTGTTCTTCTCTGATCTTTTCGTCAGCATGCAATTTAAGTCTTTCTAACATCATGCAACATAATAATTTTCCAGGTACTGATAATAGAGATATACCACGCCAGTTATTACAGTCTGATAGATCACCTTTCTTCGGTAACTTTACAATAATACTGTCTTTCCATTGTTGTGGTGGTTGTTCTTCTCTCCATACTTCATTTATAATATCTAAAATTCTCAAGAGGTTGTTGTCATTAACTGCTTTAATCATTTCCCCTGAAATTTCGTCAACTCCAGCAGCTTTAAAATTTTTAAATCTTTTAACGGCTTGTTTGATCTCGTCCAGCGTGAATTCATCGCAAGTTATTGGCAAGGTGGTTGTGGATGTTTCATTATTAAAATCAGGTGTTACTGTTGGTGGTGGTCTGTTTAGCACCTCCATGAAGTGCTCAGCCCATCTCTTCATTTGTTCTTTTTCTGTTGGTATTGAATTCCCTAATTTACCTTTAACAGGTGTTTCCATAGCAGTAGGCTGGTGACATAGTTGTTTTGTAATTTGATAAAGGCACCTACTATTACCAGTTCTTGCAGCATTTTCAGCTTCTACGGCCAGTTCATTGATGAAATGTCTTTTATCTCTTCGAGTTTTTGTCTTCACTTCTTTATTTAACAAGTTATAAGTTAGTTTGCAAGATTCAACTGCATTATGTGTACTTGCCGCTAGTAGTTTAAGTTTTTCTGTTTTCCTTTCTTGTATTTTATCCCAAGTATCTTCTCTCATCCATTTTTTCTTTTCATGTACTAGGTATCCGGTGGTCGCTACAGCTGCTTCTGTCATTGCTGTTCTCAGTTGTTCCCATTTAGTATCGATTGTCTTGGTGGTGATATCGTTGTCAATTTTGCCTAAAGCATCGAAATAGTTGTTCATTTTGACATTATATTCCTTCTTTATATCATTTGATTGCAGTCTGTGTACATCTATTCTTCTATTTTTATTCGGTTGGTATAACTTCTTCAGTTTAATTCTCATTTTAGCTATGCAGAGGTTATGATCGCTTCCGATCTCTGCACCTCTGTATGCTCTGACGTCTTGAACTGATGAGCGAAATTTAGCGCTTATGCAGAAGTGATCTATCTGGTTCTTAGTTCTGCCATCAGGTGAATTCCATGTTATCTTGTGGATATTCTTATGTGGAAAGATGGTGTCTGCCACAACGAGGTTTGATATTTCACAAAGTTCTAGAAGTCTTTCGCCATTTTGATTCATACAGCCTATGCCATGAGTACCGAGATATCTTTGTACTCCATCGTTGTTGTCACCTACTTTGGCGTTAAAATCACCCATGACTGCTATTATGTCATGCTTGGGTATTGTGTTGATGGTACTTAGAAGTGCTTCATAGAAGTCATCTTTTGTGGTATCAAGAGCGTCGTTAGTTGGTGCATAACATTGTACAATTGAGAGCTTGAAAAATCGTGTCTGAAATCTAGCTAATATTAGCCTCTCATTGATAGGTACCCAGCTGATAAGCGATGCTGCTGCTTTCTGTGTCATTAGGATGGCTACTCCCTCTGTGTGACGATTATCATTACTACCAGAGTATATAATTTGCTTTTTTTCTTCTGAAATATATTTTATGCCCTTCCCCGTCCATATACACTCGCTGACACCCAATAAGTCCAACTTATAATTATCCATTTCTTTAATTACTTCTTCCAATTTTCCGTCTTGATACATAGTTCTTACATTCCAGTATCCAATTTTAGAAATCTCCTTAGCCCCCAAGATATTAGAGTGAGTCATGTTTACTGTCGAGCCTGGTTCTGTTTCGGTAACAATAGCTTGTTTTACGATAGTGAATTGTTAACTCACTGATCAACCCTCCGATCCAACCGACTGGAAATAGCATGTTCAGGTCACTGTCATCGGCTTGAAGCAGTGTTGACCCGATGCCCTGACCTGACGCGTCGACTCTCAGTACAAAAGGTTTCTTGAGGTCAGGCAACCTCAAAATGGGGTATGCAGACAACTGTCCTTTCAAAGTGCTATACGCGTGTTCGCACTTTTGATCCCATATGAATTTATCAGGACACCCTTTCTTTGTGAGGTCAGTCAGAGGTGCCGTCAGTCCGTTGAAGTTCTGGATATACTTCTGATAGTATGCACATAGCGATATGAAGGAACGTACGTCTTTCTTCGTTCGGGGTCTTTTTGCTGCCACTATTTTCTCCACGTTCTTCTTAATAGGCCAACTGCATCCGTGAGAAATAGTGTGCCCCAGGAAGTCTAACTGTTCAAACCCGATGAGACATTTGCTAGGTCTGGCTGTGAGACCCGTTTCCTGTAGTCTCCTGAGGAGCATAGCAACCGTAGCAATATGTTCTTCATAGGTTTCCGATGCAATTAAGATGTCATCCATGAAATTATGGATATGGGGACTTTGCAAAGGTTCTAGAAGCTTCCTCATCATCCTGGTGAACACTCCTGGTGCGCTATGCAAACCGAACGGCATCACGTTAAATGTGTAATGTCCTTCACTAGTGCTGAAAGCTAACAAAGGTTTAATTTCCTCCTTGACTGGTATTTGATAATAACCTTTACTGAGGGCTATCTTGGAGAAGATCTTTGCTTTGCTGAGCTTGGTGAACAACTCAGAAACAGTTTGGAGAGGTTCGGGCTGGAATTCCGTTACAGCGTTTAGCAACCTGTAATCAATGCACAGCCGAACTTCCTTATTGGGCTTCTGCAACAGCACTACGCTCGAGCTGTAAGGAGATGTAGACTCACTGATAATTCCTGCCTGACGCAGCTTGTCTATTTCTCCGCGAAGTGCATCAGCTTTAGCGTACGGGATGGGGTAAACTCTGGTTTGAACAGGGGTCTCGTTTGTTAATTTCATATCAAATTCAATGAGATTTGTTCGACCAGGTACATTCGTTAAAACTGCACTGTACTGTTTTAGTAGAGCCCTGGTTTCTATTTGTTGTTCTGGTGAGAGATTGTCGCCGAACTTGACATCTTTAAAGGATTCTGTGGGTTGCAGTGGATACTCCATGCAACCATCATCATCTTCCTCGTCTTCCGTTGCTATGGCGACAGCCAGGAGATGCTCGGAGGATGGCACCGGTCTTTCCAAATATTTCTTTAGCAGATTTATGTGGAAGACCTTCTCATTTCCTTTGATGGAGATCTTGTAGTTGGTACGTGAGATCTTTTTAAGGACGGTAAACGGTCCTTGCCATCCGATGCGAAGTTTATTGCTTCCGGTTGGAAGTAGCAATAGGACTTTCTCCCCTGGTTGTAGTTCTCTCTCTTTTGCAGCTTTGTTGTATCTTTTAGTAATTTTAGCGTGGGCTTTCTTAAGGTTGGTAGTAGCTAGATCCCATCCTAGCTTTAGCCTTTCCTTAAGCTCAGATACATACTTGCTTGCAGAGACGACTGTCTCGTCAGCCTTCTGGTCTGTCAGGGACCGAAGTAAGGCTTCTAGTGGCCCCTTAATAGGTCTGCCAAATAAAAGTGTAGCTGGCGCAAAACCCGTAGACGCTTGGGGTACCTCTCGGTAGGCGAATAAGGCAACCGATATATATTGGTCCCAGTCTTCCGGTTTCTCCTGACCCAGCTTACGTAACATCATGGTGAGGGTACCGTTAAAACGTTCCACGAGCCCATTTCCGGCCGGATGGTAGGGACTTGTGTGGATATGTTTGGCCCTCAAGATCTTAAAGATCTCCTCCATTAACAGGCTACGGAATTGGGATCCATTGTCCGTCAAAACTTGTTGAGGGAATCCCAACCGTGTAAAAATTTGCACAAGGGCTTCTGCGACATGCTTGGAATTAGTGCATGGTAGCGGTACGGCTTCGGCCCACATAGTGCAAGTGTCAACTAAGGTCAGTATGAACCTGTTCCTTCTTTTGGTCTTTTCCAGAGGACCAATAATGTCGACAGCAACCCGTTCAAATGGAGTCCCTACTATTGGCATTTGCCCCATAGGTACTGGGGGTGTCAAGTGCTTGGGTGCTACCCGTTGGCACTGGGCGCAGGATTTCACGTACCTGACAATGTCAGAGTTCATTCCTGGCCACCAATAGTGGTTTTTTATTCGCTGAATAGTGGCGTTTTGTCCCATATGTCCGCTAAAGGGAAGAAAGTGCCCCATTTCTAAGATCTGGTTTCTGTATTGCGTCGGTACTAGGAGCTGGTTATTCTCCGTGTCCGGGTTGCCCGTTCTACGATACAATACACCATCCTTAGAAAAGATGTCTCCGTTGTGTCTGGGGTCCTTAGCCATGGGCAGTTTTTTAAAGCAGGGCGCCAGAGTAGGGTCCTTTTGTTGCGCCTCCTTCAGTTCATTCGGCAACAAGTTTGGCGCAGGCTCCCTCTCCTTCTTGGCTTGCCCTCTTATGGTTACCGCTGCCACAATCGGCTCCTTAGGTCTCCCAATGAACACATATCTACATCCCAGGATAACTGGGTAGATCGGATCATCCATTATGGCCGCTTTAATAACTCCCCTGACAAAGTCAGAGTGTATTTCTACCAGTGCGTTAGGAAGCGTCCTGGGTGCATCACCCCTGAAAACTCCACTAAGTTTGACGGTTTCCTCTGTCTCCTGACCGGGTTTGACTAGGTGCCTAGCGACAATACAATCAAAACTTAATCCAGTGTCAAAAAGACAAGTAGTAGAGGTACCGTTCAAAATTACAGTTCCTCGAGTTGAGGGTCGGTCCCCCTCAGGTTGAGAATCACTGACATTGACTCTACCTTTCGAGGCTGTATGCAAACATCCAATGCGGCTTGCACCGGTTTGTTTGCCCTGATCAGACGTTCCTGGTGTAGGGGTCTTCCCTTTTCCTTGACCTTGGTGGCCGCACTGCCACGTAGGCTTGTTGGGTTGATCAGAATTGGTGTTGGGGGGTATCGGGTTTTGTAGAATTTCGATTTTTCCTGGGGGGGTTTCTGGGTATTGTTATCTCGTTGGTTATAATGTTGAGAGGAAGTGGAAGAATAGGATGCCTGCTCTAGATTCTGTTTTCGAGATGGCTCATCGGTGGGTTTACGTTTAGTGCTGGGAAGTTCGGCCATTGCATTGCTATAGCGTTCGGCTTTATTGAGTATGTCTTCAAGCCTGACTGCCCCCTGTTCAGCCAAAAATCTACGAGTTTCATTCGACAAAGTGGATTTTATCTGCTCCACAAGAACAAGTTCGAGGAGTCCCTCATATGAAAGAGGTAGGTCAGATAATTCAATGCACTTTGTCAGATAACCCGTGAGACGTGAAGAGAACTGGGGAAATGTTTCCGTGCTCTCTTTTCGGCTGTTTCTGAACAACTGCAGAAACTTTCGGGCAGTCATCTCAAGCTGCTGTAGTAAGGCCTTCTTCAACAGGTCATAATCATGTTGATTCGGTCCCAGCTTTGTGTACACGTCATAAGCATTGCCTTTCAGTGACGTTGAAAGTTTGAGCGCCCAGCGAGTACTCTCTAACCCATAAAGATTCGCGAGTCTCTCGAATTTTTCTAGGTAGCTGTCAATTTTTTCGTTAGGGCTAGGAAAAGATTCTAAAGAAAACGACATAGCAGTTAATTGGGCAGATTGAGTACTGGAGAGGTCCATTGATTGAGACTGGGGCGAAGACGGCTCTCCGTTAGTCGAAGTAGAGGCGCCCCGACTCTCTAGAGCCTTAAGCGCCAGTTGATGCTGTCTTTCCTTGTCTCTCTCTCTCTCTCTCTGCGAGTTTCCATCTCTGCTTCAATTTTCTTCTGTTCCAAAAGACGGTCTTCCGCTTCTTTCTTATCTGCCCTCTCCTGGGCTTCTCTCCTCTCTGTTCTTTCTTTCTCTTCCTTCCTCTCAGCTTCTGCTCTCTGTTGCTCCACCTTCCTCTCAGCTTCGGCTCTCTGTTGCTCCGCCTTCCTCTCAGCTTGGGCTCTCTGTTGCTTTGCGTCATATATTTCCAATTCCTGGTTAATAAACGCGTTTGCAGCTTCTGCATCTAATCCTGCCTCTTTCGCTTCCAACCTCAAGATGGACCTCATCTTTATCCTCTCTGCCATTGTTAAAGAATAAGATGAAGTATGCTTAGAGAACTAGTAAGAAGAAACGCGAAAGGGAGGAACTCTGAACCGCTACGAGAAAAAAAAAACACAAGTACAAATTTACCTGTGTTACCTCCTACCTGTACTGTGCAAACTTATCGCTGCTATTATCTGGCAATTAAGGCTCTAAACGCAAGCGACTATGCCACTAAATGGTAAGTTACACTGGAAAAGAATCTACTATTACTAACAGTAGAGAAAAATTTATATTAAAACAATTTAAAAGGAAAAAAAAAATTTTCCCTCTAAATTTTAAATCTCTGACAACAAACTCCGTCCCTAAAGTCAATTATTGAGATGAGACGTTGTTAACTTAATTTTTAAAAATCAGAACAATCCGTCTTTAGCTAAGCTCAACTCTTCTTAACTTCAAAAACCTTAGTGACTGTAAAACAATCACGCAATCCCAGCAACTCTTATAAAGTAAGAAATATAATTATCTCCGCCAGAGGATAATTAAAATAGCAAATATTTTTGTTTATCTTTGCTTTCTACTGCTGTGGAGAGAAAACAACCTGTAAATATGCTGTCTGGACAACCCAAATACTTAAAGAACGTTTGTCTAGGGGTGTAATTATTTATTTATTTCCCTAATTCACAAAGACAAATCATTCACACTCTACCTAGTTAGACCCAAACTAAATCAGACTCAAAATATCTTTAACCCGGCTATGCGATTGCCTCAAATGTAGCTCAAGATCCCAGAACCAGCCCACAAATATGTGTGCATCAAATGTATCTCAAAATTATCCCGGCGAGCCGGCCAAATATTGTCGTAAATTTATTTTGAGAGAAAAGAGTCTTAGAAATAGTGGTCCGGTTTAGAGTGGAAAATGATGATGGAAAGCTCAGTGATAGAAAATGTAGAGATTTAATAGTTGCTTCACAGCGTGCTGGAGGAGAGTAAAGACAGACTTATTTACGACAAATCGTTTCTCTCAATCTTCTCTTTCACTCTCCTGGTCAAACAATTAGTTGCCAGTTTTCCAGACCCGCATCTGCGCGCACACCGATTTGGTGTTTTCAAACACACACAGACGATGTAGATACAAACTATATTAAACGAATAGGGGAAAAGTTGGGCTTTGGGTATATCCAACACACAGAACTAAATGAGTTTATGTGATTTTATTCACTTTAAACATCAATCACTAAAAATATCAGATATTACATAAATTATCATAAGTACACAAATGCAAATAACAAATTTGGGAGGGGGTGAAGAAGATTGGTATCGACTAAGCCCTTCCCGCTTATTAGACAAAGATAAACCCAGTCCAGAGATAGATAATATCAGGAACACGGGTACGTTAACCTAACAGTAAAGTTAATTACTCTGAAAAAAGAGGTGTTACCAAGTTAGGTATAAGTGATAGAAAAAAACCTGTTCTTCCCAGCTGTTCTTCCCTTTACTAAGCAAATGGAAAGGAGGGGGGTTTTAAACAGAGTTAACCAATTATCAACTCCCCCTTAAAGGAACAATGCAGGGAATACAGAAAAATTATATTACTAGGCAAGAAAGTTAACAACAGGGTTACAAAAGAAAAAGATTAAATTTCCTGTCATTCATGCACACGCGTGAGGATCCACACTCATGTACTCACACACTTACCGAATGCAGCCTCAGACGATCCATAAAAGTAGATAAAAACAGCAAGTATTCTTTGACATATGAACTGTCTAGTCCTTCGATGTCCCGCCCCAGATGTTTGCGAGGTTTTGTTGGTAACAAATATTCTCACTTATCGCAAGACTTGAAGACTAAGAGTTCTCGTGTTTTTATTATATAAAAAAAGGAGACTATGGGATGGCACTAACACAGTTCGGCACAGGGGTGAAAATGAAGTGGTCTCTTTTAATCCTCCGCTATGGTAAAATTCCTTCTTTCAATGCGTGATGATAGTTTTATTAAATCCAATTGAGGAAAAACTAGGCTCAATCACAGTCAGGAAAATATGTACTCTCTCACAGTAAACAGTAAATATACTATCGCTACTGGCGATGATTACCTCCCAGTTTATCTTACAGGTTTGTAATGATAATTTGCTGATTGTTCTTTAAAATGTTCTTGGGTGGGCTTTGTTTCATTTAATTATGACAGCTAGGTCGCAAAAGGACCGCCACAAGATTATATTTAAAAGAAATGTTTCTTCAATATGACTGGAAGTTTATAGGATGATTTCTTTATTTCTTTCTTTATTTAGCTGGGACCGCAGGTTACGATCACTCTGTGTGAAAGAAAAAAGACATGTAACATACCGAAAAATCAAGCGCGATAAATTTCCCGTTAAGCCTATAATACACTCGAGTATTTAATTATGTATTTAATAAACACTGCGCGAATTCTAGTGGTTAAAAACACACATCTATAAAACTAGGACTTAACTGAATTTATTAATTATAAATTCCTTCGCGACTTTAAAAGTTAATCTAAGCATCTAATATCTTTTGAAATAATATAATAGATAGATCATTATATTTAAAACTGGAACTCTTGAGATGGTTTAATTAAATAGATTTAAATTAACACAAAATCCCTTTAAATAGAATGACTGAACTAGACCACTGATCACTTTACACAATATATATTACCGCTTTGCACAGAATAGAAATCACTGCAAATATATATATATAATCCAGGGGAAAATCTATAACAAGATTTCAATAAAGCTAGTGCTTCTGTAAAGGTCTGGCCAGCGAGTGATAACGTGTCTAGTTCTTCATGGTCTATTTAGCTAAAATGGAATGAAAGTTGAGTGGGACATGATAAACTTGACAGCTTATTTGATCTCACGAACTTTTGGGGATCTGACCGCCAAATCAAGAGAAGAAACCGCACCCTGGTCTTCGTATCTCCGTTCGCTGCTGCCCGTTCGCTTTCCCCGTTCGCTCGGTTCCTCGATTGACACCGAGACGCGAAATTAGCGGCAAGCAACTGCGTCTCGTATCAGGGACCACTACTGTCTTTGATAACGCCGATAGTCTCCCCTAAAATCCCTCGGTCTGTCTCTTTGATCGTGGACGCTGTATCTGTTTGATTCTGGCGACGCCCCCCACTGGCCAAGTTAATGAAAATACCTGCCTATGATTGTTCAAGAGATGTTAGTGGGCGTGATTTAATCTCTCCTTAAATCAATGCGATGACCAGAATGAACGATAGGTAAACTTTCCGCATATCAATCAGCAAACGTGTTTGCCTTCTGTGTGGAACAGTTGCATAGCTAATGAATCCACGTGAAAGAAATCCCGTTTTACAAGAATTACAACAAAGTTCAGGGTCAGCCGAGTTCGTCCATCACAGAGGAATTACACTTTTACACAAAATTTACTCACCTCAGTATCCCCCTGCTATGTAGGAATCATCTCTGGTATTTTCCTTTATTGATTCCATGTTCTGTGTCATACTTTTCAGCTTACTTTTCATTAAATTCTTCATTTCAGCAGACTGTATGCGCTTTTCGTCAGTTTCCGAAAAAATACATCCTTTCTCTTGTAGACATGTACTTTGTGGGTGGAAGCGATTGCTCTACCCTCAGCAGACTCAGTACATGTAGGAGAGGCTTTGCTCTCAATATTCACAAGATTAGGATACCCTTTTCAGATATTAACTGACAATAGTTCACAATTCAGAGGGAAACTGATGGAGGAAGTTTTTAGGATTTTTCAAAATATTCTCGTCTGCACATTTTATCATCCACAATCGATTGGACAAGTGGAAAGATATAACGGGACTCTACTTACAAATTTATGTAAGCTCGCACAGGAGAAACCAGAATCCTATGATTCGTTCTTACCTGCAACTTTATTTGCGTATAAGGACGTACCCTACCACTCTACTGGAATACCTCCTGCCACGTTATTATTTCGATGACCCATCAAAGGACCCCATGGTTAATGAAAATTAGCCAGTCAAAATTATTTTTACACATGAAACTATGTTTGAAAAACTTGAATTCTGTTTGCTTCAGGGAAATGAATATGGTACCGAAAATTAAAATCCATGCATTAGAAGCAATATAGCATCACAAATATACCAATTTGTATATTTCACAAATATAATTAGGTAAAAATACACTTACTTGACATACTTTAAAAATTTATATAAAATCATCCACAAATGTTTTAGTGAAAATAAACATACAGAAATGTGGGCAAATAAATGTACTTTCCAGTGCAATATGTATCTAAAATTTGATATTTTCAATGAAATTCTTCATTTTTGGGACGTAAACCTCCCCTTAAGTCCATATAGCCTGGAAACGAGATAACAGCACTACAATACATTCAGTTTATGAAATAAAGTAAATAGAGACAGACCCAAAAATATAGTCACAAACAAAAGTAGAGACAGACCCAAAAATATGGTCAGACACAAAAGTAGACACAGACCCAAACGTAGAGACACGCGCAAAAAAATAGAATGAGACTCAGAAAATAGAGCCAGACCCACACAATAGAAGCAGACCCAAAAAATAGAAACTGGCACAAAAAAAAGAGGTAGATACAAAAAATAGATACACATCCAAAAAATAGACACAGGCACAAAAATAGATGCACATTCCAAAACTTGAGGCAGACAAACAAAAACAGAGGCTGACACAAAAACATATTTTAGAAAAAAAATTGAAATATATATTTAAAAAAGACGATGAAATCTTGATACACGTTGTAACAGCTGGGGCGTAAGGCTGTAAGACAGAGAAGAAGATAAGTGAATGTTGAATTCTGACCATCATGGTTTATATTTTTGACGAGGTCTTTCATATACCGTCTCTCACATGGTATATCCCTTTTATGAAATTATCTTGCGCAAAGGAAATAATGGCGAACCACAAAAAATAGAGGCAGACACTCGCACAAAACAGAGACAGTTACACAAAATTGAGGCAGACAACACAAATATAAGTGCAGATCCTAAAAATAGACGCAGACCCAAAAACACACGGAGAAGAGAACTTGAGATATATACAAGATAGATGAAGGACACGTGATACGAATTGTAACAGCTGGCGCATTAGGCTGTAAGGCAGAGAAGAAGATAAATGAATGTGGAATTCTAACCCTCATGGTTTTTATTTTATTATGTTATCCAGGAACAATGCGCAAACATACGCCACGATGGCGGGGCATACGTGGGTAGGTCAAGCTTGCTAAAAAATAGAAGTCTATGGCATCAGCTAAAGTCGCTGGTGATTATGGTTTATGTATTATATTTTATATACAAATCGTCTCCTATTCATCAAATACTACAGACTACAAATGCAAATATAAGCAGAATAAACGTGGAAGTAGAGCAGAAAATGAAAATATTAAAAGTCATGTACAATATCAGTTTATCCCTTGAACTAAATAGAAAACCAGTATTGTTTATAAACAAATAAGTCAATGGGTATTGTCAAATTTGCTACATTTAATAACATATGTAAATAACGTTTTGAGCTTTGTCAAAGTTTTGTTTTATTATAATAATATAATGATAACAATAACAATAGTAACAACACCTCTAGTCATAACTGACCATAGGAATGCACCCCTGAGGTTACAGTCCTCTATGCTTTTTCCTTCGTGTTCGTTTCGACGTTTTCTCTTCTTTTCTGATTGCTGTGAGTGCTTATTTTCGTCCAGTCGGAGTGGGAGCCGTAGTGAGCATCGCCACATGGTACAATCAGCAGCTTTAATTCCCAGGCTGCTGGATTTATGTCCATTGTATTCATGTCTCTCTTGCACACATTTTTGAACCTCAGCTGCGGTCGTCCAACTGTTCTTTTGCCATCTGCCAGTTGTCTGTTAAAATATATTTAGGGACGCAACCATCTTCCATGCAGCGGACATGGCCAAGCCAGCGCTGTCTAAGCAGTGTTTGTAGGCTTTGAAGGCCACCACGTGACAATATCTCCACACTTGTTACTTTGTCATTCCAGGAAATACCGCTGATGTGACGTAGACACCGTAGATAGAAGGTATAGAGCCTTCTTTCTTGCTTAGCATAGGTTGTCCATGTCACGCTGCAATATAGAAGTAAGCTGGTGACTCAGGTGTTACATACCGCAGCTTTTGTCTTCGTTGTGAGTTTATAGGTTCCCCAAACACGTCTGGAAAAGGTAGCTGCAGCTTTGCCAAAGCGGCTGTCAATGTCTTTGTCCAGAAAGAGTTTGTTGTTGATGGTAGACACCAGGTATGTGAAGTGGTACACCACTTCATAGTTATCATACATTATATTGTACATTATTCTCTCCAAGTTCTTGAAACACTGTACCCTATGCTTTAAAGATTATGGACATGTTATAACCCTTGGACTCGGTATTATATAATCATTGCACACATATGCTCCAGGTTATAAAAGTATTCCCTTCTTACGCTTCTGTTTATAAAAACAGTGTCCCCATACACTCTGATCATTAGAGTCTAAAGTGTTACTGGGGCTTGAAAGAACAGTAACAATGTAGCATGCTGAATATGTCCGGTAAGACGACATCAATGGAACAAGAGGAAACATACATGCATAGTTGGAGCCATGAAAAGCTGAGAAAACGTATGCAAATGTAGATAATTGTACCGTGTGAAAAAAGAAAGCATCGTGTGATAATTGGCGGGAGAAAAAGAAGAAATAGTATAAATAGGAGAGAAGTGCGAAAAAGGGCAGTGATTGGATGATTTGATGATTCAATAATTTGGATGATTTGATGATTTTTATGATTTGAGTGATTTCAGGATTTATGATTCCAAGGATTCCATGATTTTGGACTTTTTAGGATTTTACAAACAGTGTTGAGTGAACTTCGTCTTTGAGAATATAAGGCAAGTTTTTTAAGTAGACAAGTTAGTATATTATTCTATTGAATATATACATATATTTCATTGTGGATATATAAATGTTCTTCTTGGATAACCAACCATCATTGTGAAATTTGCAGTGTTTGCCTAATGACACCAATAAACTTATTGGACTTTTTCTACAATTGCTGTGTTAAATTTGGATCATTTGAAAACCATTATGCGAGAGTGCTTATCACTTAACTTAAAGGGAAGAATGAATCTGGGTTGAAATAATGAGCAAAAGTCAAGAATCTCCTTCTCAGGCGGAAAGCCTGTAGCACTTGAATAACAACAACATCAAAATGATTAACTCCAATTGAAAATAAAATCAATATAACTACTTGCACATTTAACTGACGCGAACACATATACATTACATTGGCGCAGTGACCTGCCCTTTCCTTTAGTGAAAGCAGACAGGAATAATCATTATAATAGATCCAAGTTAAGAAAAACAGCAGCAGCAACAACAAGCATTGTATACACTACAGCAACAACAGCAACAACAACAGGCATTATATGCACAGCAGCTACAACAGCAACAGGAAATGCAAAAGGCAAGCGTCCATCCTGCTAACATACCCTTACCTGTAGAGGCCGAACCCACAATGACCGCGTTGCAACGGATAACAGACACGCTATCCAATGTAGATCACTATAATAAGTATAACCAAATTCGCTCGGTTATAACCCCCTTCACGGACGATTCTAACACATTTCGGAGATGGCTAATGAACAGACACAGATATGTGAGCAACAATACATATTGCCGGAGAGAACCAGAGATCAACAATACATATTACCGGAGAGAACCACAGATCAACAATACTTATTGCCGGAGAGAATCAGAGAGCAACGTTACATATTGCCAGAGATAATCAGAGAGCACACCACATAACTACAATAGAAAATTCCCAGATCAAGTATCGAGACAACAGCAACAAAACAGGTTGCATAGCCACTGTCGACAGCCACTGGAACAGTCTCAATAAAAGAGATTGTCGAAGGATCGCCATGTCCAAAGAAGACTTTACTAGGATGAGCAAAGTAATGAAAAACAGAGACATCACCATAAGCACAAAAATTCACTTACTAAGGGACTACGTGTCGTCCGTTCTTTTATATGGATGCGGATGTTAAACAATGAATAAGCAAATGGTGAAAAAACTGGAGGCAGCGGAAATGTGGTTTTTGAGAAGGATACTGAGAATACCGTGGACAAAGAAGAAAGCAAATGCCGAGGTATAGACAGCTGCGGGAGTTTATAGATCGCTCATCAAAACCATCAGGAAAAGACGAATGAAATTTATTGGACATATTAACAAAAGGGTATGAGTAGAGGAATTAGTCTTATGTGGGACAATACCAGGCAGGAGAGAAAGAGGAAGGCAGAGAAAGATGTAGGTGGAAAGCTTAAACAACTGGGCAACAAACAACAGCATGGGCAACAACAACCTCATTAGACTATCAAAAGACACATAAGATTGGAGGGTCATGATCGCCAATGTCTGTTCCAGACCAGGCACCTGAAGAAGAAGAAGATTAATAAAATATTAAGAAAAACGACTACATGACATAAAAATACCAAGGCAACTAAGTAACGACTTGTAGTTTTTTTCCTGATATACTTTTACATTTTAACCAGACATTATAAATACATATTGAAAATGTATTATTACATTTGTTATTTGTGTACACATTTAACTGTTTCCAATTATCAATAGTGACACGTACACATATTTGTTTATGTTCATTTATTTTGTAGGTGACCAGTGGCTGTCACTTGTCAACTAGGACGTAACATTTGTATGTAACCAGTGCCTGTCTCTTGTCACTTCGGAAGGAAAATAATTTGTGTCTGTGACCAATGTCTGTTTCTTGTCAACTCGGACGTACAATTGTGTCTGTCAGTAGTGAATGTGTCTTGTCAACTAAGACGTAAAACTTGTAAGTAACCAATGTCTGTCTTTTGTCACTTTGGACGGAACATACACAGTGTCTGTGACCAGTGTTTGTTTGTTGTCAACTCGGAAGGAACATAGTTTCTATCAGTAGTGTCTGTGTCTTGTCTGCTAGGACGGAACATTTGCATGTAACCAGGGTCAGTCTTTTGTCAGCTTGGACGGAACATTTTGTCTGTAAACAGTGTCTGTGTCTTGTCAGCTAGGACGCACGATTTTGAATGCAAAATCTTTAGTTACTACTGTGGGACATACATTGTCATATAAAATTAGATATTGAACATATTTATTAATGATTGAGATATATTTATCACGAGTATAAGTTACACAATTTTTTGGGGGAAAAGAAACATAGTAGATGGTATTCTAGAAACAAACTCAAACACAACCAGCTGGCTTTATAATTATTTAATGTATAGAAAAATTTCACTTGACATAATAATCAAGTGTTAAATCATGGTATTTATTTTACTTATTTATTTGTGGCTCCTTGTTTTACAGATACTTCCCTAATAAAATACTAAATGCAAAAACAAACCTGTGAATAAAAAGTAAATTGTTGTGGTGGCGAATTTGAGGAGAAGGACAGATTGGATGAAATGGAAGAATGAAAGATAATATTAATCTTTATGTTAGTCCATTAGTTTGAAGAAACTGCCTCTCCTCGGGAAATAGTCTACTAGAAATCCCTAATGTAAACACAATTCTGGCAGCTAAACAGGAAGTTTTCTGGACAATAAGTTCTTTCTCATGAATCCAACAAACGGACTATGTAAAGCACACAAGATTGAAACAAAAGATTTGGTGCCCAGCCACATTTTAAAAATATGCTGACTTACTAGAAGGTGGTTTAATTATGGCTCAGCCCCCAGGGTGTAGATTTATGTTTAAAACGAAATAAAGCCCAAATAAAGATAACAAGATAAATAACAACAGACTCTGTAAAGCTAAATTTACAAAACAAATATAGATTCTCACAACTCTTAAGTAGTTTCTTATGTTTAGAAAAAAAACTATGGTCATCATATGGAACAGGAGATCTTTTCTATGGTAGTTTTGCTGGTAGGAGTTATGCTCATCTCCTTAAGGACTGTAGTAGCTGCGGAGATGATTGGTGTTCGGACTCTCTTGCGTTGGTCTGCCCCAGCACTTAGGTAGCATAAACAGGCTAATTGATTCAGAGGGTGACAGAGTTTGCTTCCATGGACTCAGTGCATATCACAGAGTAAGTCAGACTTGCTGAATACCTCTTCTGCTATAGGAACTATGAGTTTGAGTCCTCTGGTAAGGGGTGTCTGTTAAAGAATGGGTTACAGGTTGAAAGGATATGGTATGTAAGGGTAAACTGGGTTTTGGTATGGTCACCTAGTTTGTACCCTCAACTCGTAACCTGGTTTTGTACCTTAGACCCGTAACCTGGTTTGTAGGGTAACCTGGTTGGACTGGAGTGAGAAACAATTGAAGTCCCATTAGCGGTGTTTCAAAGGCAATCTTCTCCTATGTCTAATGGGCGATAAGCGTCCATCAGAAATCAAATTAACACAATCATAACTAACATTCAGTAACAGTTTGTTATCTGATATCTATGAAATACTTCTACTTAACTGACATTATAGTATACCTATAGTTCTCAACCTCTATCTGGCTGTCTGCTTATTTACAGCAGTGGTTTTCACATTTGGGCAGTGAGATTTAACAAACTGTGAGGTTTTGGGGCTGGGGTCATCAAATGGCTGAGAACCACTGGTTCGCCTTGTGCCCATAGAGCAGTATTTTAACTTTGGGGTCACTGTCATCAATGGATTGAGAACCGCAGATTAATAGTTTCCTATGCTTCTCTGAACATGTTGTGGTGTCATTGCTGCCGAGGCTTGAGAATTCCTGATTTAGCAAAGGTAACCCCGTTCCGGTGTCTATGAATGCCTCTGCTCTGTTTGGCAGTTAAAGGTAGAATGACTTAAAATTTCCTCCAACAATTTTCTTCTCGCATCTCCCCTTGACCTCTTGGGTGGCCTCATTGCAAATTCTACGTTGGTCCCAGGGGTTTTAAGTTATCTCCATTTTACAGCCCCGAGTATCCACTGTCCAGGTGCTAGGCAGAGTTCATTCCCCTTCCTTGATTTACGCGCATCCAGTTAGTGAAACAAAAGGTTCACTTCCGGGAAAGGCTGGTAGTGTAATCTACAGATATGTCAGTCCAGTGACCATGTCAGGATAATCTATAGGCCTGAGCCGCGGGGAATCGCGGGGGTTATCAAGTACTCTTCATTCACTCATAACCCTCCACTCCCAAAGCAGCATAGGCCTTCAACAAACACATGCCAAGTCCTCCTGTCACGTGCAAGCATCTCAAGTTCTTTCCACGTTCTCCTTATCATTTTCACCTCTGTTTCCAGTTCTCTTCTCCGTGTGCTTCTTGATCGACCTCTGCCTCTCTTGTTCTGGTGGATCCAGAACAAGGACTGCCTTGTAATGCTATCAACAAGTTTCCTCAGTGTGGTACCAATCCATCACCATCGTATTTTTCTCATCTCTTGTTCCACTGGCATTTGTCTAGTCCTTGTCATCAGTTCCCCATTGGTAACCTTGTCATACCATTTTGATTCTTCTATTCTACGCAATCACCCATTTGTGAAATTCTGTAGCTTTTTGGTAGTTGTCTTTGTTGTTCTCCATGTCTCAGGGCCATACAGTAGGACTGACTTCACATTTGAGTTGAAGATTCTTATTTTATTTTCGTATTGGATCCGATTTCTCTTGATCTCCATATGTTTCCCAATGACATGAAAGCTCCTCTTACTTTTTGTATTCTTATTTTGATATCACTGTCTGTCCCTCCAACTTTGTCTTTGTTGCAGCCAAGATATATATATACGATTCTACATCTTGTAATGGTGTTTCTTCGTTCAACCCTTTTATCATTACCTGCAGTTATTCTCATTATTTTTGTCTTTTGGCAGTGTATTTTCAGACCCAGTTGCTGTGACCTCTCATCGAGTGTTTTCAATTTGTCCTGCATCTGACTACTGATAACGTCGCTTTTTCCTAGTATTCCTTCCAACTGATACAGTATGATTGTTCCAGTCACCATTCCATAATTGATAAATACTGCTATTCATCCAGCTGATAGAGGCTGAAATTCATTCAGTCTGTTGCATCGCTAGGAAGCCAGTGCACTAACCACTATGCTACCGCGGCTCCAATAGTTATAGGCCTCCAATATATATGCCGTCTCAGCGCTCGTTAATTCATGTACATAAGACTGCTGACCATCGCAGTGCTAGTAAATAATAGGCCTCCAAAATATATGACGTCTCAGCGCTATGTAATTCATCCATCAGACTGCTGATACTCACAGTACTAATAGTTATAGGCCTTCTATATATATGACGTCTCAGCGCTCGTTAATTCATGTACATAAGACTGCTGACCATCGCAGTGCTAGTAAATAATAGGCCTCCAATATATATGACGTCTCAGCGCTCTTTAATTCATGTACATAAGACTGCCGACCATCGCAGTGCTAGTAAATAATAGGCCTCCAAAATATATGACGTCTCAGCGCTATGTAATTCATCCATCAGACTGCTGACACCCGCAGTACTAATAGTTATGGGCCTCCAATATATATGACGTCTCAGCGCAGTTTAATCCATCTAGAAGATTGCTGATAAATAATAGGCCTCATAATATAATCGACATATCAAGCAGTGTCTTTAATCTATCTAAAAGACTGCTGATAAATAATAGGCCTCACCAATATAATCGACACATCAAGCACTGTACTGGCTTCCCTCAAAAACACTGGGCTGATTTCTCCAGTCACGCCCAGGACACAAACTCTTCAAAAATGTACATAATCTTTAAACACTGGCCTGTATACTCAAAGGCCTAAGGAACATCTCCTTAATTAAATTACATCTCATCTGGGATAATCACACATAATATATCTCAGCATAAATCCCTGTACACTGGTACACATTGAAAAACACTTTACGTCTCCTCAGTGCACTGGCCCGGTACACACTGACCCCAAAAACATTCTCTCCCAGAACACCCCAGCTAATCACCCATTGCCTGGGGCTAACTCCCCGTGAACTTTCGCTCATCGCTCAAAATTAGCTTAGAACATTTAACTCACGTGGAACCACGCCACCGTGACAAGCATTCTGAATCTCGAAGATTCGAATGCGATACACTCATATATTTTTTTTAATAAATTGACAGCTAGACAACAGCTGTTCAAGTGGAATAACCACTATAATCTATGGTACATCCGAGACTCATAACGATTACTGCCCTTGCTTAAATTTGGACTTATCAGTTTACACCACCCCCCCCGGGGAAAAAATGATAACATCATTTTTTTGAAAAGATTACTCAGCCAAAAAATAAGTGGGTGATGAAGTTCTAATCAGGAAAATTAATCAACCTGTTAAGTCCAAATACTATATATCGTGCAAAAAATATCAGCATTATGAGTAAAGCAGAAAACAAAGCATACAAAATAATCAGCTAAGTCTACCAAAATAATCTGCTTTCAACAAAGTTAAGTCTATTCAGTATAGAATTAACCTAACTATATACATGATTGAAGTATCAGTATAGTAGGATGAATAAGAATACAAATAGTATCAAGTGATATATAAATGCACCATGAAAGTATAATCCACATATGAACCGCTACCGAATAGTCAGTAGAAGAAATGGAATAAAATGAAGAATAAGCAAGAAAGACAAAAGAAAAAACACAGGTATGTCTGTAGAGAACGATGGATTAATACATCGTAATAACCATTTGATCAAAAACGTATTATATAAATACATATAATCATGACAAGAAAGTATAGGACATAAAGACAATGGATGTGTATATCTAACAACCACAAAAGAAAGCAATAGATAACCGAAGCATAATCTAACTTAAACCCAGTATCCAACTTATTCATAAGTAACAATGAACTATCATAGATATTATACACAAAAATAATAACGTTATAAATAAACTCGAACTAACGCATCATCAAGCGTTAAATAATAAAAAACACATCATTACTCCCTCTAGCGCACAGTTAAGCGCAGGGCACCGAAAAAATTCTACAATCTTAGAAAACATTTTCCAAAAAGTAAAAAACAAAAATATTTCATAACGCTAAGTTAAATAAAAATGGTATTTTAAATTTTTTTTAGAAGTTAACCCTATATTAACACACCAAAATGTAATTAGGCTAACAAAAAAAATGTGTGACATACAAAAATCCTTATACTTAAGCAGACACAAAATCAAAACAATATGCTGAGAAAATGATGCATGTCTAAATTGCAAGAACAAAAAATCACATTATTTTAAGCTCACAAGTATAATTCTCTCGACAAACTTAGAAATCAATGTTTCAGAATATATTCTCAACTTGCAATACAAAATTAACTCTGATATAATCAAACTATGTTTCCAAAATTATTTTTCACAATATAATAATTACTACATAATGTCTTAGAATGTGCTAATACATAAACTAAACATGACATCAAAACATAAGAAAGAAATTTAAATTTAGTGAGTACAGAGACTCTCTGAAGATGACTATTGCACCATACCTAGCTAATGAGGTTGTGCATTGGGCTGACAAACTCATCATGCATATAAAACAGTCCTAATAATCATCGCTGCAAAAAGACATCAATGTTTGATGTATCAGCTCTCGTAGCGCTAAACTCAGCACGGAGCATAAAGGTCAACCATAAATTGACTACATGAGCATAGTCTTCTGACTAGCGTGCGTAAATACTATAGTCCACTGCTTTCATCAAAAAGTTACAGAGACAAATCACTCGCCAATAATATCCTACACCTTACTGCGATCATAATACATACAATATTCGTCATAACACCATAGTGTAAGAATAGTATGAAAATAATTGTTGCATCATCAAAACATCGTCGTACAAAAAATCAATATGTGCATAAAATAGTGCATAAAAAATGAGCTTACACACTATCTAATAGAAGTTATATAGTATCTTAATACAATTCTATATATAATATCCTATATTTATTTGATACAATAATATATATATCATAACCATGTTGAACAGGCAATAATTCCAGCCGTGTTGAATAGTCTCATAAACTTGGCAAGATAACCGCATACAATTCAGAGTCGACTTGCTGTCCGGCTTTACTTGGTTAACGCCATGGATACAAGGTGGCATACCTTACTCTGTCTACTAATGTAACACCGGAACATTGACTTCTATTGCAAAGCCGTCGCTGTGAAAATATACAAATGAACAAATTCTATTTTAATTCACAGTAAGATTTAACGATGTAAAACGGAAATTAACGTTACATTTACCTAAAACTGTGGCTTGCATGAACCTGTGACCCTTTTACCATGATCAACAAGCCTTCCCTTGACACGTGTAAACACCACAGGAGGTTTATGGGGCAGAAAATGATCGTAACTCAAGGTCGTCGCTATTGGATGCTGAAAAAAAAATTTCTACCCTCATGACGGCGAGATACTCTCTCAAAACCATAAGTAGAACAAGCAGTTGTATTTGAGACACTATTCTTATTATTATCCCCTTGTTTATCAATAACTTTAGGCCTTTGTTGAGAAAAGTTAACATAGTTGTCATTATTATTTCTCTTTTGATAAAAATATCTGCCAAATTGGTTATGTTGACATCTAGAAAAACTATTATCGTGAGATTGATAATCTTTCATGTAATCATTTTTACCATACTTCTCAAAATTTTCAGAACCAAAATATTTAGATCTGTAAAACTGTCTCTGGTTTCTTGGAGAAGACAGATTACAATTTGCTGATCTCCCTTGGTAATGTTTAAAATCTGTATTATCTTTCCTGTCACGATTGTTTTTCTTCTTTTCTGTGGCAGCGTGTTTAACCTCTGAATCAGTAATAGGAATAATAGAATCCTTATGGCTACTGACATACTGAGTATTACTTTGGGCACAAGTACCACTAGTCTCGTCCCTTATTATGTTTTTATTAGGCTTTCCCACTTTAGATACAAGGTTAGTTTTTTGAACAATGACATGAAATTTATCCTTGTCTTTACTGTGATGTACAGAATCAAGTATCACAGTAGAATTAACCTTGTTGGCCTGTCGCCAGGAATTATTAATATTACCAGAATAGTCACTAGTACGATGAAAATTATATCTGCCACGCAAGGATTTCCGCTCTCCACGTTTGATGTTAGTATTGGCATCGAGTGTCTGTTGCTGACTCGACGTTTTTAAGACGTGTTGATAACCGTCTTTCTGTCTAACTTTGTCAATATTAACAGTAGACATCATTTTTCTACCTAAAATTATATCAACCAAACCGTCCACTCTTTCCCTTAATTCCGTAATTTCAATATTTTTTTGTGAAATCTGTTCACTTTGTTTCTTAATTACGTCATCGAATGTCAAAACTCTACATCTCTCCTCCGCTAGTGATTTCTCAATCTTAGCTAATTTATTTTCCTCCATTATTAACTCTTCCAATGTCTCTTTTTCATCAGTTCCCTTATCTACTCTTAGTTGCTGTGTTTCAATTTCACTATTCTCATTATCCATTAGCTCATCAACTCCATTTGGAAATACAGTATACATCTCTTCTTCAATACAAGAATTTACTCTACTCACTAAATCAAGAAGCGTCTCTGTATAAGACCTATCACGGTCAATTGTCTCAGCTTCTAGTTTGCCCCACCTCTCTTTCTTTTCCTGAAGTTGCTGCTCGAGATTAATAGTTTTGCCGTGCTCGACTTTCAACTCAGCTTCTAAGTATTTAATCCTGCACAATGCCGAATTTAATGCTTCTTGCCCTATTTCAAGATCCAAGTTTGATTTATATAAATCACTTTCAAGTTTAGTAACTGTTGCGTGTAATTTACTCTCTTTAGCAACACTTTCTAAAATCTTCTCCCTTTCCTGAAACGCACTATGTTTAATTTCTTCCATCTGCTTCTCATCCTTCATCTTCTCTTTCTGATCATCATGAATGTCCTTGAAGATTGTCTTCTTTATATTTCTCACAACGTGATCGTGTTTAATATCCATATGATGATGCAAAAACACACGATGATAATTCAGTAAATCTGCTAAATCATCAGACATTACCAAATGAGGAATGGACTGAAAATTATTCTGAGCAAAAATTCTTAGAAAAAATGACGCATTAGCCAGAAATCGTTCCATTACATGTTCTTCGAGTTCTGGGCTTTTCAAATTCTCATTATTCTGGCCATTCTGAAATAAATATTCCAATATAGGCACCATATTATCTGGATCCATATCATAATCCATATCAGGATCCATAGTGGTTCAATCAATAAGTCCACTATATATATATTCACTACTTAGAATTACCACAAGTTTATGTCCCTAGCAATTCGGACAATTACCTTTTCAGCTCACAAAGCTAGATATCCATTCAAGTAATTGCAAATATTAGTTAATCACTGTATACCATAGTAGCATAAGTTCATGTGCATAGAACCTTTGTAAAATATATACCAATATGAGGGATACCTTTATATCAATAGAGTGATGTCAATATTATGTGAAAATAGCCTTAAACACTCATGCATCAAAGTCTTACAATAAGTTACAAACAACTAACATATTATATAGATAATAGAAATCACGGTTACAAAGACAAGGTACTAAAGGACAAACGATAACGTTCGCAGAAGTCAACTGAACATTAAGGCTTAACTAAGGCAAAAAATTTTACATAGCATGTAATGATAACCGCGAATAATAGCAAGACAATAACCAACACCGTATATAAACGAAAATGTGTATAAAAACGAAAAGATAGGAAATAGAGAAAGACGCTCACAAACAAATTAATCAACAAACTAAAAAACAGAGAAAAATACTACGAGAACAACAATGTAACGTTACTTTACAACTATACATTTACTTGTCCCAAGAGACAACTAGTAATCTAAAATTCGGTAAGGTTTGTAGCCTTAAACCGGAATTGTCACAGAATTGACACTTACAAAACAAATCCTAAAGAATGCTTATGAAGCCCTGGGTAAACTGGGATATAATCTTCATAAGTAGACATGAAACATAGAATATTTAACATGAAATATTCATTACAACAAATAGTACACAATATATATATATAGGAAGACTTGTTGACACAAGATAAAATAGCACAGTTTTCACAATATAAACCACTTATCTTCAATTAAGGGAAATACACCCGTCCAAAATGCTGAACATCACAAAGTCTGCTGAGGAAAACAGTTCACCGCATAAGGTCACCGCAGGTTGATACTTCTCACTTCAGGTCCCTTGTCCTCGCTACGGTATGTGTGCTCGTATACCGCACAGGTAAACAGGAACTGTATTACTGTCAATCATCTACTTGAGGCACCCGTGTAGAATGACTGCACATCAGCTTGAATTCCCTCTGTAACTGTAGGGGTACACAGTCTGTCAATCTCGTTGATAATCCACTTGAAAGGAGGTACTTGACATCTCTTGTTTACTATGATGGTAAACTTCTGTAATTGCGCCACCAAAATACTGGCACAGCTCACTTGACAACTTCAATTCAAAAAGCAGAACTGAATCATGAAGCATATCTTGGCAATGGAAATGTTAGATATGTTATAGTCCTCTATGTAGATGGGTATTAATAAGCTGCACTCCCATCAGATATGTTACCGCCTAGTTATGTTAACGTCTGTTTTGGGGCAAGTCTTTATAGTAGGTATCACACCACGTAAGTTTGAAAACAACCACTATTGCACCCGTAGTTGACAATGATGATGGATTCTTAAATGCGCCACACAGCATAGAAGAAAGTCACATAACGCAGGTGACTTGGGATCACGTCCGAAAGTTTTGGCCACGATTGTTGCCGCTAGGCTTATTGATTGCCGCCACTGTAACAATCAGCATTTGTTGCAAAACGATGTTACATCCACTGTTGCAGACGAAGTGTACAATTGCTAACCATAGAGTAGTCGAATACCAAGGTTGCTATACATTAAATATCACGCCACACAGGCTCCTTATTATAAATGTCGTGAGTTCGATCCAACTTGAACTGCAAACCACCAACTGATAACGTAATCAACTACGTTTATAGGACAGAAAAGCCAAGTCATCAGCAAAATTCAGATCATCCAACTGCTTAGTCAGAGTCCACTGGATTCTTTTTCTGTTGTGTGTTGTCGATGTTCTCATAACCCAGTCTATTGGTAATAAAAAAAAAGAAATGGAGACAAGACGCATCCCTGTCGCACTCCCGTTCTTATACCAAACGGTTCTGTAAGCTGTAACATCTCTGTAGCCGTGTCGATATCTGCTTTGATGGCCTCTGCTGGAATGAAATCTGGTCCAGACGCTTTTCCATCTCGTAGATGCTTTATGGCTTTCTTTATTTCTTCCGTCGTGGTCTTTCACCGTTAATTTGTAGCTCTCCTTCTGCTGGCTGGATGTCTGTGGAGTTTTGTGGAGCTGGTCTATTGAGAAGGTCCTCAAAATATTCCGTCCACCTCTTCATTTGCTCTTGTATATTGCTGAGAAGTTTTCCATTCTTGTCTTATTTGAGGCAACTTGTTTGCTTGTATTTCCCTGTTAGCTTCTTTGTGCTGCTATACAGTTCTCTCATATTTCCTTGTCTGCAGCATCCTCTGCCTCTCTTGTCAACTCCTCAATATACTTCCACTTGTCTTTTTTGATACTTTTTTTTTTACTTCTTTGTTTGCTTCCGTGTACACTTCTTGAGCCTTGGCTTTGGAACTTCTGGTTTTGCTCGTGTTTAAATCTGCTTTCTTGTTTTTTCGGTCTTTTATCTTATTGGTGGTTTCAGTTGTTATCCATGCTTTTTGTTGTCCTTCCCTTTTCCAAAGCATTTCTTCACATATGTAAAAGATGCTTCTTTCACAGACTCTTCTTTGACATTAGTTGGTGCATAACATTGGATGACATTTACATTTATTTTCTTTTTAGCTGTTTTGAAAATAGCTGTTCTTATTCTGGGTCCAACGGCTTCCTATTCAATGAGTGCGCTCCGTTCTTCTTTAGATAACATAAGAGCTACCCCTTCACTGTGGTGTGAACTTTTGTCTTCATGTCCTGAGGACAGCACCAATTCACTTGTGATGAGTTTCTTATTCTCTACCCCCTTCCACTTTGTTTCATACAGTCCCAGAACCTCAATTTTATATTCCCTCATTTCTGCTGCTACTTGTGCCACTTTCCCTTGTTCGTTTAATGTCCGAACATGCCAGGTGCCAAATCTGGAGGTTCTCCTAGAAGACAGAAGGTTAGTCAGTAACACAGACTCATTTCGGCTTTCTCTGTATTGCATCATATGCCTCCCTGCGAGAGGACCATCCCCTGATTTGGATGGCTGTGTTTTATTTTCCTTAATTGCCTTGTCCATGTTTGTTGAAGTTTTTTTTGGTTTAATTTTTTTTTTTTTTACAGAATGGGGTAACCAGAATCATGCCTAACCCTCCTTAGTCGTTTTCTACGACATGCATAGCAGGTAACAGTGTTACTATTCTTTGCTCCCCTTTCGGGCATCGGTAACAAACGGGTGATCAAGTACTCTTGGCGAGAAGAAATCTGAAGAAAAATTATTGTATTCATTTCCAGAGCTGAGAGATTTTGAGAGAAAAAAAAAGACAAATGAATAATCGGCGAGAGTGTGGTACACTTGTATTGTTCATGAGTTCCCCGAGTCTATTTTGTAAAGTCAGTCTTACGGTGTCCTCAAGATTTATACACAATATAACTGTGAACATTACACTGTTAGAATCTCGTATATTACATACTCCAGCTTAGTCAAAAAAAAAAGTAATATTATTTTCTCAGAGAAGAAAACAAGAAACCATAAATAATATGACGCATACACATACATAAATCTTTTTTTATCGTGACGGAAAGGACGAAAAAAAAAGAGAAAAAACATAAGTCAGTTCGTAACATTTGATTACGATTTTTGTTAAATTCACAAACTCAGTAATTATTAAGGTGGCTGGACTTGTCTGGCAATACGTGAGGACTGGAAATGTGATCGACAACAAACAAAGCTCCTCCTCTAAACCGCCCCTGATACATTCTCCCTGTCTTCTCACACCATTAACCTTTACATCCAGAACACTCTCCACGATATTCAACAGCTCTGACCTCGGAGACTGCATTATTCCAAACTCACATCTGCGGAGTCCCGTCCTTTCTCCCCACTCCGCCGTATAAATATTGTTAAACACATAAGGAAGGGAAACCCGAGGCCTGTAAACAGTAAATAAATATTACACAAACATTAAGGTATTCTCCCTGATAGTGTGATTTGCTTGCATATCTAGGCGTGGTTGTCGCACGGAAGGTCTTAGGTTCGAGTCCTTGGTAAGCCTCTCACGTTTGTTGTTTTTCTGTTATCTAGTTTTCTACTTCTTTATTTCTCAGGAGTGCATGAAAACATACCTTAAAGTTTGTCTAATATTTATTTGATGTTGAAATACATCATCACCAAGCCTGCTGATATGTGAGGAGCCATTGTTGTCTGACGCACGTACTTGAACCTGCGAGATAGGATTAATCAGCTGATCTATGGATCTTTCTACAGACCTCACACTAATAAAGCCTTGGTCTTTAACTATCACCATGTACACAACATCCTCAAACAGCTGATCATCAGTAAGTCTCTACTCTCCAACGCATTGCATCTTTGGATTCACGAACATCCATAACTCTGACAACCCAGGGCTATTAATACCCAACATTCTTTTGCCTGAGCTCACCTTTTCAACGTTTAATCTATGACCTTTCGTCGTGTTATTACTGCTTTATTCCATCTCCACATTTGGCCAAAATTGATAAAAGATCATGAATCGACCTTATATAGTTTAATCTATCCTCCTACACAAAATCACACGGTTACCAGTTTGAATCCTCATATGACATTTAATTTTAATGTGACACGACATTCTTTTCAACTACTAACTCAAAAAACTTTGAACACGTTTTTCTCAACACAAGTCCGTGAATGGCACATACTTCTTCTTCTTCTTCTTCGTTCGTCCTGAAAAGGACGTTGGTTGCGTTGTGTCCGTTTACAGCGAAGCTACAATATTTGCGCCTTTCGGCCGACACATCCGACCTCAGCACGGCACTTGTGGGACAGTGTCAGCCTTTCTCTTTGATCCCTACTCACTCAGCCAGACTGCAGTGATGCAGCCTGTCTCCAGGACCATCACTTAATGGTGGACTAGGGTCTTTGTCAGCTCTGGTTCGCCGACCCTGACGAAAGCAGTCTAGCCATGGGTCACTAACTGCATTCCTCACTGCTGACGCGTCTTAGATCCCGGATGCATGTTGACTGGACTGTGTTTTACAGAAAAATGGCACATACAGCCAACAACAAACAAACGTGGAACGTCCTTTTTTATACATTGTATTTGCATTACCACACCCGTGTGTTGCCGGGGCCCGAAAGGGTAGCAAAGAATAGTAACACTGCACCCTACCACGCATGTCGTAAAAAGCGACTAAGGAGGGTTGGGCATGGGGCTGTTTACCCCATCCCGTAAAAACTTCGCACAGTGGGCTGATCACCTGCTTGCCAACCAATCTGATTACGGAAACAACGATAGATTGTTTGGTCTGTTTTTGTTCCACAAAGACGCCACTAGGCGTGGTGGAAACAGCGATAGATTGATCAATTTGTTGTTGCCCTAAGACGCCGCTAGGCGTACTGGCCACATACTGCTTTGCCGGTTGGTGGCTAAGGATGGAAGAAGAGAAGAAGAGGATTTGCATTACCAAGCAAGCAATTTTGTATCATTATGATTAGAAACTAGAGGAATATGTTTTAAAGATAGTTTGCTTCTGCTTTTCATGAAACTCCCAGCAGTCACGTCACTCACGCACAATTTTTCAGTTGTGCAAAACACTATGGCTTTTTCTCAGGAAGCTGTAGTGGGAACAGTCTTTGAGCCATGGGATGCTTTACTTTGTAATTTCAATTTACCTGACAACTGTGCTTGATCATCTCGAATCAGATAAGAAAATGAACACAGCATGTACTTAATATACTGCACAGCGGTGGTATCCTTAAAGTAGTTGGCACCCAGGACGGATTGTACCTTTGGCACCCTCCACCATAAAGAAATACACTTGCAAGCATATGTTTAACAGTAAGAAAGCATACTATCATAATTGTGTCTGATGGTACTCCATTCTAGGCTTTCACCTGGTGTGGACCGTCCCCTAGCACCCCCCTTAGTACGTCAGTGCAGACCAGACGATTACTGTTTCTGAGATACGTCCTTATGACGAAAAAAAAAATTGAAATCTGACTATTCTGTTTAAAAATCGTGTAGGTTATGATTAAAATTCATAACGATTATATATGTATTATATACTCACTAGTAAAGAAAATGATGTCATATCTATATGGTACAGTAGCAGATACGAATTTGAAGCAGACGTTTGGGTGATCGTCTGCTAGAGAGAGATGCAGTTTGTGTTTTAATGTGAGCGGACGGATGTGTATGAGCTCCTGCAGTCTAATGTGTTTTTCTTGCGTTTTACCATCACTAGGGCATCAATATACTATTTTGAGGTGTTCCTAGTTTACTCTCAGTCAGGAATTATGTTATGACTACAATGCACAGCGTCTCTTTAGCAAACGGACTGCCTGATGACTTTATGAAGACTGCATATTACTTCCTTTGCCTTTCGGCTAGAATAGATTTCATTGAGCTATTTAACAAATGCCATTACATTGTGAATCGTCAATTGTTCAAGAGGTTTTGTCAACTAATTGACTTTATATTGGTCCGTGTCTGTCGAGTTCCCCTACGTTCACTTTGACCACATGATATATTATCCAAACAATATATTTTAATAGACGGCACGCATCAATGGTAACACAAAAAATGCCACTCTGGACACATTCAGTTTTGAAGGACATGTTGGCATCAGTTGTCAGAAACTGACCCACTTGGCGAAAAATACATAACAGGCGGTACATTTATTTGTACAATTAGGTAGAACATGTGTAACACATTTACTGAGGCAGCTGAGTGCATATTAGAAAACCTTTTTCAAAGTGACACGTCAAATGTATTAAAACATAAATCAATTATCAATTATACAATCAATTTTTTTTATCAGAAAAAATCATTATTGGAAAACTCTACCTACTGATTCTAAACTATATTACCGTTAACGTAATTTGCTTTAAACTAAAGTGCCACATTACTGACAAGGCAGAAGAAAAGGAAGGGGATTTGTATACTCTTGGAGGTCATAAAAATGAAGGAAGTGCACAATATAATGTTTCGTTAACACATTTTTCTCCTTTTTCTCACTTTCTCTTTTTAGCAGGACAGGTACATTTTGAGATGCCATATCTCAAGAATGAATTTTTGGAATGCTCTGAAACTTTGCAGAGTGTTTCTTAACAATCTAAACCGTGTCCTGAAGCAAATTGTGCTTTGCCTTCTCAATTCGTTTTATTTTTACAGATGTTTTGCGTACTAATGAGGTTCGATAAATTTCCAATTTTTTTTTTTTTTAAATGGTCACACATAGGACATGCTATATTTTTTTGTATCCCAAATATTTTTAGTGCAGGACATAGTGCATTCACTTGTGGACTTGTATGCAGAACTTCAACTCTAAATGTTGAGAAGTAATTATGTTATGTGGGTTTAAATTAACCCTCATATTTTTATTCTGCGGCGGCCATTTTGAATAGCTAATTAGCACAATTTTATAATCGCTCATATGGTCCGATTTTTCTCTTACCAAGGAACACTTTGACATGTATATGCAAAATGTAAAGTTATATATAAGAAAAATTCGTGTTTCTACCCTACGGCTACCTTAAGGCACTGTTTTACTATTAAAAACAATAAATTGGCAACACTAGCAACTTCAATACCTTTGCGCGAGGCTAGAGAGAATCCATGTGTAAGTTATGAAAATTGTCATTATTTATAAATATATGCGAAGAATATATACCTTTGTCATCTTCAAGTATCGTGCTGGTTTGCGTAGGTGACCATGACGGTTCATAATTTCTTTCGCTCGATGCTGTTTATCAATTTCGTTGTTAAAAGGACAATGTTACTAGAGACTCCATGTAGGATTTGTAATTTAAATGTAATTTTCTGACGAAGGCCTTGTTTCCGTAACGTTGGCTATTTTCTCATTCTTTTGTCCCCGTAAGACGAATCACCTTTTTTCGATTTTTTTTCACACCCATCAATTGTATTGCACGTCTTACCGCAGTTCCCGACCCCTCAACTTCCTCGACCTAATTTAATATTCAAAGTGACCGCAGTGTTTCTCGGGCGTTATTATGTTTTGGCAAAGCTCTAAACAGTCTTGGCGATAGGTTCACTCTTTCTATAGGCCTTACTATGCAGTTTTGTATATTTTATTTGACCCATTCACTAAAATTTAAGGAAAGTGAAATAATTGTTTCTTCTCGTATTAAGCCAATTCGCTGAACACGGAGGAGGTACGGGCAGCGTTGGCGTCACTGGCAGTCCTTTTCAGGGCTTCATCTCGCTAGCAGATAGATAATGTTAGTTCTTTTTTAGGACCTGGTGTCTATCAACCCTAGTCGGGCTAGCAGTCCTTTTCGAGGCTAATTCATGCTAGCTGATGGATGCTATTTTTTTTTTAAGAGGTCATGGGTGTAGAGAGGGCACTTACCAAGCAAGCAATTTTGTATCATTATGATTAGAAACTAGGGGAATATGTTTTAAAAATATTTTGCTTCTGCTTTTCATGAAACTCCTAGCAGTCACGTCACTCACGCACATTTTTTCAATTGTACAAAACACTATGGTTTTTTCTCAGGAAGCTGTAGTGGGAACAGTCTTTGAGCCATGGGATGCTTTACTTTGTAATTTCAATTTACCTGACAACTGTGCTTGATCATCTCGAATCAGATAAGAAAATGAACACAGCATTTACTTAATATACTGCACAGCAGAGGCGTCCTTAAAGTAGTTGGCACCCAGAGCGGATCGTACCTTTGGCACCCTCCACCATAAAGAATTACACTTGCAAGCATATGTTTAACAGTAAGAAAGCATACTATCATAATTGTGTCTGATGGTACTCCATTCTAGGCTGTCACCTGGTGTAGACCGTCCCCTAGCACCCCCCTTAGTACGTCAGTGCAGACCAGACGATTACTGTTTCTGAGATACGTCCTTAATGTGGTATTATGACGAACAAAAATTGAAATCTGACTATTGTGTTTAAAAATCGTGTAGGTTATGATTAAAATTCATAACGATTGTATATGTATTATATACTCACTAGTAAAGGAAATGACGTCATATCTATATGGTACAGTAGCAGATACGAATTTGAAGCAGACGTTTGGGTGATCGTCTGCTAGAGAGAGATGCAGTTTGTGTTTTAATGTGAGCGGACGGATGTGTATGAGCTCCTGCAGTCTAATGTGTTTTTCTTGCGTTTTACCATCATTAGGGCATCAATATACTATGTTGAGGTGTTCCTAGTTTACTCTCAGTCAGGTATTATATTATGACTACGATGCACAGCGTCTCCTTAGCAAACGGACTGCCTGATGACTTTATGAAGACTGCATTTTTCTTCCTTTGCCTTTGGGCTAGAATAGGTTTCATGGAGCTGTTTAACAAATGCCATTACATTGTGAATCGTCAATTATTTAAGAGGTGTTGTCAACTAACTGACTTTATATTGATCCGTGTCTGTCGAGTTCCCCTACGTTCACTTTGGCCACATGATATATTATCCAAACAATATATTTTAATAGACGGCACGCATCAATGGTAACACCAAAAATGCCACTCTGGACACATTCAGTTTTGAAGAACATGTTGGCATCAGTTGTCAGAAACAGACCCACTTGGCAAAAAATACAGAACAGGCGGTACATTTATTTGTACAATTTGGTGGAACATGTGTAACACATTTACTGAGGCAGCTGAGTGCATATTAGAAAACCTTTTTCAAAGTGACACGTCAAATGTATTAAAACATAAAACAGTTATCAATTATACAATCGACTTTTATTATCAGAAAAAATCATTATTAGAAAACTCTACCTTCTGATTCTAAACTATATTACCGTTAACGTAATTTGCTTTAAACTAAAGTGCCACATTACTGACAAGGCAGAAGAACAGGAAGGGGATATGTATACTCTTGGAGGTCATTAAGATGAAGTAAGTGCACAATATAATGTTTCGTTAACAATTTTTTCTCCTTTTTCTCACTTTCTCTTTTTAGCAGGACAGGTACATTTTGAGATGCCATATCTCAAGAATGAATTTTTGGAATGCTCTGAAACTTTGCAAAGTGTTTCTTAACAACCTAGACCGTGTCCTGAAGCAAATTGTGCTTTGCCCTCTCAATTGGTTTTATTTTTACAGATGTTTTGCATACTAATGAGGTTCGATAAATTTTTAATTTTTTTTTTTTTTTTTTTTGTTTACAAATGGTCACACATAGGACATGCTATATTTTTTTATATCCCAAATATTTTTGGTGCAGGACATAGTGCATTAATTTGTGGACTTGTATGCAGAATTTCAACTATAAATGTTGAGAAATAATTATGTTATGTGGGTTTAAAGTAACCCTCATATTTTTATACTGCGGCGGCCATTTTGAATAGCTAATTAGCACAATTATGCAATCACTCATATGGTTGGATTTGTCTCTTACCAAGGAACACTTTGACATGTATATGCAAAATGTAAAGTTATATATAAGAAACATTCGTGTTTCTACCCTACGGCTACCTTAAGGCACTGTTTTACTATTAAAAACAATAAATTGGCAACACTGGCAACTTCAATACCTTTGCACGACGCTAGAGAGAATCCATGTGTAAGTTATGAAAATTTTCATTATTTATAAATAGATGCGAAGAATATATACAATTGTCATCTTCAAGTATCGTGCTGGTTGGCGTAGGTGACCATGACGGTTCACAATTTGTTTCGCTCGGTGTTGTTTATCAATTTCGTTGTTAAAAGGACAATGTTACTAGTGACTCCATGTTGAATTTGTAATTTAATATTCAAAGTGACCGCAGTGTTTCTCGGGCGTTATTATTTTTTTGGTGAAGCTCGAAACAGTGTTGGCGATAGGTTCACTCTTTCTATACTATGTAGTTTTGTATATTTTATTTGACCCATTCACTAAAATTTAAGAAAAGTGAAATAATTGTTTCTTCTCGTATTAAGCCAATTCGCTGAACACAGAGGAGGTACGGGCAGCGTTGGCGTCTCTGACAGTCCTTTTTAGGGCTTCATCTCGCTAGCAGATAGATAATGTTAGTTCTTTTTTAGGACCTGGTGTCTATCAACCCTAGTCGGGCTAGCTGTCCTTTTCAGGGCTTCATCTCGCTAGCAGATAGATAGGCTAATGTTAGTTCTTTTTTAGGACCTGGTGTCTATCAACCCTAGTCGGGCTAGCAGTCCTTTTCGAGGCTAATTCATGCTAGCTGATGCATGCTAATTTTTTTTATTTTGAAAAGGTGATGGGTGTAGAGAGGACACTTAACAGCTGACCATTATTGCCTCTGCTCGTCCACCATCTTGGTCTACCCTGTTCAACCTAAGATTTAGTTATAATTAGTTTATTTAGAGTCATTTTATTTTCTGTTTTGTATTAAATTTAGATACCTAATGTCTTTTGCGATTGTTGGTGTTAATTTATATGAGTAGCGTATTTGTTCTTTTTAATTTTTTTTCCTTCTCTTTCCTTATCCTATGTTTAGTCTATAATTTTGCTTTTTTAAAATTATTTTTTTAATTTGTTAGTTTTTGTTGATTAATTCCTATTTGGTTGAAATTATTTTCTCAAGTATTATTACTGTTATTAACCTTAGGCCTGTATGTTTTCCTTTGTTTTGTGTATATATCGTATGGATGCTAGTAGTCCTTTCCCAGGATTATATTTCATCAACCTAGCTCTTCTGTTTACAGAGTTCACTTATTTTTAAATGGCGATTGGCGAATTGCATTCGGATATAACTAACGGATTTTAGTCCAAGTTAAAATTAACATGCCTCACCCTTAGAAGGCAAAACCTAAAACAACAACTAGGCCTACATTATTTTAAAAAGTCCAAATGTTATACATTAAAACATTACATTGGCTGAGGAATCTTGTGAAATGTATAAATTGTTATTTGTTGTGAAAAGTAGGCCCTGTCTATCAAGTCTTGTGAAGTGTAGACCTGACTTAAAAATTTAAAAAATAAATAAAACAACCTCCCGAAGTAAAATAAAAAGTAAAATTGTGAACTTACACATATATAATTGGCAATAAAATGTTCAGAATACCAGGCACATTTAGTTTGAAACTTATCTACACATGTTTATCACAGTTTGAAACTTATCTACACATGTTTATCACAGTTTGAAACTTATCTACACATGTTTATCACAGTTTGAAACTTATCTACACATGTTTATCACAATCAGATCAAAGATGTATAACACTTAAGAAAGGGAAACCCGAGGCCAAAGATGTCATTTTATTAATTTAAAAAAAAAATTATTTTGTTTTTAAAACTTATAATTCTGTAAAAACTGGCACCCACACTGGTGCGAAATTTCTCTTTGGGTGATGTTTTAAAAACAAGCAGTTATATATGTTATTTCAGTTGGTACTTTTGGTATAAATAAAAAATATAGGAACTTGAATGAAAAAGAAAGTATATGTGTTTTTCATTGTGAAGTGCAGATGTGATAAAAAATAATTTAAAAAATTAAAATAATTATGGCTGTATACCGCTCCACCTATGTCCCAGCCTTGATATATGGATGCGAGTCATGGGCAATGACTACAACCCACAAAAGCCAGATCCAAACCTCAGAAATGAGGTATCTGAGGAAGGTGGTTGAAGTAACAAGAAGAGACATGGTCCGCAACCAGACGATACGTCAAGGCCTAAAATCCCACCCGCTGCAGACCCAAATAGAACAGTCCCAACTAAGATGGTTTGGCCATGTCTGCAGAATGGGAGAAGATCTGCTATCACGACAAGCATGGGAAACAAAGAGCCAGGGATCCAGACCTCCAGGATGACCCAGAGTCCGCTGGGAGGACAACATTAGACAATCTTTGAAGGACCGAGGACTAGAATGGAACCAGGCCAGGAAGAAGACAGCTGATAGAATAGTCTTGCGCTCTCTCTTCCAAACCTCTACACCTCATGGTAGAAGGGGAACGACTAAGTAAGTAAGTAAGTATATATATATATGGGAAAAGGGCTTACAAATCCCATGAAATATTTTTAAACTATTTTGTTATGTAAAAAAGGGGCTGTGTCTAGTGAAGTGTAGACCTGATTGAAAATAACCTTAAAATACTGTTAAGTAAATGTGTATCCATTTTAAAACACATCATCCCTTTTTTGTCACAATCACTTCACAGATATAATTTTTAGGACTCTTTTTTTTACAAAACCGCATATTTCTGTAAAAGCTAAAGATGAAACTACTATAACCAATATTATTTACATATACCAAATCATATTTTATGTTTCGCAGAATAATTTTGCCACTATTCATATGCTTTCATGGTAGTCATAAATACATTGTGGCTGGTTTTGACACCCAGTGCAATAATGATAGGCGTGCTGATGACAGACAGGTGTGCTGCAGAGGACACAGTTCTTATCTGTTTTTGTACAACATATAAGATGCCTTGTGTCACAAAAATTCTTCAAAGCTGAGGCAGCTTAGGTCTAATAATATCAGCAGCTACATTTTCTTAGATACTTAGTGTACTTGGAGCAGCAGAAGCATCAGTTAGTTGGTGAAGCAGATTTCTCTTGAACTACAGCATAATGAAAACAGTATAACATTGAAGCACTGACCTCCTCTGCTACAAGCAAACAGAAGAAAATTTTTTTTTTTCAAATTATTTAAAAAGTTGTCTATTATGTACACTATAATAGCCAAGTCTTTGGTTCAGAGGGTCATACCCATTCATTGAATTTTTGTATTCATCTATAATTGTCAACTTTACAATGTGCTTCCATGTGGTTATGGTCTCTACTTAGGCTTGAGAAAACACATGGAAAACTGATGCCTTGGTCTTTTTATCTCTAAAGGCTGTACACAACATCTTGCTTGTTTGTGTCATGTACCATCTATATTCAAGATAACTAAGGTGCAGAGTCTTCCATTTCAATTGAATTTCTTAAGATAATGTTGTGACTGCCAGTGTAGTATTGCTGCTTCTTCAGTAAGATGTCATGAGTACTTTTGAGGTATAATTCCTCTCAGTAAATGAATGATAGTCTGTACCCAAAGGCTGTAATAGGGTCTGAAAAATCTTTAGAGCTTGGCCACTGTTTGAATCCACTTCAAGATCATATGATATCTCTGAACCAAAATATATGAACATGTTCACCACATATCAAGTTGCTGAATCGCATAAACCAAAGACTTTTTTGTAATATGTGCTTGGTTCATGTGGATTACATTGCTTGTATTGCCATCTGCTTTTGTACCCTAAGTATGTTTCATCCAAACTGCTGAGGTTTTGGAATGAGTGAAATGCATTCTGAAATTTTTGTAACAAAATGCTCATAAATGGTTCAATCTTTTCTTGTCCTTGTGAGTGTCATTAGAGACATGAAGCATTATATGATATAATGCTTCATTTCTATTTCTTAAAAACATATGACTAGGCCAAGTGTATACAATTCTGCAGATGTACACCAGTAGGCATGAATGAATGGTTTCTTCTGAATCACAATATTTATTAGGACAGCAGTAAATTTATCCAGTTCGGGGTATGTGACGTTGGTCCATTGAGCAATGCGTTCCTTGACAACTGAGGCAACAATAAAAGCTCTAAGATCTTCCTTCACGAAGGCTTTCCTGACTCAATTGTTTCAAAAATTCTGTTTACTACATGGAATTGAGCATCTAATGAGAGCCCCATTTCATCCAGCTTCAAATGGAGAGGCAGAACGCTTTGTCTGCACCTTCATAACCTCAATGGCAAAGATTTACTGGGGAGGAAAGACACGACATCGTGCTCTGGATAAACTACTGTTCGCCTACCAGACAACACCAAATTCTATCACTGGTAACTCCCCTGCTGAGTTGTTACATAGGCATCAGCCAAGAACACAATTGTCATTGCTAATGCCTCAGCAAGAACAAAGAAGTACAACAGCTGGAGTTAAAGGCTCAAGATTCAGAATTGAAGACCCTGTGTAGGTAAGGAACTACTCCTGAAAAGGTGATCCTTGGATGCATGGTCACATCAGAAGAACTATCAGTCGCATGATGTATACAGTTCATCTGAGTAACAACATGAATGTAAGGAAGCATCAAAACCAGTTAAGACCGGGAAGTCTCATGAAGATCAGACCACCCACCTACGATAGCTATGATGACATTTTACTCCACAAAGCCATCATGGATCAAGTTACCAAGGCAGCACCTAATCTACAGCTTGACACACCAGAGCCTATCACAGAAGACAGAAGTGTGGTGGATGTTGCAGTGCCTCTATGAAGATCTCAAAGACAATGAAGACCAGTTGTCAGATTCAATCCTAGCTCTTAATTGCTGGGGAGTAACAGTTAAAGTTTAGAATGGAACACCAGCTTCATTCCTGTTATATCGGCTTTGTTTGGTGATATGCGATGACCGCACGAACCGGATGTTGTTGGGTGACCAGCGGAAGAGACTCACGTTTTTTCCACTGTATGGTGCTGGATGGCAATCAGCTAGGAACATACGTTCCTTATCATGTTTTCATTGTGTACATATTCATCTTGGTCGTCAGTATGTGTGTTCTGTTGAAGTAATTAAATTGTGGGTTTTTTATCATCATCTCATCTCAACCCGTAACCCGTCATGGGTCGTAGGGGTGCCATGGTGGAAGCATCAGCAGACAGGGTCCTCCACTGCTCTCTATCCTCAGCAATGCGTACAAGTGTGGAAAAACCGTGTCCTGCCCATTCTTTGATGTTATCAGCCCAGGATTTTCTTTGCCTTCCTCTTCTCCATTTACCTTCGACTGTTCCCTGGAGGATCGTTTTCGAAAGGGAGTCATGACGAGTTACATGCCCAAACCAGGCAAGCTTTCGACGTTTCACTACTGACAAAAGTGGTTCTTGGTGGCCTGCATAGGTGTTTATCTTCTCTCTAACATAGACATTTGTTTTTTATACAATGCCTTATTTATTATTGGGTGAATGGAATACATAACACTGACGACAAGGTACACAACAGTTTGTGATTGCAGTAGCATTTTTCAAACACTTATCTTAGAAAGCAGGACCTTGCCGTCAATGTCTGTGACATAAAACTTGCCAAATCTGTGCAATTCTGACGGATCTCTTAAGCACTATTTATCTTGATAAGAGTATCACTTTTGAGAAGGAATTCAAATTTCGTGTTTATATTCTTCAGTTGACTGAATGGTGTTGAAATTTCCTGCTGTAGTCTGTCTAGGATGCAGCTTATCACTTGCACAATCTTATCTTCATCCGTAAGTTTAAAGTTATTTGCTAGTTCACTGGGCATCACACGTTGACCTTCAACTTTGATGTGTTGCACCTCTTTTTGCACACCACAAAGCATCCATTATCTGGGAACTTTGTGGTGCTCAAAAGGTCATTGCTTAGCATGCTGTTACGAGTAAGAATTATTATGACATGAGATGGTGATGCTTATTCATTGTGTCCTAAATAATTCATTTGAATATTCAGGATCTTGTACATGTATGAAGTAAGAAATATGGCTCTGCTGAGACTTTATTGGCTATGTCATAAATATGATAATTATTATTGCGTAATTCACAGACTAAGTCGGACTATGTTCAAATAAGTGCAATGTTCAGAGGACAAACTTTAATTGTTGGCCCAATATAGTTTGCCTTATGGACTTCATGTCAATTGTAATCTGTGTGGATCCTCAGAGTGAGAAGTGGAAGATGTCTAATAAATATTGTACTGTCCTATTTTTTACATTTGGTCTTTACATTTAAAACTGCTTCTTTGCAAACAATGTCACTGGTTTTGTTAAGTTCTCTTTCGAGAGATTCCAAATCTATGATGTTCCTTCATGGATCTTTTAATTGTTTTTGTATGTGGTCAATGTTTTCCAAGAATTTGATACCAGAAATAAAGCAAAGCTTTAATGTGAAATTTAAAACATTTTGATGAAGCTTCTCAAGTAGATCTGCCATCAACTCTTTTATAAATGACTTTATGTGTTCTGCTCTCAAATTCCAATGGAGTTGCTTCTGTGCAACATAGGCTTTGGGAACAAATATATAGCGTCTAGGTTTTCTACCTAGAAAGGACATATGGCAGCTCACTAACGTTAGTTGTGATCATACAGCCAAAGAAGAGGAATACTTTGGATTTGAAGTCAAAAATGACATTGACAGAATCTATTGAAACAGAACAGATTTGAATTGTTTTATTAGGACACATGCGTTTGCAGAGAAACGACCTGAATTTTTAGTGTCTTTCCCTCTGGGCCCAGTATGACCTCCACCCCTGCCCTCCCTTCACTATGCCAATGGTGTGGGGGCCTTGCTTCTGTATGTCTTGGCTTAAAATCTGAACAGAAGACATGAATATGCAAGATCATGTGCATTATGTAGACAATTAAATCTAAACTGCAGATACTAAATACTTTATATCTCAATTATAACTTATTATGGATTGAACATAATTTTTTTTTATTAACTAAACAAAAATGCTGCAAGCCCTCCTGGCAAAGATTTTTTTTTGTTGGTTAATTTGTTTTCCATATCCTTGCAATCTGGCAATGTTGAAGAGTTATGCATGTTTGATGATTGTATGTCTGTGATGTCCTTTTCAACAATCTTAGTCATAGAGCTAGATCAATTTTCAAAGTGTTTCTCTGAACCAGTGCTTCTTAATTTTTCTAGAAGTCCCCCACCCCTTTACAGCATCTTAAGAAATTATGTGCCTTATTACCTTCTAGCTCACAAAAGATGCTAGAAATGCAAAACAGAGGTAAAAATATGTCTTGTATTAAATGTAAAACAGAGGTAAAAATATGTCTTCTTGTATTAAATGCAAAGAACAATTTTAATTGTATTTGTACTTTGTGCAGTAGTGTGCCAGTAAAATTAGGAAACTGTTCTAAAACATGAGTACTTTTATGATTAATGTCTAGCATTATTTCATACAGCTGTGAACATATTAAAATGAATTTTAAAATATAATTTGCACCAATATTCAAGGTTAATGTGTGAAGTCCAATATATATACATTAAATTTACACTATTAGTATTATTTTTCACAAAATGCATTCAAGTTCTGTATATTATACTACTGGCTTTGTAAGTATTTGCTTTCTAAAATATCTGACATGTCTCCCACTCCCAGAAGTTGTGTTTTCCAACTAATAACAGAATACACCAGACTCACCAAGCATCTACACTAATTAAACATCAACACTTAAACCTAACTGCCACTACTATTAATAAACATCTGTATGACAAATCAACTGGCTATAGGGGGAAGCATATTTCCACATAAAAGAATACATAGAGCAACAAGGTTATGACCAGACCATAAATAAGTATAGATCATGATTACCTGAAGTAAAGGTATACAGAGGAGCAGATGCAGAATCAGATCACCATCTTCTGACAGCAAAAACAAAAATAAAACTCAAAAAAATTGTATGTAATGTGGATTATCTAAGAAATCAAGAAAAAAGAGACAAAGTTTCAATCACAATATCCAACACATACTAATTACTCCAACAACTGGATGATGAAGCAAATACGGGAGACCACTGGCAACAAGTAAAATATATAGGGAACAAGACATGGGGAGAAGTACTTGGAAAAAGAGAACATCAGCACAAGGCATTGATAAAAACAGAAACCAAAAACAAGATAGAAGACAGGACAAACAAGAAAGCAGATACAAATCTTCAACTCAAATGTCAAGTCAGTCCTATTGTATGGCTCTGTAAGATGGAGAACAACAACAAAAAGTTACAGATTTTCATAAATGGAAGCTTGCATAGAATATAAAGTTTGAAATGGTATTACAAAGTCACAAATGTGGAACTGATGACAAGAACTAGACAAGTTCCAGTGGAACAAGAGATGATAAAAAGATGTTGCCAATGGATAGGACACACAGCGAACAAACCTGTTGATAGCATTACAAAGGGGTCCTTGTTTTGAAATCCCCAGTGAAAGAAAGGCAGAGGTAGACTAAATGCACGTGAAGAGAGCTGGAGACAAATGAAACTGATGAAGAAAATGTGGAAAGAACTTGAGCTGTTAACATGTGACAGGAGAACTTGGCATGTATTTGTTGAAGGCCTATGTTAACATGTGACAGGAGAACTTGGCATGTATTTGTTGAAGGCCTATGCTGCTTGGGGGAGTGAAAGAGTATATTGATTATTCACCACCAATCACACACACTTTAATCAATACCATTTAGCAGCCTCAGAACAAATACACATTCTTCAACTTGGCATTAGCTGCAAAAGGGTGACAAGCTCATCAACCCTTATTTGTCAACAACAACAACCTCTTGTTAAGAAGAAATAGTCTAAACTTTCAAATTCTCTTCTTGTGAGTTCATTTTTATGCCAGTAAGCATTTTACTGAGTTTATGCAACTGTAGACAGTACTGTTTTTATTTTTTTTTTCAAACATTCATGTACTTTATAATAGCCATAAATGATTATCAAAACACATTTAAAAATCAGTCAAAATATATGTAATAATTAAAATATATCATTTACTGTAATCAAAATTCAGGTTCTGATGAATATAAACAGGAGTATAATGAAAGCTTCCAGAATCATAATGCTAATACTGAGGTGAGATGTTGTGTGTATTGTTGTTTAAACAAACTATATCAGACAGTTAATTAACTTTAAATGTTGAGTGTACCGATGTTTAGACAAACTATATAAGAAAGTTCATTAACCCTATATGTGTGTCCCCCGTTGTTTAGACAAACTACATCAGACAGTTAATTAACCTTATATGTTGAATATACCGATGTTTAGACAAACTATCAGACAGTTGATTAACCTTATATGTTGTATGTACCATTATCATACAAACAGACAGGACCATTGTCCTAGTCATCCCCTATGGAGGATAGAACCACTACTACAGGAAGCTTACACTAAACATTCACAAGCTCGTATTGTGATGGTATCTGTAGCTATTTGTTTGATGTGATGTTGCCAGCCTCATGATCAGCTTTATAATAGTGCCTTGTACAACATCCTGAGGGAGCAATATTCCCACTCTTTCTTTGTCTTATCAGAGATCCCAGAAACTACAAGGAGACTTTATAATAGTGTCTTATACAACATCCTGAGGGAGCAATATTTCTTTGTCTCATCAGAGATCCCAGAAACTGCAAGAGTGCCTTGTACAACATCTTAAGGGAGCAATATTCCCACTCTTTCTTTGTCTTATCAGAGATCCCAGAAACTACAAGGAGCCTTTATAATAGTGTCTTATACAACATCCTGAGGGAGCAATATTTCTTTATCTCATCAGAGATCCTAGAAACTGCAAGAGGCCTTATAGTAGTGCCTTGTACAACATCCTGAGAAAGCAATATTCCTACTCCTTTTTTGTCTTATCAGACATCCAACACTACAAGGGGCCTTATTAAACATGCGTGTTTGTTATTTCAGTGTTTTAGTTATTTATTTGTTTTTGACACAAACAATTCAAATGGTTTTTTGAGTTTGAAAATTCACTCTGACCTTATAGGGTCTTCTTCTTTGTACACTCTCAGACGTCCACTTGAATGTTCTCAAAGAAATCAGTAGTCAGTTTGAGGCTATTTGAATCCCCGTAAAGCTTTTCTACAAAAGGAGCTGGCGTTGGCCATATGTACTTTCTCTGTACCGCGTATAAGGAGCAACTTTGAAGCAGATGTTCAGCAGTCATTTTATCAGTGCCACAGTTACACTGATTGGTAGTTCCTTTCTTTAACTTGTTGAATAGATGGTATCTCAATCTGTTGTAGCCAGTGCAGAGTCTGAAGATTACCACTTGTTCTCTTCTGTGGAGCTGGTAGTAAGCATCATTCTGTGTGTGCCCAGGATGTTCTACATTCCAATTGTTTCTGTATCTGATTCTGATAAAACTCTTTGCCTCCTCAAAAGTTATGTTTGCATCAGGCTGAGGTAGATGTGAACCTTCTTTTGCCATTCTGTCAGCCTCTTCTTTGCCGGTGATGTTACAATGAGATTTGATCCATTGGATCACAACACTTTTGAATCGTTGACAAAGTTTGTGGAGCACTATTCTGAGATCATCCAGGTCTGTATTATTTTGACTTTTCAACGTTGCAATTACTGACTGTGCATCAGTAAAGAAAGTAACTTGTCTCTCTGTGCTTTCTTCTGTCAATATAACCTCTGCTGCAGTTTTCAAGGCCTCTGCTTCTGCTCTGTAGTTGCTGGAGAATCGTCCTGTCGCCACTGACAGCCTTTTTTCTGCACCAGTGCTTAAGATCAGAAAGACGCCCCCACCTCCATTTTCTGTTGCATTTGTTGCTGATCCATCTGTGTATGCATGGGTCCAGGTGTTGTGTGGGTAGTGTTTCTCTATGTATTTTGTCACTATGGATTTTCTATCTGTTGCAGTTTTGCTCTTTTTTCTTTCAATTCCAGGAATGTTTTCTATCATTTTAGGGAAACGATTTTGTTTCCAAACTGGAAGCTTGTGTGCAGTGTAGATGGGTTTAATAGTGGATATTTCATCTATGGATACTGCTCTCATTTGTGGTTTGGTTGATTCTACAAAATTGCTTCATTTGAGTCTTTGCCTTCTAAGAGCATTTATTCTATGGCACATTTGGTGGTCTGTTAGTCTTTTGAATTTTTCGGCCTGTTGCTGAGCCCTGCAGTCTCTTCTATCTGTCATTGGCTGGAGGCATGTAATCTTTTCGAGTTCTTTTATAGGTGTTGACTTCATGCCTCCCGTTATAATTCTCATTGCTTGATTTTGGAGTCTGCTAATTTTATCAAAGTTTGTCTCAGCTGCTGTTGCCCATGCTGCCATGCCGCCATGCCATATTCAAGGACTGGCTGTTGCGGGTTCATTATTTCTTTGAGTATTTGAGTTGGAAGGCGTCTAGGGTTATCACACTATTGTCCATTCAACACAGTTCAGTGGAACGTAAGGCACAGTTTAGAGCAGTATAAAACTGAATAATGCCTGGTAGACGTTTCCACATAATGAATACTTTAATCACGTACACGGCTCCTCAGTTAAGGCATCAACGAATAGAACAATGGCATTCATTAGCCAGTCTATACGTAAGTCTAACGTCTGTAGACTATCAGAACACTGTCAGAGTCATCTTGCTGAATTTATTATATATAATTATATCTTTCTTTCCACATCCATTCAGCGCTGACATGTCCTTATGAATAATGATCAGACTAGGCTCTAACAATTAGACTACGGTACCATAGCTGACATACACAGATAAATCACTACTTCAAGTACATAATCAGGAGCACTTTAGAATACACAGCCTTCTCCCACGGAGACACAGTCCAAAGAGTCACGATACTAGATCGTATGTTCGGCCATCGCCCGGCAAATCACGTCTGCTAGAAATCTGCAGACAATGATGACGTACTTCCTGAGTCGTCATGGTAACATAGTAAATAAGGAAGTAAGCTCATAAACAAAGCTTGAGAATCACCGATAATGGTGTTATGAATTTAATCATAACACTGGCCTCACTTGCCCTGTGTACAACATCTTAAGCACTTTCTCATCTGCACCCCAAGTTGTTCCAGCAAGTTTTTTCATAATTGCCATTCTTTGTCATGCTCTCATTCGATTTATGTCAACCTGTTTTTTCCCAAGTCAGACGGGGATCAAGAATAATGCCTAGGTAGTTTGGAGTTTCATTTAAATGAAGATTGTCTCTGTTTAGTACTAGTTTGAAGCTCTGAGGTCTAGTTGAGAGGGAAAATACAGTGTACATTGTTTTCTCTTCATTAATCTTCATGAGCCATGTTTTGGCCCACTCTTCCAGTGATGTTAGTGCTTGCTGCATCAGAATGTTTGCAGTAGTGATACGTTCTTCAGAGATCCACAAGGCTAAGTCATCTGCAAAGGAAGCATTGTGTGCTATTTGTTGAATATTGTCAGTTATGTCATTTATGTATACAAGGAACAGTGTAGGTGACAGGACTCCCCCTTGTGGGACACCGTGCTCTAATATAAACTTTTTACTAGTCTCTTCTTGCAGCTGTAATGTGGCGGTTCTATTTTCAAGGTAGTGACCAATCCATTTGTACATTCACCCACATACACCACTTCTCTGCAGTTTGACTGTCATCCCTCTTTCCGTACTCTATCGAAAGCTTTTTCTAAATCTACCCAAACCACTAGCGTGTGTTTTTTTTTCATGGAAGGTGTTAAAGAAGATTTATAATGTATTTTTGCATGTTGACCACACTTAGTCTATTAGCAGTTAATATACGCGGTAATATGTCTATCTGTGGTTAATCATGATCTTGCACGGGTTTTTATTATATACTACTGGACAAAATTTAAGGGCCGCCATTCAGTTTAGACAAGGTTTATATAATTCTTCGTGAGCAGGGGTCGATTTTCCAAATGTCCAGTAGCTTGAAATCTCTCAAGAAGTCTCTGAATGGTAGAGTGGGACACTGCTAACCGTCTTGCAACATGATGAACAGATTGACCATCTTCAATCCATGCCATGGCTCGACCACGGTCTACAGTGCTGAGACTTCTCATTGGTGGCATGGCTAATGCAGTGATCATTTCCACCACTTGTCATACTGATTTATTGCATACCAATGGTGAATACTCTTTACCGATGATCATTTTCCACGTGCATTCAAATTCAACTCACTTTTTCACCTTTTGAACTAGTGGGGCATGTTGCAAAAACCACAAGTTTTTGCAGCAACAATGGCAATTTTCACGTGCTGGTTAAAGTGACCCAGTTTTTGGACATTTAAAAAAAATTAACCTAGTGCACTCAGAAATGTATCCACATTTCTCTGAGCTCAGTTTTAATGACATTTTCACTCGTCTTTACAGTTTGCCAATCAATTATATAAACCTTGTCTAAACTGAATGGTGGCCCTTAACTTTTGTCCAGTAGTATACTACTGGACAAAAGTTAAGGGCCGCCATTCAGTTTAGACAAGGTTTATATAATTCTTCGTGAGCAGGGTCGATTTTCCAAATGTCCGGTAGCTTGAAATCTCTCAAGAAGTCTCTGAATGGTAGAGTGGGACACTACTAAACGTCTTGCAACATGACGAACAGATTGACCATCCTGAATCTATGCCATGGCTCGACCAAGGTCTACAGTGCTGAGACTTCTCCTTGGTGGCATGGCTAATGCAGTGATCATTTCAACCACTTGTCATACTGATTTATTGCATACCAACATGTTTTTGCAGCAACAAGGGCAATTTTCACTTGTGGGTTAAAGTGACCCAGTTTTTGGACATTTAAAAAAAATTAACCTAGTGCACACAGAAATGTATACACATTTCTCTCAGCTCAGTTTTAATATTTTCACTTGTCTTTACAGTTTGCCAATCAATTATATAAACCTTGTCTAAACTGAATGGCGGCCCTTAACTTTTGTCCAGTAGTATATATTAGTGAACGCGATATATTGAATACGTCACCGGGAGTTTATGATGTAATCTGTTCTGCACTAATGTATGCAAATGGTTGTCTCTGGGCCTTTTGTCAATTGTAGTCGTCGAAAAAAGACGTACCTTTCTAGCTCCTGATAAGTTGGAGGAAATAAGTATTTTTATGTGGCATTAATGAACTTCGGAGGCCACCACTTGTTTCAAGAAGATTCCGGACTTATGGAAAAGCTTTGTAGAGAAGTATTCTACATAAGATTTAAGCATCTTCATTTATCTAGTCCACATTACATGGGTAGTAATCTTGGTATGCGCCCGAGGATAGCGGCTAGACATGAATGGATGAGACGAGACTGTTGGACGATTTCCTATAATGTATGTCATTTTCTCTATGCCAATACCATGAACTGTATATCATCAAGATGTAATTAAACTTGTCATTATGTGGACCCATCCACCTACGTATTTCTGAACTGTTTGATGGCCTGTTTGTGATCACACTCACGACATTCTTTTACGTACTGCACAATGCATTGATGTCATTCATATTACAAGAATCTACTGCAATCACCTTTCTACAAATCCCAATTGTAACAGAAGGCATCTTTGATTTCCTGATCTATATATGTGATTTGATCTTCAGTGGATCTGTGTTGTCTGAATCCTGCTTGTTGATGGTTTCATAAGTGTTTCCTTTCCAGGTGCCACATCAGTCTGGTATAAATCATGCGCTCCATCAGTTTTCCTACACAGCTTAGTAGGCTGATCAGTCTGTAACCATTTGGTTCTTTCAGGTCCTTGTCTTTCTTTGGTATAGGTATCAGTTTAGCTTCTTTCCATGCCTGCGGGACAATTCCTCTTTTCCAACTGTAGTTCAGTACTGCCAGAAGCTTCTGTTTTGCCCTTGTGCCGAGGCCTATTAACATTTCATTTTTTATTCCATCTTTTCCAGGTGACTTCTTTATCTTTAGTGACTTTATAGCCTCTTCCATTTCTGCCATTGTCAAATTTGTCATCATATGCTCTTCAGATTGCACCATAGATTCTTATTTCATGTAGAAAAAAATTGTGCTATGTATATTTGTATATGTGTGTGTTTATAAGTATGTACAAGAGCATTTGTCTGTGCATGTAAACATAAGTGTATGTTTTTGTTTGTGTATGTGCATGTGAGTATGTCTTTGTATGTATGCATAAGTGATAGCAATAATCAGAAAATGATTACAGAAAAACATCTCTCCCCTACATTTTAATATTGTGTATTACAAGTGCCACAAATACAAAGAGAAATCAAGTCCAATACAAACATCAATCTTCAACTCCAGTGTCTAGGCCGTTCAATTATATAGCTCTAGTTTATAGCATTCTGAAAAGTCCAGGGTAAAAGTGGTTTTGGGAGACTCAAAAACACACATAGTAGAGAACAGGATACAAAAGTCAAAGAAATGAGTCAGTCATGGAGACACCTTGAGCTGATAGTATACAACAAGAAAAGTTGGCATACATTTGTTGATGACCTAGGCTGTTTAGGGAGCTAGAAGTGATAATGATGATGTGTCATCAATGCCTGATTGATTAAAATTTGTTTCAGGCTGATTGTGACAACAGCTGTACTAAAACTGAGATACAGTATACTGACTTCTTGGACATTCCAGAAAGTCAACAACAGTTATGCTTATCTGGAGATGAGAAAGGTATATATAACAGCAATGTTATTATTTTAAATTCATATTTTGGCTAGATAAGTTTACATGATTTAAATATGTGCACAGTATAACATTTAATACTAAGCAGCGAGTGGGCCTTTCTTAGATAATTAAATCTATTTACAAATGTTAATTAAACTTGCGTAATATATACATAATGGAGATAGAGGCTGTTACTGCAGTAACCAGGGTATTTATTGTGTCACACTCTCAGTCAATGCTTTTAAAGGTTCAAAATGGATGTCTGTTGCATGAGTAGAAAACATTTATAGAGGCCTTGAATCTTCAGAAGCTGGTGTGAATTGACTGTACAAGTCATTCAGGTGTATGGCATGGCATTAAGAGTGCTGACAGACTAACTTCATGCGCACCCATTGTGGGAACACTGGTCCTGCACAATGGAGAGATACTGAGGACAGTTAATGATCATCTGTTAGAAAACAAAATGGCAGTAGATGATTCAACAAGGCTAAGATAGCTGGAATGTAGCACCAAATATAATACTAGCTGGTATAACGTATGCAAGGATACATCCAACTTGTATACAATCAGGATGCTACAGCACAGTAAGCATTCATACACTTCAACATTTGCTAGGGAAGAATTAGCACCAATGGTTTTGCCTGGAGTGCAATGATGTTGATCCTGAATAACAGTCACACAATTATCAGGAGTTTGTGCTAATTTGTTTGTTTGCTACATTTTGCTAACAAATTTTAACTTAACATATAAGACATGCAATTCATTTTTTTATCTTTGCTCATTATTTTTATTATTACAGGTGTTTATTCTTGTCACCTGTGCAACACTTATTTCTTCCAACTTGATGTCCTGGATGAGCATATGAAAGCAGTACACAGAGATGGACACTGGGAGTTTGATAATAAATGCAGTGATCTTCAGAATGTGTTACCACAGGACAGTGGAGATAACATGAATGAAGCAGTGAATAAGATTGAAGATGCCGCATTTACTGATGTAGCAAGAGAAGACCGCATCAACCTAAGACTTACTTGTAATGAAGCTTCAGTGAACCTCATTAACAGTCAGGAAAGGACTGTTAAAATGTTTGACAACCTATATAGTAATACATCAGTTTGCAAAAATCAAGTCTGTAACATAAATTGTAGTAAACCATTTTCTGCCAGTGAGATAAATGTTCAGCATTCTATGACTGACAGAGCTGTTGCTGCTTGCAGTGATTTAAGCACTCAGTCTCATGAGAATATAGAGGAAGACAAGTCCTACAAGTGTGACATTAATGGTGCATCATTTTTTGTGAAAGATAACCTACAGCAACATGAAAGAATACATACAGGAGAGAAGCCTTACAAGTGTGATTTTTGGGGAGAAGCATTTACTCAGACAGGAAAACTACAAAGTCATAAGAGAATACATACAGGAGAGAAGCCTTACAAGTGTGATTTTTGGGGAGAAGCATTTACTCAGACAGGAAAACTACAAAGTCATAAGAGAATACATACAGGAGAGAAGCCTTACAAGTGTGATGTTTGTGGAGCAGCATTTACTGAGAGTGGTAATCTACAAAAACATAAAAGAATACATACAGGAGAGAAGCCTTACAATTGTGATGTTTGTGGAGCAGCATTTACTCAAAACAGTTGTCTACAAACACATATAAGAATACATACAGGAGAGAAGCCTTACAAGTGTGATGTTTGTGGTGCAGCATTTACTCTGAGCAGTACTCTACAAAAACATAAAAGAATACATACAGGAGAGAAGCGTTACAAATGTGATGTTTGTGGAGCAGCATTTACTGAGAGTGGTAATCTACAAAAACATAAAAGAATACATACAGGAGAGAAGCCTTACAAGTGTGATGTTTGTGGAGAAGCATTTACTCAGAGAGGAAAACTACAAAGTCATAAGAGAATACATACAGGAGAGAAGCCTTACAAGTGTGATGTTTGTGGAGCAGCATTTACTGAGAGTGGTAATCTACAAAAACATAAAAGAATACATACAGGAGAGAAGCCTTACAAGTGTGATGTTTGTGGAGCAGCATTTACTCAAAGCAGTTGTCTACAAACACATATAAGAATACATACAGGAGAGAAGCCTTACAAGTGTGATGTTTGTGGAGCAGCATTTACTCAAAGCAGTTGTCTACAAACACATATAAGAATACATACAGGGGAGAAGCCTTACAAGTGTGATGTCTGTGATGCAACATTTACACAGAACAGCAGTCTACAAAAACATAAAAGAATACATACAGAAGAGAAGCCTTACAAGTGTGATGTTTGTGGAGAAGCATTTACTCAGAGAGGAAAACTACAAAGTCATAAGAGAATCCATACAGGAGAGAAGCATTACAAGTGTGATTTTTGTGGAGCAGCATTTACTGAGAGTGGTAATCTACACAAACATAAAAGAATACATACAGGAGAGAAGCCTTACAAGTGTGATGTTTGTGGAGCAGCATTTACTCAAAACAGTTGTCTACAAAGACATATAAGAATACATACAGGAGAGAAGCCTTACAAATGTGATGTTTGTGGTGCAGCATTTACTCTGAGCAGTACTCTACAAAAACATAAAAGAATACATACAGGAGAGAAGCCTTACAAATGTGATGTTTGTGGAGCAGCATTTACTGAGAGTGGTAATCTACAAAAACATAAACGAATACATACAGGAGATAAGCCTTACAAGTGTGATGTTTGTGTAGCAGCATTTACTGAGAGTGTTAGTCTACAAAGACATAAAAGAATACATACAGAAGAGAAGCCTTACAAATGTGATGTTTGTGGAGCAGCATTTACTCAGAGGGGTAATTTACAAAAACATAAAAGAATACATACAGGATAGAAACCTTACAAGTGTGATGTTTGTGGAGAAGCATTTACTCAGAGAGAAAAACTACAAAAACATAAAAGAATACATACAGGAGAGAAGCCTTACAAGTGTGATGTTTGTGTTTACTGGTTAGTCTAGCAGCATTTACTCAAAGCAGTTGTCTACAAACACATATAAGAATACATACAGGAGAGAAGCATTACAAGTGTGATGTTTGTGGAGCAGCATTTACTCAAAGCAGTTGTCTACAAACACGTATAAGAATACATACAGGGGAGAAGCCTTACAAGTGTGATGTCTGTGATGCAACATTTACACAGAACAGCAGTCTACAAAAACTTAAAAGAATACACACAGGAGAGAAGACTTACATGTGTGATGTTTGTGGAGAAGCATTTACTCAGACAGGTAGCTTACAAAGTCGTAAAAGAATACATAAAGGAGAGAAGACTTACATGTGTGATGTTTGTGGAGCAGCATTTACTCAGACAGGTAGCTTACAAAGTCGTAAAAGAATACATACAGGAAATGAACCTTAGTATCTTCCCCTTATCCATGTCCAGTGTCTCCACTATGGGTGCTCTAGAGGCCTGTGTCAGTTCTCTCATTGCCATGTACCCCTGCATAACCAGGACAGTAGATCCACAAAAGTTCTTTAAGACTTGGGTATTCTATTGATGCTTTCCATTCCCGCCGCAGCCATCCATTCTGAACTTTCCGAAGCATGGCTTGAGAGTCTGACAATATAACTGCCCTGGTTGATGGAGTTTCAGACAGCGACCTCAGTGCAGCAGTAACTGCTTCTACCTCTACGTTCTTGTTTGCTTAAAAAATACTTTGATTATGATTGGGTAATGTCATTGTATGCTGTTATGTAACCTTTATAACATTGTATGCCTTTAATTTAATGCTTAAAGTAAGATGTGGGAATGACAGGGTATAGTATGCAAGATAAGTGAGAATGGAAGGGCAGAATGTTAGACGTGCTTGCGCGCCCAATTCTTAACCCTTTGAAAATAAAGTTTGTTCGTTCCATTCTCATGAAATGTAGAATTTGTTGAATCCTTAGTTCATTAAAAATATATGTCAAATATAAGAGTACATGTAATGTAGAATTAGTTGACAGTCACATCCTTAGTTCATTAAAAATATCAAATACAAGAGGACATGCCCTTAGTTCATTAAACATATATGTCAAATATAAGAGAACATGATATGTAGAATTTGTTGACAGTTGCATCCTTAGTTCATTAAAAATAAATGTCAGATATAAGAGGACATGATATGTAGAATTTGTTGACAGTCACATCCTTAGTTCATTAAAAATATCAAATACAAGAGGACATGCCCTTAGTTCATTAAACATATATGTCAAATATAAGAGAACATGATATGTAGAATTTGTTGACAGTTGCGTCCTTAGTTCATTAAAAATAAATGTCAAATATAAGAGGACATGAAATGTAGAATTTGTTGACAGTTGCGTCCTTAGTTCATTAAAAATATGTGTCATCTTGTGCAGCTCTCGGCTCTCTACTACTTAACTCTTAGTATACGAGCGGCCTTTCATGACTACCATTACAGACTTTGCAATAAATAATTTATTTATAAAGATAACATAAGTGTTATATATCAAAATGTGAAGAAATGAAACCCCTATATCATGCACATAACTAAATTGTTCAGTGGTTTTAAACATGCATTCAGCTATAAATTTTCGCTATTGACGGGGATCGATCATCGGCCTCTCTAGAAGGCCGCTTGTATACTAAGAGTTAACTCTTAGTGAATGAGGGATACAATGTGTTGTTTTTTTTCATGCGGCTCTTCAATTGGTTAAAATGGAGACCAATTAAATATTTGGCTCTTTGTCATGGAAAGGTTCCCGACACTGGCATAGTGGTATTTTTGGCCGGCAATGGCCGATAATTACAACTAAATCTTCATGGAATGTGAATATGGTCCTAACCTTCCTCCCCCTTTATCTCCCCCTAATCCTCTGACTTCCTGTCTATCTTGGCTTTTGGTGAGCCTGTTTAATCCTTCATTTCAAAACTTTCCTCTCTCCTCCCTGGTAAAGGACTAAGAGGATCATCCCTTCACACCTCCTGACATTGGCCTTTCACACCTCCTGACCTTGGCCTTTCACACCTCTAAGAATACGTTACATTCACTAAAATCAATCTGTGAATAACGTCCTGACCTTGGCCTTTAACACCTCTAAGAATACGTTACATTCGCTAAAATCATTCTGTGAATAACGTCCTGATCTTGGCCTTTCACACCTCTAAGAATACGTTACATTCACTAAAATCATTCTGTGAATAACGTCCTGACCTTGGCCTTTCACACCTCTAAGAATACGTTACATCTCACTAAAATCATTCTGTGAATAATGTCCTGACCTTGGCCTTTCACACCTCTAAGAATACGTTACATTCACTAAAATCATTCTGTGAATAATGTCCTGACCTTGGCCTTTCACACCTCTAAGAATACGTTACATTCACTAAAATCATTCTGTGAATAATGTCCTGACCTTGGCCTTTCATGCCAGATTCTAAATCTTGGAGATCTTAGACACCCCTGTAGATTTACAAGCAACGGTTTTTATGGGACTTTGAAGACCTAAGATCTGTTGTTGTTGTTGTTATTGTTAACTTCAAACAAAAACTAAAACCAAGATGACTACCACGATACCAAAGCCAGCACTGAAAATCGTAAATAGTAGCAGGATATGTGTGTGTGTGTGTAAATAGTAACAGTAGAAAAACGTTTTGTGGGCGTGTGTGTTAAGGCAGGGTTCTCCTATGGAGTTGTCGCCTACGATTTTAGAACGACTGGCTCAGCCACAAACCATGATTTTTGTAAGCGCTGCCTTTAACAGTTTCTGCAAAGCAGTGTTGCCAACCATGAAAATTACTAGAGTAGTAAAATCAGATACAGAAACGAATGGGATGTAGAGAATCCAGGTAATTTACAAAATGATGCATACTATCAGCTCAACAGAAGAGAACAACTGGTAATATTCAGACTCTGCACTGGCCACAACAGATTGAGATACCATCTATTCAACAAGCTAAAGATAGGACCTACCGGTCAGTGTAACTGTGACACTGATAAAATGACTACTGAACATTTGCTTCAAAGTTGCCCAACATTTGCGGAACAGAGAAAGCGCATATGGCCGACACCAGTACCATTCGTGGAAAAAACTCTACGGAGATTCAAATAGCCTCAAGCTGACTACTGCTTTCTATGAAAACATTCACGTGGATGACGTCTGAGAGTGTATGAAGAAGATAAGCACAATGGAGATAATTAAGTTATGAGTAAACTGTACGAATATAACACTACATTATAGTAATACATTGTGCGTAACACTAATGTGCTTTATAAGAGAACTTTTCAGAGTTATACTTATACTCCATTCAAATGTACATTATTGCTTTGTTAGTGCACACCATACCCGAAACTAACGCAGAGCCAGTATTATCCATATGGGAAACCCTGTTAGAAATATAATTCAGTGAGATATTACGTCAACTTTGGAAAGTCTACTTGATTTATTTTTAGCAATTAATAATTAACATGTGTCATTCAAGTTGAAGGTGTTATTGGGATATAAAACCCTTGCTGAAGACTACTACTACTTAGTCGTTCCCCTTCTAACGTGAGGTGTAGAGGTTTGGGAGATAGAGCGTCAAACTATCCTATAGGCTCTTCCTCCTGGCCTGGATCCATTCTAGTCCTCCGTCCTTCAGAGATTGTCTAATGTTGTCCTCCCAGCGGACTCTGGGTCATCCTGGGGGTCTGGATCCCTGGCTCTTTGTTTCCCATGCTTGTCATGAAAGCCGATCTTCTCCCATTCTGCAGACATGGTCAAACCATCTTAGTTGGGACTGTTCTACTTGGGTCTGCAGAGGGTGGGATTTTAGGCTTTGACGTATGGTCTGGTTGCGGACCATGTCTCTTCTTCTTACTTCAACCACCTTCCTCAGATACCTCATTTCTGAGGTTTGGATGTGGCTTTTGTGGGTTGTAGTCATTGCCCATGACGCGCATCCATATGTCAAGACTGGGACATAGGTGGAGCGGTTTACAGCCATCTTCATTTTTTTACCAACCTCTCTCTTGCTGAGGAATCCTCAATTTATGGCCTGAAAAAGTCTCACAGCTGCTGCTGCTTTTTGAGTGCTTGCTGAAGACAACATTAACAACTACAGACTAATCAGAAACACAATGTAAGATTAAACAACATTGTTTTTATATATAGATTGCTTGTACACACTGAAGACATATTTTAGAAATATGGCTTACCTTCGTGTCAGTTTACTGTAGTATGTCTTACCATCAAGTCAGTTATTGTAGTGTGTCTTACTGTTATGTCAAGTACTGTAATATGTCATACCTTCATGTCAGTTACTGTAATATGTCTTACTATCATGTCAGTTACTGTAGTATGTCTTACCATCATGTCAGATATTGTAGTATGTAATACCATCATGTCATTTACTGTAGTATGTCTTATGATCATGACATATTCTGTAGTATGCCTTACAGTCATGTCATTTATTGTCAAAATTTGACTTTGCTGCCGTCGAACTAGCTGTGATGCCGTATTCCATAGCAGGTCTGACTCTGCCTGTGTACAGCTTTTTGAGTATATTCTCATCAGCACCCAATGTGGTACCAGCTAACTTTTTCATGATGGCCATGCGAAGTTTTGCCCTTAGCTGTATTTTGTTTATCTGTGATTTCCACGTCATTAGGCGGTCTAGTGTGATTCCTAAGTATGTTGGTGTTTCATCTTCTCGTACTGCCTGCCCATTTAGTTGTAGCTTTGCTTGCTGTGGTTTATTTGACAAGGTAAAAATAGTGTGTGTAGTTTTTTGTTCATTTATTTTGAGCAACCACTTTCTGGACCAACTTTCAAGGGCTAGCAGTGAATCCGGCATGCGCACTCTTGCTGTGGTGATGTATTCTTCTGAAGCCCACATGGCCAGGTCATCAGCATAGAGAGAGTTGTGGACATTCTTGTGGATGTTTTCTGTTATATCATTTATATATATGAGGAAGAGTGTTGGGGAAAGGACCCCACCCTGTGGAACTCCATGTTCCATTGTAGTCTTTTTGCTTAACTGTCCGTGCACCTGCACTCTAGCTGTTCTGTTTGTTAGGTAGTGGCTGATCCAGTTATACATTCTCTCACAGACTCCATATTTAAGCATTTTAACTCTTAGCCCATCTTTCCAAACTTCATCAAATGCTTTCTCCATGTCTACCCAGACTGCTAAAGTGTGCTTTCCTTCTTGGAAAGCATCTTCGATTTCCTGTGCAATGTAGGTGACTTGGTCCTCTGTAGACCTATGCTGCCTGAAGCCTGCCTGTTGGTGCAGTAAAATTTGTTTTTCTTCGAGGTGCCAACTTAATCTGGTATTGATCATTCTCTCCATAAGCTTTCCCGTGCAGCTTAGAAGGCTGATTGGTCTGTATATTTTGGTAAATTTCTTGCTCTTTGGTAATTTCCTGTTTTCTGTCCGGTGGAACATTTATCTGGCTCTCAAGTGAGAATTTTTGAGCAAAAACATTAGCTGCTTCTTTCTTTGTGAGTATTTTCTCATTTTGTTGTATGGCTATTTCCTTATTTTTACATTCCTCATCATTTAAGGCTTTGGCAAGCCTCCATAATTTTCTTCCATCTTTGTCGAGGTTAAGACTTTCTGTTGTTTTGATCCAACTATTTTTGGCTGAACAGTTTAACGTTTTCCTGTATTTTGCAGAGATAGCTTTGTAAGCGATGTTTGCCTCAACTGTTTTGTCCTTTTCTGCTACATGTCTGGCCTCTGTTACCCGTTCTTCCAGTTCTTTGAGTTCTTCTGTCCAGTACGGCTTATAATCTTTTCTCGCCCCTCGTGGTATTGATTCTAGGGCAGCTTTCAGAACTGCTTTATTAAATCCGTCAGCTATTTCTCCAATTCTTTTGTTTTGGGTGTTTATGGAACCACAGTATTCATCTGTCAGTGCTGAAAACTTGTTCCAGTTGGCATTTTTGTAGTTCCAGCGGGGTAATGGTTTATGGAAGTGGAGTGTATGTTCCATATTGATCATTAGTTTGATCGGTTTGTGGTCACTGCCTGCCAATTGGTTGAGCACAATGCGTTCAATCTTATGGTTGATGTCTCCTGTTGAGAAGGCAAGGTCGGGTGTCGAGGTCGATTGCCATCTTCTTGAGTAGAAGCTGGGTGTATCATCTGCTCTATTGATGAGTTGTAGATTTGAGTCAATCTCCCAGTCCTCTACCTCAATGCCACGGGTATCAGCCTCTGTGTAACCCCACCTTTCTGAATGGCTGTTGAAATCACCAACAACCAGGCAGTTGGTGTGCCTAATCTCCATTGTGGCTAGTGAAAGATCTCTATCTGGGGGGGGGGGGCATATAGGTTGTACACTCTAATGGTCTGGTCATCTATAGTGATATCAGCTCCTATAATTTCCACCTGACCGTTTGTAGCAACAGAAAGCTCTCTGCTAGGCAAGGAGTTTCTGATTAACATGAGTACTCCTCCCTTGTGTCCCTCTCTATCAAGCCGGAGGGTTCCGTATCCTCTTACAGAAAATCTGTGGTTTGTGTTTAGGTGTGTTTCCTAAATGCAGGCTATGTCAATTTGCTCATCATGTAGTTTTTTGGTGAGCGGTAGTTTCTTCTTTAGGACACCACCTGCATTCCATTGGAGTATATTTAGTGTTCTTTCCTGTGTGTTTTGGCCAGTCGCATTTGCCCTAATATTCTGCGCCCTGGCTGCACGATGTGGAGATAGGTGACCACCAGTAGCTTTGGTTGGACCCCTTTGAGGCAGGGGTCTAGCACTCTTCCCACCTGGCGGGACTCCTTGTCAAATTGTGACAGAGTAAACAGACTCCAAAACCAAGCAGCACGTATTATAACAGGGGCCCTAAAGTTCACACAAATCAACCATATGGAAAGCATTATAGGGCTACAGACAATGAAGGATAGACGTGACAGCAGAGTCCTAAAACAAGCTGAAAAATTTAAGAGACTCGAAGGACACCCCATATTCCAAAGAATGAATAGGCTAGGAAGAGGCAGGCTCAAGTGAACTAACTTTGTCGCCCAAGCAAAAGAAAAAATTAGCAAAAATACCATGCTAGCAAACTCAGTTGCAAAGAAAATCCCAACAAGCTCAACTATCCCACTGTGGAAAATAAGATGCTTTCCTGAGTTAAAATCTGATATTCCAGGCATTGAAAGTAAGGGAACACAGACAGAAACACAAAGAAAGTGTATAGCAACCAAGTATATTGACCAAAAATTCCCAGCAAAGCTTTGGACACATGCATATACTGATGGTTCAGCTAAAAATGCAGTTGAAAATGGGGGTGCCGGCATCCTCATAAAATTAAAGAATAGAATCCACTCTATGGCAATTGCCACTGGCAAATACTGCAATAACTTCAGTGCTGAAGCAGAAGCCCTGAAACAGGCAGCTGAAACTCTTATTGAATGCAAAGCACAGGCAGAAAAACAGATAGTAATCTTTACAGATGCCCTCTCAGTAATACCAGCGCTGAAGAGCCATCAAACTAAAGGATTGAAAAATCTGATAATCTCCCTTGAAAGACTGGCCAAATGCTTCAACAAGTGCACTATCCAGTGGATACCAGCCCATTGCAACATACCAGGAAATGAGGAGGCAGACAAACTTGCTAAGGAAGGAGGTGCCTTACAACAAAATGATATAGAGACAACTTACGCAACGGCAAAGACTACTATAAAGGCTACATTCAAGTCCAAATGGGAAAGAGAGCACCCGGGCCATTTGAAAAATGATGCATATCATCAATTATCCAGGAAAGAACTGGTCATCATTTTTCGGCTATGCACTGGACACAACAGATTGAGATACCATCTATACCACAAATACAAGATTGGTGCAACAGATCTCTGCACCTGCGGTACCAGCCCAATGATGGTCGAACACCTCCTGCAGTATTGCCCAACCTACAGTAATGCCCAACCTACAGTAATGAACGGAGTAGCATATGGCGTCTTACCATCATGTCAGTTACTGTAGTATGTCTTATCGTCATGTCATTTACTGCAATATGTCATATCATAGTGTGTCTTATGGTCATGTAAGGTACTGTAATATGTTATATCTTCATGTCAGTTACTGTAATATGTCTTACTATCATGTCAGTTACTGTAGTATGTCTTACCATCATGTCAGTTATTGTAGTATGTCATACCATCATGTCAGTTACTGAAGTATGTCTTCCCATCATGACAGATTCTGTAGTGTGTCTTACAGTCATGTCATTTACTGTAGTGTGTCTTACCATCATGTCAGTTACTGTAGTATGTATAACCATCATGTCAGTTACTGTAATATGTCTTATCATCTTGTCATTTACTGTAGTATCATCAAGTCATTTACTGTAGTATATCATAAAAAACATGTAAGTTACTATAGTACGGTATGTCTTATTGTCTTGTCAGTTACTGTGGTGTGTCTTACTGTCATGTCAGTTACTGTAGTATGTCTTACCATCATGTCAGTTAATGTAGTGTGTCTAACCATCAAGTCAGTTACTGTAGTATGTCTTACCATCATGTCAGTTACTGAAGTAAGTCTTACCATCATGACAGATTCTGTAGTGTATCTTATAGTCATGTCATTTACTGTAGTGTGTCTTACCATCATGTCAGTTACTGTAGTATGTATAACCATCATGTCAGTTACTGTAGTATGTTTTATCATCATGTCATTTACTGTAGTATGTCGTATCGTCAAGTCATTTACTGTAGTATATAATAACAACATGTCAGTTACTATAGTACAATATGTCTTATCATCTTGTCAGTTACTTTGGTGTGTCTTACTGTCATGTCAGTTACTGTAGTATGTCTTACCATCATGTCAGTTAATATAGTGTGTCTAACCATCAAGTCAGTTATTGTAGAATATCTTATCATCACGTATTTACTATAGTATGTCATACCATCTTGTCAGTTCCATTAGTATGTCTTACTGTCATGTCAGTTGCTGTAGTATGTCTTACCTACATAGCAGTTACTGTAATATGTCTTAATGTCATGTCAGTTACTGTAGTATGTCTTACCATTATGTAAGTTACTGTAGTATGTATTACCATCATGTCAATTATTGTAGTATGTCTTACCATCATGTCAGTCACTGTAGTTTGGCATACCATCATGTCAGTTACTGTAGTATGTCTTACCATCATGTCAGTTACTGTAGTATGTCTTATCATCGTGTCATTTACTGTAGTATGTCATATTGTAGTGTGTCTTACTGTCATGTCAGGTACTGTAATATGTCATACCTTCATGTCAGTTACTGTAATATGTCTGACTATCATGTCAGTTACTGTAGTATATCTTACTGTCATGTCAGTTATTGTAGTATGTCATACCAACATGTCAGTTACTGGAGTATAACTTACCATTATGACAGATTCTTTAGTATGTGTTACAGTCATGTCATTTACTATAGTGTGTCTTACTGTCATGCCAGTTACTGTCGTATGTATAACCATCATGTCAGTTACTGTAGTATGTCTTATCATCAAGTCATTTACTGTAGTATATCATAACATCATGTCAGTAACTATAGTACGGTGTGTCTTATTGTCATGTCAGTTACTGTAGTATGTCTTACCATCATGTCAGTTAATGTAGTGTGTCTAACCATCAAGTCAGTTACTGTAGAATATCTTATCATCATTTTGGTTACTGTAGTATGTCATACCATCTTGTCAGTTACATTAGTATGCCTTACTGTCATGTCAGTTGCTGTAGTATGCCTTACCTGCATAGCAGTTACTGTAGTATGGCTTAATGGCATCTCAGTTACTGTAGTATGTCTTACCATTATGTCAGTTACTGTAGTATGTCTTACCATCTTGCCAGTTACTGTAGTTTGGCATACCATCATGTGTTACTGTAGTATGTCTTACTGTCATGTAAGTTACTGTAGTATGTCTTACCATCACGGCAGTTACTGTATTATGTCTTACAGTCATGTCAGTTACTCTAGTCTGTCTTACCACCATGTCAGTTACTGTAGTATGTCTTACTGTAGTATGTCTTACTGTCATGTCATTTACTGTAGTATGTCTTATCATCATGTCATTTACTGTAATATAACATAATATCATGTCAGTTACTGTAGTATGTCTTATCTTTATGTCATTTACTGTAATATGTCTTATCATATGTCATTTACTATAGTATAACATACCATCATGTCAGTTACTGTAGTATGTCGTATCATCCTGTCATGTACTGTATATGTCTTATCATCATGTCAGTTATGTATAACATAACCATCATGTCAGTTACTGTAATATGTCTTACCATCATGTTGGTTACTGTAGTATGTCTTATCATCATGTCATTTACTATAGTATAACATACCATCATGTCAGTTACTGTAGTATGTCTTATCATCATGTCATTTACTGTAATATGTCTTATCATCATGTCATTTACTATAGTATAACATACCATCATGTCAGTTACTATGTACAGTGTGTCTTACATTATGTCAGTTACTGTAGTATGTCTTATCATCATGTCATTTACTATAGTATAACATACTCACTGTAGTATATGTCTTACATCATGTCAGTTACTGTAGAATGTCTTATCATTGTCATGTCATTACTGTAGTATGTCTTATCATCATGTCATTTACTGTAATATGTCTTATCATCATGTCATTTACTATAGTATAAATACATTTATGTCAGTTACTGTCAGTATGTCTTATCATCATCAGTTACTGTCATGTCAGTTACTGTAGTATGTCTTCTCATCATGTCCTTTACTGTATAGTAATATGTCTTATCATCATGTCATTTACTATAGTATAACATACCATCATGTCAGTTACTCTAGTATGTCTTATCATCATGTCATTTACTGTAATATGTACTTTAGTATGTGTTACCTTATCATCATGTCATTTACTATAGTATAACATACCATCATGTCAGTTACTGTAATGTCTTAGTATGTCATCATGTCATTTACTGTATATATAATCATGTCAGTTACCATCATGTCAGTTACTGTAGTATGTCTTATCATCATGTCATTTACTGTAATATGTCTTATCATCATGTCATTTACTACAGTATAACATACCATCATGTCAGTTACTGTAGCTTGTCTTACCATCATGTCAGTTACTGTAGTATGTCTTACCATCATGTCAGTTACTGTAATATGTCTTATCATCATGTCATTTACTGTAGTTCTTCTTACTTAACATCATGTCAGTTACTGTAGTATGTCCTATCATCATGTCAGTTACTGTAGTATGTCTTACCATCATATCAGTTACTGTAGTATGTCTTACCATCATGTCAGTTACTGTAGTATGTCTTACCATCATGTCAGTTACTGTAGAATGTCTTATCATCATGTCAGTTACTGTAGTATGTCTTACCATCATGTCAGTTACTGTAGTTTACTGTAGTTGTCTTATCTTACCATCATGTCAGTTACTGTAGTATGTCTTACCATCATGTCAGTTACTGTAGTACTTCTTACCATCATGTTGGTTACTGTAGTATGTCTTACCATCATGTCAGTTACTGTAGTATGTCTTACCATCATGTCAGCTACTGTAGTACTTCTTACCATCATGTTGGTTACTGTAGTATGTCTTACCATCATGTTGGTTACTGTAGTACTTCTTACCATCATGTCAGTTACTGTAGTATGTCTTATCATCATGTCATTTACTATAGTATAATGTAGTATCATGTCAGTTACTGTAGTATGCCTTACCATCATGTCAGTTACTGTAGTGTCTTACCATCATGTCAGTTACTGTAGTATGTCTTACCATCATGTTGGTTACTGTAGTATGTCTTACCATCATGTCAGTTACTGTAGTATGTCTTACCATCATGTCAGTTACTGTAGTATGTCTTACCATCATGTCAGTTACTGTAGTATGTCTTATCATCATGTCAGTTACTGTAGTATGTCTTACCATCATGTCAGTTACTGTAGTATGTCTTATCATCATGTCAGTAACTGTAGTATAACATACCATCATGTCAGTTACTGTAGTATGTCTTACCATCATGTCAGTTACTGTAGTATGTCTTACCATCATGTCAGTTACTGTAGTATGTCTTACCATCATGTCAGTTACTGTAGTATGTCTTATCATCATGTCAGTTACTGTAGTATGTCTTATCATCATGTCAGTTACTGTAGTATAACATACCATCATGTCAGTTACTGTAGTATGTCTTACCATCATGTTGGTTACTGTAATATGTCTTACCATCATGTCAGTTTCTGTAGTATGTCTTACCATCATGTCAGTTACTGTAGTGTCTTATCATCATGTCAGTTACTGTAGTATGTCTTACCATCATGTTGGTTACTGTAATATGTCTTACCATCATGTCAGTTTCTGTAGTATGTCTTACCATCATGTCAGTTACTGTAGTGTCTTATCATCATGTCAGTTACTGTAGTATGTCTTACCATCATGTCAGTTACTGTAGTATGTCTTATCATCATGTCAGTTACTGTAGTATAACATACCATCATGTCAGTTACTGTAGTATGTCTTACCATTATGTGAATTACTGTAGTATGTCTTACCATCATGTCATTACTGTAGTTTGTCTTAGTTAGTTACTGTCTTACCATCATGTCAGTTACTGTAGTTTGTCTTACCATCATGTCAGTTACTGTAGTATGTCTTACCCATCATGTCAGTTACTGTATATGTCTTATGTCAGTTACCATCATACCATCATGTCAGTTACTGTAGTCTGTCTTACCATCATGTATAGTTATATTAAATATGTGTTTAAGTACGGAATTATATACACCACAAGTTCATTATCCTTGAATTACAAATTGGCAAAGCAAATGATATAAAATTTGTTCTTACAACTCTATAACTATAATATTCATAATCATATCATTTTAATAGCGCCTAAATGACTGCATATATTTCTTCAGATATGAATACAGTATTTAAGCCTCTCCTTATGCAACCACTTTAAATATGAAAAAATTGGAAAAAAATTATTAGTTGATAATAATGATATAATTATATATAAAAATTCACTTACTAATGAAGCTTAATGAGATCCTTGCGCTTGGTGTGACTCAGCCGGTTTTGAAATTCTTGGTTTTAAGTTTGTTAAAAGAAGTCTCAAATCTCCTGTTACAAATCTGCAGTCGGTTTCGTTGCGTTTGTAGTAGCAACACTACTGCACTGAACCCCTTCTCCACCATAAACGACGTTGGGAATGCTGTAATTAGCAATTTAGTTTCATGCCAAAGAACGGGATATGCAAGCCTCTGCTGGATCCAAAATTTTTTGTAATGTGTGTGACTGAATCGTGCATTTGCCTCGAAGTCATTTTGTAGCTCAATTAATTCTTCTTGTAAATGTTGACTAACTTGTTCCACGTCTGATTCAAACGGATTAATCACCCAATCTGGTATTATTAGTTCTTGCAAGTCTTTAAATCTTATGCTCATATCATTTTTAATAGCGTCCAAATGAGTGCAATAAACCTCTAAATCTGAATCTTTAAGCCTGTCCCCACCTAACTGCAGTAAACATGGAAAATGAGAAAGTTCTCGGCGACTAAGATTATTTTTATATAATGTCAATTTGTTGATGAACCCCATGATAATTCCTTTCACTTTAATCAGACTGATCTCATTTCTTTGTAGCTTAAGAAGAACCTCATTTAACTTTTTCAAATATATCTGAAAGATAGGCCACATCGTTTCGCAATACTTCTCTTTCGATGCTAAATATTTCTTTGATTGAATCCAAAAATTCTACAACAGTATAAAATAATGCCCATAATCTTTTTAAACAGTTACCTTTGGACAGCCATCGTACTTCCGTGTGTAGGAGAAGACGTTCAAACTCTTCACCATTATCACAACAAAGTTTACGAAATAATCTACTGTTCAACGAATGCACCTTAATTTTGTTAATAACACTGATAACACAGTTCATTGATTTGTGGAGTCTGTCACTAAGATGATTGGCGACTAAATGTTGTCGATGAATAACACAATGAATTGTTAAAACACCAGGTGCCACATTTTTTAAGTAGGCCAGAAACCCACGATGACGACCAACCATAGCTAGTGCTCCATCTGTCGCACATGCGATGACATTGGAAAAAGGAATTTGTTTTTCCAACAAAAATGTTTCAAGCGTTTCAAAGATTGATAACCCCTTTGTATCTGCTGTCAGTAGTTTTGCAAATAACATATCCTCTATGATATTTTCATTCTTTATGTATCTTACATATGCGAGCAGCAAAGCTTCGTTGTCACGCACGACGCTTTCATCCAACTGTAGTGAAAATTCAGTAGACTGCAAATCAGTACACAGCTGATTTTCAACATCGCTTGCTATCTCATCTATTCTTCTTGAAACAGTATCATTGCTCAATGGAATAGAAGAAATGATGTCACTTGGATTTGTTTCCATCATTGTGCTAATTACCTCCCGTACAGCTGGTAAAATTAAAGATTCTCCAATGTTGTGAGGTTTACCACACTTCGCAATCATGTGTGCAATTTTATAAGATACAATGAGACCTTTATCATTGTGATTATACATTTTTTAAACATATTAGTGATAGTGTTGCGGCTTTCACACTTTTGTTTTAAATCCTGGAAGTAAGAAATATCTTTGCCAACTTTATCTGAGTGTTTCTTGGTAAAATGCTTGTTAAGCCGTGACGGTTTCATTGCTTCATTAGAAAACATTTGCTGGCACAGCAAAAACATTGGTAACTGTTCATTTACGGCTGAAGGTACAAAACCGAATTTCAAATATTCAACTGAATATTGTCGACACTTTCTCTTTACTGCTGACATATTGAAAATGTTAGTATAATATCACTGCACATACATCTACATCTCGTCAAGCCTCAAAACTGACTGAGTTTAATTCTCTACACTCGAAACATCCAAAGATGCATTAAATCTAAGCTACAACTGCCCACAACATCCTTGTTGCATGAAGGTATTTACGGACAGAGTAGGGAAGGGGCTGTGATGTGTTCACAGGTTAATCAATGTTTGACGGGAATGTGTTTCCAGAAGAAAATATGTGCCGAGAGTGGAGAGAACGAACGAACGAACGAACTTTATTTTCGAAGGGTAAAGAATTAGGCGCGCAGGCCCGTCTAACATTCTGCCCTTCCACTCTCATTAATCTTGCATACTATATCCTTTCATTCCCACATGATGCTTTAAGCATTAATTTAAAGGCATGCAACATTATAAAGTAGGGAGCCGCGCTAGCGTAGTGGTTACAACACCGCTCTGGCGACCGGGTGATACAGGATACAACCCGGGCGACGGCATTTGAGGATTTTTCGTCGACCGGGATTTGGACTGGATTAACTCGAGACCTGGCGACCACATTTGAAGGAGTGTCGTCGACCAGGGATTGGCGGCTCCTGAGCCGACCCAGCTGCAATGGGTACCTCCGAAATCGGCGAGTATTTGCCTGAATGGCGAGGGACACCTGTCTCTGTACAAGAAATAAAGGGATACTCACGTAAAATCAATGTCAGGTTAGACATAAATAATAATAATAATAACCTGAGATTTCGCCTCGAGTATTAGCGGGCGTACGCAAAAAAAAAAAATTATAAAGTTACCATAACAGCATTCATTTACAGTATGCAATCGTAATAAAAAAATGAGTAGGTTTTTTTTTAAACAAACAAGCTAGTAATTGGGGGAAAAAAGTAATAATAAAATAAATAAAACAATAAATAAAAATAAATAAATTCTGTATACCGACACTCCCTCATGCGGTCAATCCGTCTACAATTAATCTGTAGTTTTGAATGTGTCATCAATCATCAATACAAAAATTACATAGACACATTCTCGCTTATGTCCATACATTCTTGGTGAAAAATGAAATAATAATAATAACACTTTCTTACGCACTTCTGTGACAGGAAAAGTCTTTTAGCAGTAGAAAAAAAAAAAGTTCACATTTCTAAAGTACAGTGGTATGCGGGTACATTCTCATGACTCACATTTCTAAAGTACAGTATTATGTGGGTACATTCACACATATGTGGTAGGGTGGGCGAGATGATGATGATGATTATATTGTGATTGTGATATCACTTTCTTGTCACACTCGCACCGACCCGAACAACAATAAAACTCTTGATTCTAGAGGCAGGGGCTATATTTATTTTTACAGCCCATTCAGTGACAAAGCAAACATTAAACAAATAAACTAGCGAACATCACAAAACCCAACAAAACAAAACACCCAACAGTGCCCGATGCTAATGTGCTCAATGCATTTACAGTTTGGCTCTGTCGTCTGTTCTCTCTGGCGGCTGATCCTAGGAAAGGTCCGCTGGTAGCTCGCTATCTCTTTTTATAGGCACTAGGCTAATCACTCACTTTACTGCGCTAGGCGTATTAATCTTGACTACTTAAATATCACACGCGATTATCGCTTAGGAATAGCGAAAACACAAATAAAACCTACAGCTATTTAATATAACACAATTCTACACCACAACTTCATTTAAATGCATTATTATGGCATTTTCATCAATCTTCTACTTCAGATTTTTCACAACCCAGGCTCGCGCCGTCACGTGATCTGACAGTCACGTGGGCCGACCGAAAATATATGGGCGACAAACATGCCTTGAACTGAAGTGGGGGTGGGGCCTCAGGGGTGTCTTCCCGGCCCATCACATATCTCCCTCCTGATTTTGTTGTCGTCCCGACAACATCACCACCTGTGGCGCTTCGATCGTAGCCTCTTAGATCGTTGGTGCTGCGTATGACTCTTTCTCTGCGGCGATGCTTTAGGCTGAGCTTCTGTCATCGGTACAACCCGGCTGGGGACTGTCTTGGTCGACATGTCCCTAGTTGTGCTTTGTCGGGCTGGCAGTTGCTGTGGTCTAGAAGATTCGCCTAATTGTGCCGCGTCGCTGCTGGCTTGTGACATCTGCTTGCCAGTGCATGTAGCTGTCGAATCTGTAGGGGGATCGCTCTTGACGTGTTCTGCACTCATTTTGTGTGGACGGTGGCTTACATTCCCCACAGTCTGCTTTTGATGAGTCTCCTCTGCTGAACCCTGATTTGCACTCCCTCCTATCTGCTTAGGACGGGTTTCCTCCCCTAGACGACGGGTAATTTTCTCGGCGCCCTTAGTGTGACAGTTGTCACGGTCATCTCTTGGCTTGCACCCGGAAGGAAACCTGGTTGTGGTAGCACGTCTCGGGAAAGAGCTCTTTGAGGGACAGGCGGCTATCAAATGTTCAGTTGACTTGCAATGAAAACATCTCTTCGGAAGCGGGCCTTGAGGGCACTTGGCTGCCATGTGGTCTGACAAGTCTCCACAATTGTAGCATCTTATCTTTCTGGGCTTCCTCTGTGCCATGGGTCGCTTTCTGCTGCCCTTACACTCTTGACCGCCAATGCCGCATACATAAATTGCTTCCATGCCCTGGACCGATGGTTTGCTGTCAAACTCTACTCTCTCATTTCTCGCCAGACTCCGGAATCCCTTTCTGAAGATCTTGGTCTGATGTACAAATACATCAATACCTCCATCATCTGGCGTGATGAATCCCCATCCCCTGCGGACACTGTACCACTTGCAAACTCCTTTTCGCCTTGTCGGTGCAGCTGCACTGGTCGGTACTGTCAGCTCACTGCTTTCGTTAACAACAGCTTGACTCTCACATACCAGAACATGCACCTCCTCGTCGTGCTTTGGCTGTTCCCGTGGACACACCTCCTTGTCTTGCGTTGGCTGTTCCCGCGGACACACCTCCTCGTTGTGCTTTGGCTGCTTCCGCGGCTGGCATGGTGCTCTCTTTCTCTGCACCTCCTCTTGTGCTGGCGAACTGGACTCTGACATCTGTGCTATCTGGGACTTTAGGAAGGATAACTCTGCTCTGAGTGCCTCCTCCTCCTTCTTAACTTCTGCACTTGCTATCTGGACCCGTGTCTCAGGCTTTTTACTTCCACATAAACAGCATATTCCCAAGGGAAATTCCTGTTCACCTCACTGACTTGTGGTTGCTCGCTGTAGGCTTTTTTGACAATTTCCAGTAACTGCTCAGGGTTGGCCTTGGCTCCGCCATGTATCCGCAATTCTCTAGATACCCATTTCGTCACGTTGTTCCATATCATGTCTAACTTGTCTTCTGCGCAAAAAGGCGCCACCTTCCACGCGGCTTCCACATCCTCCACAAACTCTTGCCAAGTGGGTCTCCCCTCTCCACTAAATAACCTTATCTCTGGCTCCTCCACGTACAATATCTTCACAGGCGCATTAATCGATGCCATCTTGCTGCAGGAATGCACTGCTGGGTGTTTACAATCTTTGTTCGCTTGCTGTTTGCTCAGTGTCACTGTCTGCCTTATCCTGCCGACGGCGCCAATTGTGGTAGGGTGGGCGAGATGATGATGATGATTATATTGTGATTGTGATATCACTCTCTTGTCACACTCGCACCGACCCGAACAACAATAAAACTCTTGATTCTAGAGGCAGGGGCTATATTTATTTTTACAGCCCATTCAGTGACAAAGCAAACATTAAACAAATAAACTAGCGAACATCACAAAACCCAACAAAACAAAACACCCAACAGTGCCCGATGCTAATGTGCTCAATGCATTTACAGTTTGGCTCTGTCGTCTGTTCTCTCTGGCGGCTGATACTAGGAAAGGTCCGCTGGTAGCTCGCTATCTCTTTTTATAGGCACTAGGCTAATCACTCACTTTACTGCGCTAGGCGTATTAATCTTGACTACTTAAATATCACACGCGATTATCGCTTAGGAATAGCGAAAACACAAATAAAACCTACAGCTATTTAATATAACACAATTCTACACCACAACTTAATTTAAATGCATTATTATGGCATTTTCATCAATCTTCTACTTCAGATTTTTCACAACCCAGGCTCGCGCCGTCACGTGATCTGACAGTCACGTGGGCCGACCGAAAATATATGGGCGACAAACATGCCTTGAACTGAAGTGGGGGTGGGGCCTCAGGGGTGTCTTCCCGGCCCATCACACATACATTACATTATATAATAATATTTTAAAGTGAATATAATAATGATATTACATGGATATAAAACAAATTATTCACACACAAAAAACGAGCGGAAGAGGAAAAGAAATGTTGACCTATGGATGAGATGTTGACAGGCAAATGCTGTTTCTCTGGGGGTAGATAATCAGTGTTGATGAAGTGTTTGAAAAGTGCTTTGTTAAAAGAATATTGTGTAGGTAGGCTTTTTAGGTGGTGTGGAAGGCTGTTCCATAAGTAGGCACCAGAGAAGGCTAGACTCTTTTTGAACAGGTCGATCCTAGGTTTGGGCAGACGTAACTGATGTAATCATTGTCCCTCCCTTCTACTGGTTTGAAACAATGATCTTAGGTACGACGGGGCATTGTTAGATAGAATTGTGTGAGTCAGCTTGGCTTTGTTGTAGAGAAGACTTTTTTAGCGACAGTATTTTGGGTTCTTTTTCCTGTCCTTGTGTGTGGTGTCGTGCGATTATTGGTGATCAGACGTACTGCTCTCTTTTACAGGGAGTGTAGTCTCTTCGAGGTGGAAGCAGGGCAACAATCCCATAGTGTAGAGCAGTAATCTAGGTATGTCTGTATATGTGAGGTGTAGAACAATAGTCTAGGGTCTGCGTCTAAGAAGTGTTTTATTTTGGCTAGCTGGTACGTCTTTTGTGCTAAGTGTTTGGTTAAATTCCGTACATGGGAGTTCCACGTTAAGTGATGGTCAATCGTGATCCCTAGAACTTTGTGTTCTGTTACATGTTCAATTTGTATTGATTCCGCGTGTAGCTGTAGCGATATTTTGGTGCAGCTTAGGAGTTTCTGTCTGGTGGTAATCAACATAGATTTCGTTTTTTTTTTTTTTTTGTTGTGTTTACTGGCATACGATTCATATTACTCCATTTTGTTAGATTGTTTACATCGCTTTGAAGAGTCATTTCAAGTGCCACGCAGTCATTGTCACTAGTGTAGATAATACAATCATCTGCAAAGAGGTCACAAGTTGAATATTTTAGATGTAGTGGCAGGTCGTTGATGAACATTGCGAAGAGTAGGGGCCCAAGAATAGAGCCCTGCGGTACTCCTGTAACTACCTTCGAGAAATCTAATGCCGAGTTGTTGTGAAGCACTAACTGTTGTCGATCTGCCAGAAAAGGTTAGCTTGGGTGTGTCGAGAGGCTTACAATTGTTTCGAGTGTTGAAGGGACATAAATCTAGGCCTACTGTCTCGTGACAATGGTAACATCCCAGGCACTAAAAATGTGCTTTTGGAATCCTTGAAACACTCCATAGGACGCAGGGCAAATAAAAAATATTGTGTTACAAGCTATGCGAAGGGGAATATCTTTTGTAATTGTTTCATATTGATTTATGTAAAAAAACGCCCCCCCCCCCCCCCCCTCCTGAATGGAAGTAGCGACCCCCAATCATTGCGACCCATCAGAACGCCCCTAGAAATCTTGAAAACACCCCCCAGGGGGCGGTACCCCCCCCTCCCCCTCTCCCATTGAGATACACTGCTGTAGCATGTCTAGCCATTATGTCAGTTACCGTAGAATGTCTTATCGTCATGTCTTTTAGTGTAGTATTTCATAACATCATGTCATATGCTAAAGTATGTCTTACTGTTAAGTCAGTTACTGTAGTATATCTTACCATCATGTCAGGTAACGTAGTATGTCTTACCATCATGTCAGTTACTGTAGTATGTCATGCCATCTTGTCAGTTACAGCAGTATGTCTTACTGTCATGTCAGTTGCTGTAGTATGTCTTACTGTCATGTAATGTATTGTCTTACTGTAATGTCACTTGTATGTGCGTGCACGTGAGTGCATATATATATATATATATATATATATATATATATATATATATATATATATATATATATATATATATATATTAGTATATATATATATTAGTATATATGTGTTTAGACTGTTATGACTGGCAGTTTGCGAAAGTTGGTAAACAACTTCATTTGATTATGTTCAAGGAAAAAAGGTGTGGATGAAGATTAAGCTTGTGTGAGTAAGACAGACAGAAATACTGTAGTATGTCTTACTGTTATGTCAGTTACTGTAATATGTCTTATTGTCATCAGTAAGACAATCTTTCCCTCCCCATACATATAAATATGAGTTTACACACACACACACACACACACACAGCTATGTGACAATAAGACACAAACGTGAAAAAAAACTACGGGTAATTGGGTATGAGTCTGACCAACACACAAAATTAAGTTTCTTTTGTTGTTTATTATCATTAAACTTGACAACACCAAATATCTAAATAAAGATAAAATCAGATTTACATACATAGGAAATAACTGAATAAATGTGCCCTCCCCCTCTTGAGAAAAGAACCCAAAAAGTTAATAACTCAAAGGTTAGCACTATGTTACAGAATAGACAGTAAAGAAATAAGTTCCTACTAAATGCTACCCAGTAAAGTAAACAATTTTAAGCAAAATCAAGGATGAAACAATTCCTGTAACAAAGAAAAATATTCACTCTCTCTGTCATAAGAGGCCACTCAATCACGCTTACCTAATCTTGGTGATATCCCTTGGAATTACAATGGTTCCTGAATATACAAAATTGTCAGGTGTATTTCCCAAATCGGCCTCAGTCTATCCTCTAACAATTAAGATTTAATGAGGGGGATGCCAAGTTTGGTGGTTTATTCATGGGTAAACAAATGTCACCTCGAATAGTTAGTGTAGAAAAACCAAGATCTTGGGGTTCACAGTAAACAGAGGGAAATACTTCCAGTATTGGGAAACATTTGGTTGCTAACTGTTACAAATTATAAATGATGGTAATCCTATCAGCTGGCTCTATGGTGAGTGCCGATCCTGAAACAACGTAAAGTCTTGATGATACTCTTGAATACTACCGTCAGTCATCAGATAATGTTATTGTTCGGTACAACCCGAGTGGGCTGATAAAAATTTTAAAAAAATATTCTGGCCTTTATAAGTCCAGTTAAATTTATCAGTTAAAATGTTTCTTTGTCTCTTTGGCCAGTCCTGTTCACAAATGAACTTGAGGACGTGCAAGCCAAGAAAAAGACAACATTAACCATTCAGTAAATGATGAAAAAAGACGGCTGCCTGCTCTTGTGATCAGGTCTGCGCGGAATAAAGAACATTTATGAAAAAAATGCTACTATCCTATATAGCTACATATATGCACATGGACGGGGACAAGACTATCTCTTATCCACTATGTCTCTCCTGCTTAAATTTAAAAGGCACATGGTGACTTCTTTACACCTATATGGTCAACTTTTCGCTAGCACGGCGATTTCAGGTCGGATGAAGGTATGCAACCCTCCCCCGCACCTTACGCGCACGTTAACGATCGGTGTACAATGTCAATTATTATTTAATTGTCCCTATGCGCACTTACATAAATATCGCCTGTCGTTTATAGCTATTAAAATGTCTGCGTCTGTTTGTCATCGTATGGTATTAAATAATAGTCACTTGCTATAAATACACAAAATGAAATATAACGTGAATTCTATTCTGTCACTATCAGTCGCACCTAGCATATACTCAGTAAACTAAAAGCGGGTGGTAAAATTAACATTAAAACTGATCCTCTGGTATAAAATAGTTACGCGTTATTATTTCACTGGTCTGAAGCACTAATTTCTATTACCAGAAAATCCTCATGAAAAGATCGCCCCGAATGCTATTAACACATTTAGCAAAATGGTTCTAGCTACTGCATGCTTAGACTATTCCAAAATTTCTGAGTGACGACTGATAGCTGGTTTCAGAAGACAGTTTATATATCATCATGGTTGCTCTGATCTATAGATGATGCTACTTTTTACAATATAGTGTATTGCAGAAAACCAGAAACATGAGTCCTCCCAGATAAATGTTTTCACAGTCGCTCTGTCTGGCGTTGCTAATTGACATCAGAGACTTAAAACCGTGTAACGGGGTTCTCGGAGATTTTGTCCGTATCTGAAGATCAAATATTAACTTCCCTCTGTGCACGAACTTCAAAAGGTACTCGGGGAAATATTTTTCAAAAAGGTCCGGTGTTTTTCACGTGCCGTCTGTCAGGTTTCCGATGCTCGCGTGAGAAACTTGATAAACAAACCTGATTCGCTCCCTGTTATGACTGGCAGGTCGCGAAAGTTGGTAAAACAAATTCGTTTGTTTATGTTCGAGGAAAAGAGGCGTGGATGAAGAATAAGCTTGCGTGAGTAAGGCACGCAGAAAGATGCGTGGTTTTGCTAGCAAATCATAGAACGCTAACGGGATTACAAAGGTTGTCAGATTACTGTAGGCTATATTTCCATTATACGTCACATGTAGTAGTATGTCTTAATGTCATGTCAGTTACTGTAGTATGTCTTACAGTCATGTCAGTTGCTGTAATATGTCTTACAGTCATGTCAGTTACTGTAGGATGTCTTACTTTCATGTCAGTTACTGTAATAAGTCTTGCTGTCATGTCATTTACTGTAGTATGTCTTACCAACATGTCAGTTACGTTAGTATGTCTTACCATCATGTCAGTTACTGTAATATGCCACACTGTCATTTCAGTTACTGTATTATGTCTTACTGTCATTTCAGCTACTGTATTATGTCTTACTGTCATGCCAGTTACTGTTGTATGTCTTCATATCATGTCAGTTACTGTAGTATGTCTTGTCGTCATGTCAGTTACTGTAGTATGTCTTACCAACATGTCAGTTACTGTAGTATGCCTTACCATCATGTCAGTTACTGTAGTATGCCTTACTATCATGTCAGTAACTGTAGTATGCCTTACCGTCATTTCAGATACTGAAATATGTCTTACCGTCATGTCAGTTACTGTAGTATGTAGTACCATATTGTCAGTTACTGTAGTATGTAATACCCTCATGTCAGTTACTGTATTATGTAATATCATCATGTCAGATACTGTAGTATGTCTTACCATAATGTTAGTTACTGTAGTATGTATATAATGATGTGTTGTATATTTACATACAATATTTGAAGTTAAAGAACACCTTCCTGATTACTCCCTTGTTGTGTTGGTGAAAAACTAGTCTGGCCATTTCCACTGGTAGAACTTTTACTAGCTTCCAACATGCGTCTGATTATTCGTCGACCTTTTCCATCAGCAAGTTTTCTAGCACTGGCGGTTATACAATCAATTTTATTCTGACATAATTTTATGAAAGTAATCATCCTCACTCGTATTTGTGTGTGTGTGTGTGTGTGCGTGATGCTATATATTTTACAGTTTGTTTCCCCCTTCTTTAATTGTCACACTTAGTTACATTTGACCGAACACCCGGTCTTTCCCTCCCTGCATGACGTCATACGTGAGCGACCCAGAATTGAAAATTTCACTTGTTTTTTTTTTTTAGCAATGGGTATTACCCATTCTATATCACATATCCGGAACGTATAGAACTGTTGTTTCACTTTCAACATTTGCTAATCTATTGTGCATACTGACTGCTAACAAGAGGTTCTGTACTTAGTTTTTTACACACGCACACACACAACATTTTAGGTCTTGTTTTAAGATACGTTTACAAGAAGATCATTCTTGTTGCAAGAAATAAGCTTATACGACAGTGTCTATATGTTTTGTTTGTTTGGTTACACAGTGGACGAGACTCGACCCGTGTAGGTCGAGTTGTTAATATTATTATAAATTCGGAAATAAATTTTATACCGGGATATTAAATATTAGTTATCATTACATCTATGTAAATCTAATGTACAATTTTTCTTTCAATATCATTAAACAAGAATTTTGTAAGATCTTTGACAATAAAATACGTGAAATTTTAGAAGACATCAGATTTCATCACTTATAGTTTAATAGATTCATAGATCCTCAAAGAATATTTTATTTATAAGTAAGTAGAATGTATTATGACTAAAAATTGAAAGCGGCATATTTAACTACAACTGTCTACTGCAGCAAAACTTCAGCTGTTCCAGCAAAAACAATAAGGACAGATCTTATATTGTTGGTTGTTATATCTAATCTCGTACATGATGATATATAACTCAGTCTGTAGCCTAGCCTTACCAGTCTTTTACAAACCAAATGGAAGTAACGTAGGGTCACAACACGTCCGGATTTGGAAAGATGTGTCCTGCCTGTCCGGTCGGAGTTTTAAAAATCCGACTCTTATGTGATTTACTAAATAACACAAAAGGCACTATTTCAAAAATTGCACTTTTTAATTTCAGTTGCAAGGATTGAGTTAAAGTCTTCATGTCCGCAGTATGGAACAAATAACAATTTATCCTGTAAGCTTTAGTGTTGCTGGATTATTTATAATCGATTATCATCTTAGATAGTCTAAAAGCGATTATCATCTTACTTTTAAGTTTTCTTATTTTTGCTCGTTTTTTTCCCTCTACTGTTTACGAATAAGAAACCTTAGAAAGATAGGCGTTATTAGGTTTAGTCCATTAAATCTCGCCAGCTGTTGCAAATGTCAAAGTTCTTGTTCTTTTATAATAAAAAAAAATATTCCGTTTAATCGTTTGTGGGTTATAATTAGGATATAAAGTGTGTTAAGTAAAGATAATAATTCTGATTTTCTATATAAAAAAATGGCATTATGTGCCCACTCCACTCAGTGCAAAAATAGTAAATCAAAAATGTAAAATTGTATTGTGTGAACGTATGTGTGTATGCCCTTCCCTTATCCATAAAAAAAAAAAATAAATAAACAACAACACAAAAACTCTAACAACTGCCACGTAATCAACAAGGGGGAGAAGGGCGCAAAAGGTGGCGTGTCTAGGGGGACACCCTATCCACTAATTATCTGCCATCTTCAACAAGCTTAATGACACCCTATCCACCAATTATCTGACTAATTATCTGCCATCTTCAACAAGCTTAATGACACCCTATCCACCAATTATCTGACCAATTATCTGTCATCTTCAACAAGCTTAATGACACCCTATCCACTAATTATCTGTCATCTTCAACAAGCTTAATGACACCCTATCCACTAATTATCTGTCATCTTCAACAAGCTTAATGACACCCTATCCACCAATTATCTACCATCGCCAATAAGCATGATGAAACCCTATCCATCTGTCACCGTCAACAAGCATAATGACTCCCTATCTAAAAATCATCTTGTGACGGTATTGCCTCCCATGCTTTGCAGTAGTGGTACAACGGTGGCCAAAACTCAAGAGTATCTAATATTGGCTTCCAAGGTATCTACCTGCGCACAAGATTACTCTTTGCAGAACAAACGAACGAACGAACTTTATTTTCAAAGGGTTACGAATTTGGCACGTAGGCCCGTCTGACATTCTGCCCTTCTTCTCTCTCTCTCTCATCATGTATACTGTATCCTTTCATCCTCACATTTACTTTAAGCATTATTAAGGTATTTATCATTATAAAAGTAATTTAACATCATACATTTGCAATAATCATCATAATTACAGTATGTTTTTAAAATAAATTAAAGAAAAAAAAATGAGAAATAAAGAATTAAAAACATAATAATAATAAAACAATTAATGAAAATAATAAAATAAATAAAAAATAAAATAAAAAACAAACAAACAACAAAACTGATAAAAATCGAATTCCTCATACAGTAAATTAGTGATTTGAGACATATTCAGAGATGTGTTATAAGAACTCGTGAAATATTCAAACTGTCTGCTACTGAATGACTTGGGGACTCGGTGTTTTTTCCAGTGCACGCGAAAAAACTTTACGAGAGGTGAGCAGCTTTGAGTCTCATAGCAGATACTGCTGCAATGAGTGCATCAAGATGAGGTGGGGTAAACAGTATCTTTCCTCGCTGTCTTTCCCGTCCCAAATTAATTTGCAAGGGGTTGAAAATCGATCACAGTCCCCTATTGCATTCTTCCTTCCTCTTGCTCATCTTTTGTTACTGTTACTCAAACATTCTCCAGCGTACTTTAAGTATTAATTTAAGGGCATTACAACATTACAAGGTAGTATAACAGCATACATTAACAGTACCTGATCACAAAATTAAGAATAAGTATATTGTAATGAAAAACTAGATCATTAGAGCCTCCATACAGTGTATTGGATAAAAGTACAAGACAATCAGTTAGGGTGGCATAAAATCAGCACTCATAAAGTATTTGAACAGTATACGATTGTATGAGTAAGGACTGCGCGTGTTTTTCAGGTCATTGGGAAGATTGTTCCAAAGATGAGCAGCTGAGTAAGCCAAACTAGTCTTAAATATGTCTAGCCTGGACTTGGGTACCTGTAATTTGTTTAAGCGCTGACTGCGTCTGTCATTATATTTTAAAAGCCGCCAAAGATACTTTGGAGCATTCTGTGACAGGATTTTGTGAATAAATTTCCCTTTGTTAAAGAGGAAGCGCTTCCTGAGGGGTAATATATGAATATAATTATATAAATCAATACAATGTGATTGGTGTTTATCAGCAACAAGGCGCATTGCGCGGTTTTGAAGCGAGTGGAGCCTTTTTGTGTTGGAGACAGAACAACCATCCCAGATTGTGGAACAATAGTCTAGATGCGTTTGTATATGCGATATGTAGAACATTTTCCTTGCCTCCTCATCCAGGAAATGTTTAATTTTGGCTAATTGGTAAACTGTTTGTGCTGTTTGCTTTGTGAGTGCATGTACATGTGAGTTCCAACTTAGGTGTTGGTCAACAGTGAGACCTAGAGTTCTGTGTTCATTTACGTTTTCAATTCGTGATGTTCCAATTGTTGTAAATTTTTTATAGGTAATTATGATCGATTCTGGTCCCGTCTGAATAGAACTGACAACGGTGATAACTCAGTGAGAGATAAGGTAAAGAGATAGATTTTTTTACGAGTTAAATGGTGAAAGGTAGAGTCTGTCCCTAGATTGAGAAAATACTGTAGTCCAGCCTATCGATTACGACTGAAATTTGTTTATCGGACAGTTTCCTTGCTATATATATTAATATATATCAACCACTCACATACACACACACACACACACCGATAAGTGACGACAATTAGACGCACAAACGTGAAAATTATATTAATGGAGTGGGGATATTGGGACGAGCTGACCAACACAGTTAACTCTTTCAGTCCCAAGCAAAAAAGTTGGTTTGGCCCAAGCAAAAATGGCCACCCCGGTGCATTTTTAAATGAATATCTCAAAACAGAAACACGTTCACTCTTAAACACATGTGGTATTTAAAAGAATGTACTTGCAGTCGGAAATGACGTTTTGGGTGGTTTGTGGGTAGTTATAATTAGAAACAGTCTCAAACAGAGGCACATATGTTAAGTTTATTATAATAAAGAAACTTCACAACATCAAATATCAACAGTAAATAGAAAAAAATCATAGGTTACAGAAATACTAAGAATTAAACCCAATATGTGTGATCCCCCTCCCCTTCTGTTGAGACAAGATCCCGTTAGAAGAAGTTATTAACCCCCAAAAAGGTCAACAGATTTGCACTATGGTATATAATTTGCCTATACTGCAAAGAACAGAGTTTTCTAATTAGTCTATTCTGAAATGAACAGTATTAGAAAACATAAGAAGAAAAAAACAACACAGTGAGTACTATGAGTATACAATAGAAGAATTATTCACTCCTGCTTTCTCTCGCTCTGACATACATGTGGCCACCTTTCAGATTGTGCTTACCTACTCATTGATTACAACATCTGGAACATAACTTCATGATACAACAATAATCCATGGTTGGGCTTTTGGTAAAACAAGCCCCAGTTCCTCAAATGACTGATTAATCCTCTTATTTGGGGAACGCTTGCTTTGTTACTTTTTATGGAATCTGTTCATGTCACCGCAATTAGTTCAGTTATGAAAATACTTGAGATCAAATGTGCACAGGGTTCAGTAGCTTGAGATATTCGATAGTTAAATAGAATGTCAGGTTGATAAATCTTTTCAGGATAAATCCTCGCCACAACACAAGTGGTCGGTAGTCGGAAAATGTTAAATTTGATATTCTTCGCCACAGCGGGCTGAATGTAGATGGAAAATGCAAAAGAGATCTGGATAGCTAAATATCCAGTTAAGTTTTATTCTTATAGTTGTCACATAGAAATTATGATCAATAAATTTTCTATATTTCTTCTTTTTTTCTACCCGTGTCATCTACACTATTATCGCTCTTTATCCTTTTCCTGTATTTTTCGCATTCGTTCGTTTGCGAGAAATATATTTCTTTCCCATTCTCACTTTACCGTTTTTCTTTCTCATACTGATACGCATTCTATTACGTAGATGTCAGTCGCTGCAGGTAGATGTATAACTGTGAATAGTGTTAGAATCGTTTTCGTCAGAGACATGTGAGCAGACAGTTGTCTATACTTTTCCCATGACATGGCGCTCTTGGGATAGATTCTCGTCGTAAACGTGTGATAAACTGCCATCTAAGGAGACTTTTGGCTAGCATTTTCACCTGACACGAACGTTTCTCCGGCGTGAGGTGTGTAAAGCGACATCTGCACGGCACAGAATGAGACATTCGTCTGGTTTTTCCATGACACTCAGCGCTACGGTTAAGTTCTCAGCGTAAGGTGCGAAGACGCACGTTTTGGCAGTTATGAGCTAGCGTCTAAGCAGACGTAAGTGTTAAAGACGGGGAAGGGGAGAGATCGGCGCTGTTTTCGGGTGTTTTTGGAAATAGCGTTCATCCTTTGTTTGTTTCATAGATATTAACGAGAGTCTTAAACTTGAATTTCATTCTTACTCAAAATTCACAGTAGACAGGTGCTCGTGAATAGAATAAGCTGTATAGCGAAGCTCTTAGTTTCTTCGGGAATTTGCCGAGCTTCTAGACTTCAAATAAATATATCAGCGTATAATTCTAAAGTGTGCGATCTCCTGAAGTTTTGTGTTGAGGTAAATATATAATATCTAGTATTTTGTGAGTGATTAAGTGTTAAATCGCTTATTTTATTTCCCGAGTTCTTTTGTGCAGAGTGAATAATTTATAAGTTTGTTATATTCTCGAATTGACGTGTTTCAGTGGAAAGCAGAATAATTATAAGTTCTAGCTTAAACTCATGCAGCCATAAATAAATTCAATTTTACTGCTTAATACTCAGTCGAGAATATTTTAAAAACTAACTTATAACTGCATAGATTCATCACTGAGTGTTGACGAAATACTTAGTTATTTCTAATTCATGATGATTGATTTTATGAATATATCTTATTTCACGGGAAGGCTTTAAACGATAAGTCAAGCCTCCGCTTGCAGTTATAATGTAAGTTATAACCCGAGTACATAGTATGTATTAGTAATTTTTGTATAAATATTGCATATTGTCGTTTTTCTTTATTCAGTGAATACTGGGGTGACCCAACTTTTCCAGCGTTTAAGTACAGAGAATATCTGTGAAGAACAAAAACATTCTTTTCTTAAAGACTTGGTGTAGAACCTTTACAAGAACTTTAATATTTTAAAGAAGTAACAGGCCCATCGAGCCTGATTTGATTCTTCAAGAGAAAAACCTCAAGTATATATTAAGCCCGTGTGGCAAGTAACATATTTACGTCAGTAACATTCCGACGGAGTTTTGACTAGTAGTGTGGTGACCCAATATAGTCCGATCCTGAAAGAAGACACCGACCTGACATTCCTCATTTCTAGAAACCTAAGCTAATGACACTGTGCTCGTTGTTAATGTTCGGGCCTGGACAATTTTAATGTGACTTAAACAGACATCCGAAAAGTAAGAACACCCAAGGAATCGTTCCCTGAAGCAGAGGATTCAATCCGTCTTTTTGGAACTGGGGATTTCTTGGTCAAGACTACTTTCGACGATACTGTATGTGAATGTCCTAAAATTATGTTTCCCGATGCTGCCATCAAAGCTGTAAGTATGCAAGAGAGCACGTGGCTACGGCTGAATGAATAGAGTGAACGCAGGTCTGAGTGTTTCTTCATTGTTGTAATTTGGCACCCATTTTTGCTGTCTTAACCTTCTTTATGCAAAGTTTGTTGCTAACAATATTTTCCCTTAAAATAGATCAGAGTATCAAGTCTGTTCATACCTTAAAGGGGAAAAATCTTAGACTCAATCATATGTATCTGTGACTCTTTAGGACTATCATCTTTCCTGCTAACGGGACTGTGGGCTAAACATCAAGGGGAAGGATCATCTAACGGGTCTATCATTCTTGTAGCATTCCTTGATTTTTTTAATGATTTTTTTGTATATGCTTTGGATGTAATTTTATATGTTGTGAGAGAAGTTTATTCTGATAAAATAAACTACTCATAAACTTATTCCAGTGCGTTGGTCAGCTCGTTCCAAAATATCTGTATAATCATTGTTATAGTTTTCCCACGTCTGTGTGTCTAACTGTCGTCACTTGTATGTGCGTGCACGTGTTATATAGTTTTGATCACCCGTTTGCCAGTCACTTTGATTACGGAAACAACAAACGGATGTGTGTTGCCCTAAAGACTTAGTGTGGGAACACTCTTTTGCTGTTGCCCTTAAGACGCCACTAGGCGTAATGGCCACTGACTGCTTTGCCGGTCGTTGGCTAAGGACGGAAGAAGAATATATATATATATATATATATATATATATATATATATATATATATATATATATATATATATATATATATATATATATATATATATATATATATATATATATATATATTAGTATATATGTGTTTAGACTGTCTGACTCCTCTAAATCGGTCGTAGAAGATAGGTGAAAGAGAGAAGATTTCTAGATTTCAGAGACAGCCTCTATCACATTCTACCATCTCACTCGTGGAAATCTATTTCTATTTCTACCTCTCACTGTGACTATCACTTATTAAAATCTATTCAGAAGGGACCAACCCAAGTCTTAATTCCCCTATCAAAAATCTACGACAATGGTGTCATATATTAGTACGCTCTGGCTCTCTCTCTCTCTCTCTCTCTCTCTCTAGGTGAGACAAGAGGCCAACCAGGTCAACATCGATGACCCGATAATTACAATAAGTATGTCTTTTCTTGTATTTGTTGGACTAGACTTAGACCCTTTCTCAGATTAAAGCCGCTGGTAGATTTTGGGTTTGTGACCCGTACTAGATATAGGAAGAAAATATACTCATTTAACCACAATCTCAATTCACTCCTAACCCGCGTAAAGGTATAATTTATTATTATCGTTTAAAAACACCGTAAAATAAACGCTAGTCATTTATAAAATTACTGATAATGAATTAGAAATAAATATATATTTCGTCAGTACTCATAATGAATAATGCATTTACTAGCTGATTAAAATATCTCTTACTGATTAATAGCAATTAATTTAATTAATGCTACAGCCGGAACAATTTAGTTATAAACTATTTCAATTCTGCTAGCCAATTAACACAGTAAATCCCAATGAAATATAAATGACGAACTTTTAACAATTAAATTACTCAACGCAGAAAATCTTAGTGAAATATAATGCCGGACTTAACAATTAAATCACTCAAAATTCTAGTATAATATTTACCGCAACACAGAAATATGACTATCTCCAATCGGAAAGACTAAGAAATTCCACTGGTATAATGGATCTAGAATTTCGAAGCTAGACGTCTGAAAATTCTGTAGGTACTGGATAAACTGGGTCTGAAGGATGCCGTGTATATATAAACTAGGTAGAAAATCGCTAACGAGTGTCAGATTTCGCATCTTACTCGTATTCTTGGGAAAATCTGCTTTTGAATTTTGAATGAAAGTCAAATTTTACACTTATTCCGACCGCAGACGTGGTTCCGCGAGCAAATCGTCTCTTTGATCTTCCTCGTTCCGTAGCTTAATTACATTCCCAAATGAACGGATGTGGGGGTGTAATTGTGATTATCTCCCCTTTCCTCAGATTAATTCCCCCTGAGAAAGTGCACTCAAGAATTATCGCTCTTGGTTCTACAAATATACGACCCGTCCCCTCTCTCTCTACACGTGAAACATTCTTGCCTGTCACTATACAACGGTTGCCCAATCGTTCGCGTTCTAATTCAGTTAACGGCTCTGCACTCGTTAATGGGTCTGTCTGTAAACATTCCTAGTGTCTATAAGACAATAAAGAAAGAAATAGGCGTGGCTAAATTATGAGTGAGCCAGACATCGGAGTACGAAGGTTCTGCCTTAACAAAACGTGCATAACTAATAAGGAAGCAAGGTGGGAGCAAAATGTGTGGGTGCATGCAATCTATATTTACATAACTCTGTCACACCAATGTAGAGCTGAAGTGTTGTTTTCTGCAAGTTTTGTTTTACTAATATTTATTTGCATGCGATTCGTGTTGCTCCACTTAATAAGATTATGTGTATCGTTTTGTAAAGATTGTTCTAGTGAGGTGCAACTTTTATCACTTGTATAGACAGTACAGTCATCGGCAAACAGGTCACATGATGAGTGTTTGAAGTATAGAGGAAGATCATTAATGTATACGGTAAAGAGAAGAGGGTCGAGAATAGAGCCCTGAGGAACACCTGTATTGACAACGGTTGTGTTCGACAAGGAATTATTGTAAGACACTATTTGTTGTCTGTCTGACAGGAACGATTTAATTAACTTTTCCAGCTTAATATTTACTTTAATTGTTTCTAATTTTCTGATTAAAATAAAGTGATCTATCATATCAAATGCTTTTTTGAAGTCTACAAATATTGCTCCACATATATTATCGTTATTGATGTTTAGGTGCCAATTGTCTATCATCTTTGTTAAGGTTGTGTGGCATGAATGATTTGGTCTAAACCCCGACTGACTGCCTATCAGCAGGTCATTACTGACTAGGTGTTGTAATGTTTTGCGGATGTGTTTTTCCAGTTGTTTGGACAGCGACGATATAAGAGAAATGGGCCCATAGTTACTAAGATTACTACTATCAGATGAACCTGGTTTAAGAAGTGGGTATACTTTAGCGCTTTTAAAAGCAGATGGAAAGTAACTCCCTGAGATACATTGATTATATATGTATGTCAGTGAATCACTAATGCTGGTGCGGCAAAACGCAGTATTCGATTACTGATTCCATCAAGTCCCGATGAGTTATTCCCAGTAATATAGTTATAAACTTCGTTAACTGTTCTAAAAGGGATGTCGGGTGGAATTGTGTTTGTACATTTGTTCTCGCAGAACGTTGATAATTTGCTTAAGACACAAGGGGGAGACGGAATGGTGGATTTTATATTGTTGATGTCTGCCTGAAAATGATTGCTGTAGTCCATACAAGTAAGTGGCGTATTGGGAGTATGTGGGTCTCGAAAATTTCGTTTGTGCACTAAACTGTTGATTGCCTTCCATATCTCTGAACTGTTAATTTTGCTCTGAACTAAATTTCTAAAGTAGTTTTTCTTTTCTCTGCGAATTAAGTATTGTACTTTATTTCTTACTGTCCAATATGTAGTGATATCCTTACTTTTATGCGCTCGATCTCTTTGCCTCATAGCGCCAAGAACTTTTTGTGTGATCCATGGAGATTTAATTTGCTTTTTCACGCGAATTTCTTTAGTAGGTGCATGCTTATTAAAAATACTATAAAATATCATTGTCCAGTATGCGATGGCGTCATCAGGATCAGGAATTTGAAAAACGTTGGCGAGAGAATTTGAAAAACGTTGGCGAGAGGTGCAGTTCGCAAATCATTTAAAAATAATTCACGGTTGAAATTTTTAAGACTTCTATATTGAAAACTAATGCGTTTATTTTTTGGAGATTTGTACCCAATTTTTGCCCAAGTGCAATATATGGGATAATGGTCACTCATAGCAATAGTAGGGATGGAGCATTCTATAATGTTTTCTGGACAGGTTGCATAGATGTGATCGATCAGCGTGGATGACGTTTTTGTTACTCTGGTAGGTTTGTTGACTATTTGTTTCATGTTATACGCTGCTATGATGTAGGTCCATATTTGGTTTGGCTTATGCATATCGATGTTAAAATCACCAAGAAGAATAATTTCATTAACTGTAGTAATTACTTTATCCATCATGTTCGTGAAATCTTCAAATCATGTTGTTCCTACACTGGGATTACGATAAAGATATCCGATTACAATAGGTCTTTGCTTTTGTGGCTTTATCTCTAACCATATGCATTCTATATCTATAGTCTCCCGATCGTTTCTGCGGCGATAACTGAGAGAAGTAGAAATATAGACTGCTAGACCCGTCTCTAATTGTCTACTTGAATCTCGCCGAATTGTTTTAAAACCTCTGAGCGCAATGTCATCGTCGGTTATTTTCTCATTCAGACGACTTTCGGAAAAACCAAAAACCTGGAAAGTTTAGTTAAGAATTTGTGTGAGTTCTGGAGTTTTACCTAAAAGATGGTTTACGTTCAAATGGCCAAGCCGTAAACCAATTGTACTTAATAATTGTACATAATTATCTGGCATTTTTATGTGAAAGAAGTTTTACGCTCAAATAGAAAATAAATAACTAGATATGTTTCAAACTGCCAAATGGTGCACTGACCTTGTAGCGGTTTGGCATTGCGTACATTAATCCCCAGAGCTATGCCAGTGGGAGTTTTTACTCCTGGTAGGTTCAACCAAGCTGGACTGGTCTGTGTGGGTAGGGGTCAGACAAAAGCTGGTACCCTGGTCCTCCAGGTTGGGGGTTTTAGCATAGGGCTGACACCCCTGTCTATGTAAAAAAAATAATGAAGTTACGGAAACAACATCAAATGAACAAACTTTGCTGCGGGATGGACATTCGGAGTCTGTGGCTCGTATGACTGTCAGTGGTGAAAGCCGAAAGGAAGCCACTGACATGAAAACGGATGTCCTGACCGCAAAACAGGATACAAGAATAGGATTTTGGAATGTCAGGACAATGTACGAGACAGGTAAACTAAGACAGGTCACGGCAGAAATGAGAAACTATAGGTTACACATCCTGGGGATAAGCGAGAGCAGATGGACAGGGGCAGGAAAAGTTAAAACAGCAACAGGAGAAACAGTACTTTACTCTGGAAGAGAGGATGGACAGCATAGCAATAGCATAGCCATTATTCTACAGAAAGGATAGAAAGGACATTACTGGAATGGAAACCCATCAACAACAGACTGATACGATTGAGATTGAGAGGGAGATTCACCAACACTACAATAATACAATGCTACGCACCAACGAATGATAGCGATGAGGAGGTCAAGGATGAATTCTATCAACAACTGCAGAAAGAAATGGAGGACACACCTAGATATGATCTTGTTATAGTAATGGGAGACCTCAATGCGAAAGTTGGTACACACAATACATATAATGAAAGAAAGAACAATGGGGAATGGGGCAGCGGAACAGGAAACGAAAAAGGGGATAAACTAATAAGTTTCTGTGTAGCATTAACAACCTGGTCATTGGAGGAACACTTTTCCCACATAAGGAAATTCACAAGTTAACATGGGAATCACCAAATGGTCGGGACAGAAACCAGATAGACCACATCATGGTTAACGGTAGATGGAGACATGCATTACAAGATGTGAAGGTAAGAAGAGGTGCAGATGTGGGAAGCGATCACCATTTAGTAGTAGCAAAACTGAAAGTGAAACTAAGAAGGGCTGGACCAACTGCAACTGCACAGAAAAGGTTTGACATCAGCAAATTGAAGGACCCCCTTACCAGAAAAGCTTTTGCGGCCGACATTAAGAAACGATATCAATTTGCCAAAAACCAGGAAAAGACATTGACTGATGATATAGACCAGAATTTCAACACCATTTCAACAATATATAAGGAAAGTAGCAAATCATGCTTAGGATTCCAGGAAAGGAAGAAGCAAGACTGGATAACACCAGAAACACTAAACACCATAAAGATGAGAAAGGAAATGAAAAGAAAGAAAACAGAAGCGAAGTCCCCCAGGTTAAAGCAACTATATAGCGAACAGTACAGTCAACTGGACAGGGAAGTTAAACGCCAAACCCGAGCCAACAAAAGGAATTTCCTAGACGATCTTGCAAAACAGGCAGAAGAGGCAGCACTGAGAAATGAACAAAGCACAGTATACAAAATAACTAAATTCATCAGCGGAAAACAAGGTGCAAACAATATTACATTAGTAAGAGATAAGCAAGGAAATCTAATCAAGACAGCAGAGGGACAAGAAACAAGATGGGCAGAGCACTTCAGAGAAACTCTGAACAAGGAAATACCAGAGACACAATTGAATGTTCCTGAGGCTGAAAACGATCTAGATGTAAATACAGACATTCCACGAAAAGAAGAAATCATCACAGCAATCAAAGGGTTAAAGAACGGTAAAGCTCCGGGCCATGATAACTTAAATGCAGAGCTATTTAAGACAGACCCTGAGCTAGCAGCAGAACTATTAGAACCACTATTTGCACAAGTGTGGAAAAACGGGGACAACACCATCAGAGTGGAACAAAGGAATAATTGTCAAATTGCCCAAGAAGGGAGATCTTTCAGACTGCAATAATTGGAGAGGAATCACTCTTCTCTCAGTTCCCAGCAAAATACTAGGCAGGATAATTATACAGAGAATTTCAAAGGCAGTAGACTACAAACTGAGGAAAGAACAAGCAGGATTTAGAAAGAACAGAAGATGTGTAGACCATATATTCACTCTCAGGAACATTATAGAGCAGTGCTCAGAATGGCAAAGACAGCTTTACATAAATGTTGTTGATTTTGAAAAGGCTTTTGACAGCATACATAGGGACAGTTTATGGAAAATACTGAGGGCTTATGGAATTCCAAGCTGCATAGTGTCAATCATAAAAAGCCTCTATGCCAACTTTACGTGTAGTGTTGGGCAGAGCAACCTAACCTTCGAGGTGAAGACAGGAGTACGACAGGGATGCCCCTTATCAACCACTCTATTTCTAACAGTCATAGACTGGGTGATGCGCCAGACAACAGAGGGCAGTCCAAGAGGAATAAGATGGACTACATTTTCTACATTGGAAGATCTGGAATATGCAGATGACATTGCACTGCTGGCACATTCACATCAACACATCCAGGAAAAAACGGATAGACTTAATAAATTTAGCCAGCAGGTGGGCTTGAACATCAATTTAAAGAAGTCTGAGGTCATGACGCTCAATGTGAGCAACCCTGAGCCCATATCAGTAAGGAATCAGCAACTGTACAGACAGATACCTTCACATACCTAGGAAGCATAGTAACACCAGACGGTGGGGCAGGCAAAGACATCAACATCAGAATGAATAAGGCAAGAACAGCCTTCTTTAGCCTAAATAACATCTGGAAGTCCTCCCAATACAGCACAAGCACAAAATTAAGATTATACCAGAGTTGCGTGCTTTCTGTGTTTCTCTATGGTGCGGAATGCTGGAGAGTCACAGAGAAGGAAATGTCAAAATTGTCCTCTTTTCACACAACATGCCTAAGAAAAATTCACCGAATCTTTTGGCCGAATACCATCACCAACCAAGATCTGCTTACTCGTAGCAAGCAAGAGGACATGCACACCATCATAGCAGGCAGACGCTGGAGCTGGGTTGGTCATGTCCTCAGAAGAGACCCCGATGCCATCACAAGAACAGCTATGCTTTGGACCCCTGAAGGAAAGCGAAAGAGAGGCCAACCAAAAACAACTTGGCGGAGGACTGTGGAGGCTGAGATGCAAAGAATGAACCAGAGTTGGGGCACTGTACGAAGGATGGCCACCGACCGTGCAAAGTGGAATCAATTTGTTGTTGCCCTACAAGACGCCACTAGGCGTGATGGCCACTGACTGCTTTGACGGTCGGTGGTTAAGGATCGAAGAAGAAGAAGAAGAATTAAACATCACGAAGTTGCTATAGAAGTGAGATTAATAGTAATAGTACATTAATGCACACCTTAATACAACTAATTACAAACAATTCAGATAACTGTACTAGGTAAAAATTGTAAGAAAACTGTCACACAACAAGCACACCCATCCACACTGTGAATGTTAACAACAAAGTTAAGCTGCACCAAAAGAATAGACGGGCAGACAAACAAATAGATACTGAGAATAAATAAATAAATCATTATCTGACAGTTACTGGTGTTACAGAGACGTCGACTTGTGAAGTGAACAGTCACTGATAATGTTGAGGAGAGGGTTGTTGAAAATAAAAGCGAGATGGATTTGGCTGTGAAAGATGATTCATTTGGTAGTAGGTGTTCGTGTGATGTTGAGGTACTGTTGTTGGATGAATGGGATATTCCGGCCAGTAGGACCTCCAAGTGTAAGGTGCGTAGTTCAAGAGATTTTATTCTATGTTAATACATTTCCCCTTTTTTTCTTATTTTATTGAAATTACACATTAGTCTTCTTTTGCAATCTTTAAATGAATGGTATTGATCAGTCTGTTATATTTCTCTAGGGACATAATACAAACAGGCCACATTAATAAAGATGTTACTAATTATGTTAGGCTTGAACATTGTGAATTAACTGGCAACATTGCACAGTGCATAGGCCTATACAACACTACACAGGTTGTGCTCAATGTTTTGTAACTTAAACCCACTGCACGTTTACCATGTCTAAAACAGAGGAGCCCACTTATCCTTTCTGCCCAGATGAGTCCAAATATGAGAAACTTGCGAAAATTGGACAAGGAACTTTCGGGTATGTTGACAAATATAAATATAGGCCTAGTGTGTAAACGCATTCCTCTTTTTGCCGCCTGACGTGAAGTTCCAGTTAACGACAGCAATGTACCAGCACTTGGAAATGGATTATTCTCTTTATTAGGCTAGTTATTTTAGCAATGTTCACACGTGATATTTAGTTCATTTTCTAATAATGTGGCGTGTGAGTGAACTAGCTTATCAAATGTAGCCTAGATGTCACAAAAAGAAAAAGCAGACACTGAAGGAACAGTTGAGAAGAACTGGGATCGATGCGGCCTTAAAAAAGAACTCAGAATGCAGTAGGCCTAGTTAGGATTCCTACTTAATTGGATGGAGTTGAAATGAATATAAGTGGGCTGTCTGTTCGATACGGCCTTAAAAAAGAATTCAAAGACGCATCAAAAAGGGGTAAGGGTTAGGTTTAGGAACCCTAACCATAATCCAAACCTTAACAACGTTGATAACTTATTAGTAGAATGGGGAATGATGACTTATTAGGGTGACTTCGACTAAGACGTCCCCTTGTGCTTTATTTCAACTATTGGATGACTTTGAAGAACATGCCCGGCTATTATTTTATTTCAACCCACCTTTCTAGTGTTATTTTATAACCATTTTCACAGCGAAATCAGTTTACAGTTAAGATGGTGACATAATAAACATTCTAAACCTAGAGAAGAAAGCTGGAGACAGAAATGAACAAAATAAAAAAGTTGTGAAGGATGTGCCATGAGTTTATTGAAGGCCTATGCTCCTTGGGGAACTAAAGGATAAAGATTGAATGAGTGACAGATAGCAGTAGTAGTAGTGAGAGACATCAACACATTCTCACATAAATCAATATGTTATTATAATAATAATAATAGCCCTTTCAATCAAAACTGACTATGGGAATGTGCCCCTGAGGTGACAACCCTCAGCTGCTTTTTTTTCCTGGTGTTCCTTTCGACGTTCTCTTCTCATCTGCTTGCAGTGAGGGCTTCTTTTTGCCCAATCTGCATGCTTGGGTGAAGCAATTCATCAATCTGTGAAGCTCCTGTTGACTTTGAGTGACGATTGCAGCGTCATCAGTGAATAACAAGACAAATATACTGACCCTTCTAATTTTTTTTTTTGCCTTCAGCCCTGCCAGGTTAAACAGTTGCCATCTGACCTAGTCTGAAGGCATTATATGCACTCAGCTAACTTGCGTAGTCGCATTAAGATGGCTCTGGCAAAAACTTTACCAACAATACTAAGAAGAGAGATGTCCCTTTAGTTGTTGCAATCACTTCTGTCTCCTTTATTGTGGTATAGTGTTACAATCTTGGCATCTTACATGTCTTGAGGGATAGTTACCTTTTCTCAGCCATGGCACAGCAGCACATTTTTCTTTCTTTGATCCTTAGCCACAGACAGTCAAAGCAGTTGGCGTCTTGTCAACAAATTGATTCCACTTTGCTCTGTTGGTGGCCATCCTTCAGACAGTTCCACAACTCTGGTTCATTCTTTGCATCTCAGCCTCCACAGTCCTCCGCCAAGTTGTTTTTGGTTGGCCTCTCTTTCGTTTTCCTTCAGGGGTCCATAGCATATCTGTTCTTGTGATGATATCAGGGTCTCTTCTGAGGACAGGGCCAACCCAGCTCCAGCATCTGCCAGCTATGATGGTGTGCATGTCCTCTTGCTTGCTTTGAGTGGAACAGCACCATATGCAAGGTATGTAATAGTGTGCTCTTACAGCGTTTGATTAAATCGAGAGGGATCCCATCGCTGCCTGTTGCTTTGCCAGAGGCCATACTATCAATGGCCATGCTGAGTCCTTCCAGTGTTGGTTCAGCATCCATCTCCTCCATCTTGCCAATACCAAAGCTGTCCAGACATGAAACATTATCTACACCCACTCTAGCAATGAAGTCACCAAGGAGAACAAGTTGTTCTTGCCAAGGTATACTTTTGATGACTGATGCTAGATTCTCATAGAACTTGTCTTTAGCTTCTGAGGCATACAGAGTAGGAGCATACAGACAGTATTTTGTATATTAACGTTTTTGTTGTTTTTTTTTAACATTTAAAAAAAAAAAAAACGTGTTGCAGGGAAGTGTTCAAGGCTAGAGACAAGAAAACAAAGATGGTTGTTGCAATGAAAAAAGTTTTAATGGAGAATGAGAAAGAAGGAGTGAGTACACTTTAACAAAATTACATTGCAAATTTGATATAAACACATGGAGATTGGAATTGGAGACAGATCTGAGAGGGGTACACAAGACATGGGGAGATATTGACTGGATGGCACAGGAAAGGAAGACTTGGCATTAAGGGGTTGATGACTTTTGCTCTGCAGGCAGCTGAAGGTGTAATTTTAATGATCAGTGACAGTGAAATAAATTTGATTTTTCATGATCTTCTGATTTGTTTCTTTTAATCTGGCATGTGTGTATTTGCTTTGTTTGTTTGCCATTTTAAAAAGAATGTTATGAAGAGGCCAAGAGTTTTATGAAGAGCAAATACAGGAGCAAGTTGGAAGCATAACATCCAGGTCATCAAACAAATGGTGCATATTACCAGCTCAGCAGAAGCGAACAAGTGGTAATCTTCAGATTTGCACAGGCCACAACAGATTAACATGCCATCTGTTCAACAAACTGAAGATAGGAACTACTGATGAGTCTAACTGTGGTATCGATAACATGACTGCTGAACATCTTCTTCAAAGATGCCCAACATATGAGGAACAGGGAAAGCACTTATAAAGATACAAACAGCCTCAGGCTGACTACTGCTTTCTTATAATATATACAAGTTGACGTCTGAGAGTGAATGTAGAAGGAAAGAATATCAAAAGGATATAAATGATAAAGAATCTCAGAATAATGGAAATGACATAATGAGACTTTAAGCAGATAGAAGTGATACAGAATCTAAGGAATCAGCGAAGGATAAACATGACAGATTTCCAAAAGATGGAAATGATAGTGTGCAAGGAAGGAAATCTATAAAATTGTACAGAAATTCAGATTAGATTCACAGAAAGCTAAAAATGTTTGTGGTGAGTGAGTGTTTGCAGTATATTTATCACCTTGTAAATTGTGTGCAAAACTACAACCTCTGTCATTGTTCATACTTCAACCAATCAAAATTCACCCCCCACCACATGAATCCTAACCAAACCCCATAATTATACCATTCCCCCCTATCACCATCATACCCCACTTACACTACCACTGGGTCCATAATACCATAAACACCCATACAATTAAACAGTATCCCAAACATCCAAATTACCCTTACCCACCCCCTCAAACCATATAAAAAAAATAAAAAAATAAACAACAAACCCAACACCTCCAATACAACACCCCAAAAATCCCCCTAAAAATAAAAAGTGAAAAAAATTTAAAATAACACCACCCACACCCACACCACAAAACACAAAAAACCCAAACCCATAAATACACCTGACAACTACCCCCAACCCCCAAAACACCCCCAGACAACCCCCGCACCAAAACCCACCTAAAAAACAAATGTGTACCCACTATATAACATAAACCCCTCAATAAACTATCCAATCCTAAACGACAAACAACCCCCTTCTGCGCAACACCAAACTCACTCCAAACTTGCAAACAACTACTACCCCCCAATCCACCCTTCCCCAACAAACCAACTCACCCACCTAACATCCCCCAACCATACCCACAACCCCACCCCCAACCACCCCTAACCCCCCATACACCCAACCACCCCCCCCCCACCCTACACATTCAAACCACTCAACCACTACTCAATCCCCCCCATAACACCCTCTTATCCACTACCACCCACTACACAACCCCCCCACCACACCCCCCCCCCAAACAAACCCCCACCCCACCCCCAGACCCCACAACCCCCCAACCACAAACCCAAAAAACCAACCACCCCCAACCCAAAACCCCCACCAACCCCCCACCATACCCACCAAATCACACTCAACAACACCACACCACCCCCAACACAAACCCCACACAACCACCCCACACCACACCAACACCTAACCAAAACCTACCCCCCCCACCACCCC